>CM054826.1:16086568-16590909 GCA_028984105.1 Lavandula angustifolia | reverse complement strand
GATAATAATTTTTGTAGTGTATCATCTTCTTGAACGGTTACTGGCGTAACATGATTTTTTTTTTTTTTGCAATTTTTAGGGGAAGTTAAAATTAAATTTTATTTACGTTGCTTATCACTACTATTGGATTATTAAATTATGATAAGAATATCCAAACGGAAAATATGCTTATAAGAATTTAATATGCTTATCACTACTATTGGATTATTCAAATTTAATTACGTTGCATATCAGAATATCCATGGACTCATAATCCATGACTAATTAAATTCGAATTTAATTAGTTAGTTATTTTCTTATTCGTAAATAATTAATATTCGAATTTTTTTTTATATACTTTATCTTCTTATCCATAAATAACTACCAACTAAGATAGTGGAATTAAGATAAGATATTTAAATTAAAAATAAATGGACTCGATTTTTAATTGTTCATATAACTATGAGGCCCATTTGTAGAATTTTATTTTTTTAGGCCCACAAATATTATCAATTAAACAAAATGGGAAAGGGTAAGCATGGAACACTAGGATTCGAACCCACACCATTGCTCTCTCTACTCAACAGTCTGACCATCTACACTACAGCTATTAGTTATGATAATTAACTTAAATATTAGACTTATAGAATTACTTTATTTCATTAATTAGATGGTACAAGGTTTCGAACCTAGAACTTAAGGATTACATCTAATCTGCTTCACCCCCTAAATAGAACCTCAGGCATTGGCCACCGTCGTTGACCTCCAGCCTTGACTTTGACGACCGACGTCGACTTCCGGCAGAGATTTTGTTTTGTTTTTGTTTAACTATCACACAAGAAAAATATGTTTTTCAAGCATTTTTTTGAAGATGTAACATGGGTAACATTCTTATTTTTTTCGTTAGCTTAACCATATTTCATTCTTTACGATGGCTAGGACGATAAGGACTTGTAGAAGAAGTGAAATTGCATGGATGAGAGTTTTGACAAATCATTTTGCGACATATGATCCGAATCACTCTTTAATTGAGCACATCGATACAGTTCTCCAAGAATATTATGAGTTAAATTTTTTGGAGCTGGATTCGAATTTTATTGTCAATGCTTTTAGAAAATTAAACTTGTTGTTGGAAGATAAAATGCTTCAGATCTATTAACATTTGCCTCTGCCTTTTAGACCTTGGTATGACGAGGTGCTGCGAAATGAAGGATATGCTAAAGGTGTTTCGGTTTTCCTAAATAATGTCAAGACATAATGGTTAGAAGATCAAAAGATGATGCTTCTGAGAGCAAAGAAGAATGCTCATTTAAGAATGAACAATGGGCAAAGGGGTTTTAAGTCAAGACGTTTGGATTCTTTATCTAGAGTCGAGGCTAATGACGTATATGTTATTACAAAATAACCCCCATGGGTGTATTTATATATATATATATATATATATATATATATATATATATAGAAGAGGGATAATTTGAGAACACCCTCTTATTGAGAGAAAGGAGAACAAGATCCGACTCTTCAATTTCGAGATGTGTGGATTAGATCATAAGTTCATTTTATGAGATTTGATAAGAAAAAAGGGTCATTAAGGGCAATTTCGTCATTTTTCCCTTTATGTTCAAAAATTAGATTTTCCCATTCTTCTCATTCTTCCACCATCGCTCGGTTTTTGGTGTGCTTTCCTCTCCCCAAATTCTGAATCAAGATCCACTTCGAGTTCAAATTCGCTATGCTTTCAATTATCTGAATCTGTGTTCGTCGCCCAGCTGTAAAGTGAATTGAAAATTTCTTCCTCTAAATCTATAAGCTGAAATTAGAGTTTTCTTTCTTTTGTGTAATTGCTTTTTTTTGTAAGCATGTATATTTCAGCTTAATAATTTGTCGATTAGCCTCTAATTTGCTCGTTAATTGATCTACCAAACAAAAAATAGAATGGGTTTTACTTTTGTTGCTCAATTACAACTAATTTGACGGTTTTTCAAACTCGCTTTGTTCATGTTGTTGTTATGCAAATTTTCGAATTTGTATTATTTGTTGAATTTGAGCGAAATTAGTGCATTTGGTTTTCAATTCTAAGGTGTTGTGTTTAAGCACTTTTTTTTGGTTGAACTCTACAATCTCCATCGGTTTTTTGGTTGAACACTACACACATATCAAATGTTGAATGTGTGCTGCAAATTGTTGTATTTGTAGATTATAATGAAGTAATGATCTCAGTAATGTGTGATATTGTTAGACGTAGATAGATTGATGGCCGGATTGGAGGAGAGTGGTGATGCCTATGTAGAAATCATAGAGCCAGCCGAAGAAGAGCGCCCAGTTGGTGAGAGTCGCCTCGATTCGTCGGATTAAGGAGAATACGTGATTTTTGTGTAATTTTTGTATAATTTGTACCCTCTGCATATCTGCAGAAAATTTATGGATTATATGCATACGTTTTCAATGATATGTGCAGTCATTTTCAATGATAAGTGCGTACATTCAACTACTCTTTTTCGTGATAGAATATTGTAATATGTGGACTTGTTATTGGCGTCTTGTTAATATAGTAATTGCTGGCGATTGTTTTAGTATGTATGCAATTGTTTGTGTGTTCACATTTTTAATCAAATGTGCAGACATTTTTATACAAATGTGCATATATTTGTATGCACATGTGCTAACAAAAAAATTCAAAATTGCAATTGTTTGTGTGCATACATTTTCAATCAAATGTGCAGACATTTTTATACAAATGTGCATACAAAAAACAAGTAATATATATATGTTCTACCCTTCCTCAAAACAACTACGGAACATGTTTTTCCTACCCAATTTACTTCAGTTGCATCAAACCTAGAGTTTGCGCTTGCAAAAAAAAGGCCTTTGTGTGGAACTTGATTTCAGACCTTCCTTCCCATTCAACCATCGATCGAGACCAGAGATCCACCACCATTGGCCGGACATGTCTTCTTGGTTTTAAACTGAGAAATGTGTCTTTACATACTTCCACTTAAACACTATCATAGAAGACAATTTCATTCCTGCACAAATTGGTAACAACTTCATTAAATATGAGACAAATTTGAACTGACAAATGTGTCTTTACATACTTCCACTTCAACACCTTCATTTTCCTATCCACTTTCCCTCCTTTGACATCTATTTTTCCTCGTTTTCTTATCTTTGAACTGATTTGGGTTTTAGACCCACCGATCAAAGCCGTTGTCTTTCTCTTGCCAGTCATCTGTAAAAAAATGTGCATATAATGATTACTTAATGTGCATATGAAATACACATGGTGTGCAAATAGACTGTTATATACGAAATTAACATGCTGTCCAAATACCCCTTAGTGTGCATATGAAATATATATAATGTGCAGAAGAAATACATATTATGTGCATATGAAATACCAACTGTATCCAAATAGAATGTTACAAATACCAGTTTTGTGCATATCAAATATAGATAATGTGCATATAAAAAAACATGATTCTGCATATGAAATAGCCATGGAAAAAATTGAGTCGTTAAGTTGCACACGATATGTACAGAAGAATTGTGCATATTTTTTAGAAACAATGTGCATAGAAACTGTTATCATTTCGAATCAACCCCCAATTCCAAACCCTAATTTCGTATGAACCCTAATTTCTCTCACATACATTCAATTGCTTACAAATTTTTACCAACCCTAACTTGTTCCAATCCATCGCTCGAAACTAAAAATCAACAACATACTGTATAAACCCTATAATTTTCGATTAAAGATTGTAACACCAAAAATAGCAAAATACCTTCGGGAAATTCGTATTCTCCACACAACAATTACTCAGAAGTCCTCCAACAGAAGTCCTCCGGCAAGATGTCTTCTCCCAATCGCGTTTCGCCCAAATTTATACGCACATTTCCAATTCCAAAACCCGTTAAGATACTACGCTTCGTCGAAGAAGTTGTTGAGAGAGTACCTCTGAATCGAAGTATCGCGTCGATTATGAATGGAAGGGTCGAACAATTGCGTCGATTTTTGACAGAATCAAAGGATGAGACCACAGTTTTTTCACAACATTTTTGCTGGTTGGAGGGAACGTGAGAAATGAAATGCTATTTCAAAAATTTTGAATGAAAGAAAAAAAGCTTTTTATTAATTTTTACCACATTCCCAATTTACCCTTTCTTCCTATTTTGTTATTAAAAAGAATGTTAAAATTATTAAAATTTCCTTCAATCCTACCCATCCATTTAACTAGATCAATGATTATAAGATGTTCTCTATTCTCTCACTAAGGGTGTGTTCTTGATATAAGGGCCCCCTATATATATATATATATATTTTTTTTTCAACATCTCTCACTCACCAATGGTGGTTGTTAAAAAAAAGCTCATCACATTAATACACAGAATTTCACAAACAAATGGATCGTATGACCCGCGAGTATATGAACTTTAAATATCATACACTGATTAAGGATACATGACAGCTCAACTGTTTAAATAATTGAGGACAATTAGCTCGCTATACCCCAAGCTACTTTATAGAACACACCAATCAACGTATCTCTAATCCCTTTATAATAATAGAGCATATTTGATCATTTTCCATAACTATGTATTCATAATCACATCCTTGACATGACTGGCTAGCCAATGAATACAAAGAAGTGAGTTAATCAAAGATAGCTTTCCTTACTAACTTATGTCCCTCAGTTCTATCAGAACTGCTTTCCTAACATGAACCGCATGACCGAATTATTTTTGCTATTGGTCACACATTAAAGTAGCAACACAAAGACAAACCTCAAGACATAGTAAAAAGTCCAAAGGGTATACTTTTGAGGTATTAGAATAATAACCCTAAGGTCTCACACAAAGAAAATAGGGATTCATAAAAAAATCGTTACCTTATTGGTCAACTAGCACACGTGGTATGAAGACACGTGCTATGATGCATTTCTTCCAAACATGGAAGTGTATGTCATTCTTTTCTCCGAGAAAATGCATCATACAGATCTTAGTTCAAGAGCTCCTCAACGCTTAACTCGAGATTTCCTCCAATCCTCGTAAATTCCACAATCTAATGAGAAAACTCTGATCTGGCCTTTATAACAAGTTTTAAAATGAGTCGTGGGAAACTCATTCGACTACTTTATCAAATAGTAGTCTGTTCTTCACTCATCCTCGATGATGAAGTGATTACTCGTGTGAGAAAGTCAATCTCTACTTGTTGACATACTTTTAATATCATTAAGATATAAAGAGACATTTATATACATAACAAACGTTATCAATAAAAACGTTATAACATCATAGTCACTTTCACAACACATCTACATAATTTTTCGTAAACCAAGTGCTTTTATATGACCCATAAATACTTCTCTAGGTAGCGGTTTTGGTCATGGGATCAGCAACATTCTGATGTGTAGATATATACTTAAGGACTACCTCCTTCTGTCCAATAACATCTCACACAAAGTTGAACTTCGTGTCTATGTGTTTGGTTTTACCATGATACTTGGGATCCTTGGTGTAAGCTATAGATGCTTCATTATCACAGTAAATTGTTATAGCCCCTTCTGAGGTGCTTACGATCCCTACGTGTTGTAAAAATCTTCTCAACCAAACAACTTCTTGTATTGTTGCTGAACAAGCTACAAATTCAGCTTCCATTGTAGACAATACTACACAAGTTTGCTTTTTGTTGCGCCATGAAATAGCATCATTGTTGAGCAAGAAGGCATATCCTGAAGTGGATTTTCTATCGTCGATATCACCACCACAATCAGAATCCGTGTATCCTTGCAAAGTCAAGTTTTTCCCTTGATAACACAAGTAATAATTTGCAGTACCCTTCAGGTATCGGAAAATCCTCTTAACAGCTCTCCAGTGTCTCTTTCCTGGGTTGGATTGATACCTACTAACTAGACCAACAACATAGCAAATATCAGGATGAGTATACAACATAGCATACATCAAGCTCCCAACAGCATTGGCATATGGCACTTTTGACATCTCATATTTTTCTTGTTGGTTTTGAGGACACACTCTTTTAATGACAGGAGTGTCTATGGGTTTTGCAGTTTTCCATCTTGAAACATTCAAGGAGTTTCTTAATATAAGTCTCCTGAGAAAGACCCAGTAATTTCTTAGAACGATCTCTGTGTATCTTAACACCAAGTATATAATCTGCTTCACCCATGTCCTTCATCTCAAAATTTGAGGACAACCATTTTTTAATGGTATTCAGATACTCTAAGTTGTTCCCAGCTAGTAATGCATAGCTTGCAACTGTTATTTTAGGGATTAGCTTATATTTTTGGTTGGATACTTGTGAGAAAATCCCCTTATTTCATTTAGTAATGCAGAAGCATGTTGATATTTTCAAATCAAGAATCTAGAACGCTCTTTGTTGAATTTCTTGGTGCTTAACTCTGCATCTACATTTAAACAACTTTATCCAGCTGTTGACAAGGTCCCAAACATCGAGAATGACTACTGAAAATATACCAGATAATAAGATGCCATCATCAGGTCCTCCATCCCCTTCCTATAGGAAGAAGAAGAACGAACAAGGAAGTTTCCTTGAAGATGTGAAGGATCACATTGATGAATTCATTCATGCTTCTATGGATGAACACAAGACTTGCTTTCAGAAAACTATGACAAAGGTTTGCCTCTAACATTTACAACACCAAAATGTCTACGGATGTGGTATAATTGTAAACCGATTCTAATGTGTAGGTTTTTATGCATTTTCAGATGTTCAATATGTCAAAATTTGTTGCAGAAAGGAATTCAGAGACTAATGAAGTGGAAAGTTCTCTACCTCTTAAAACAACATTGGCTAAATAGCGGAATCTCACTTGCTTGGACGATATAATTAACTACACAAGATTTCATATTATTGGGTGTGAATCATTTTTTTCTTATCTTGCCTACTCTAATTGAGACTCTCTTTTGAAGTTTAATACTCCCTATGTCCCATAGATGTCCCATTTTTCTTTTTTTGTTGTCCCATTTCTTAAAAAATTAAAATTGTGTGGCTAAGAATCAACCACAAGTCGAGGGACTCACCATTCTACACACAATCAACAACTCTCATTAAATCTCGTGCCGGAAAGTTATGAGACAACATCTATGGGACGGAGGGAGTATGATACTTGCATTAGTTTGGTACACGATGTTTTATTTGCATGCTTGTGAATTTGTCAACTGGAAGTGAATATCTCCATAAAACGCCTTTTCTTGGCCCCCTCTTCCCTTCCTCACTAAATGTTCGTTATACATTTTGCTTTATTCCTCTTTTCTCAATGGGTCCAGTCCAGCACTAGAAAGTAATGCTCCGAATGTTCATCTAGATTTCGATGTTGATAAGTAGAGTTCATATCAAGGAAACCAAAGATCTAATTAGTAGAGGCACGCCTCGTTTTGTAGATGATCTTTCAATACTTGTAGGATTGATGAGGTTTCATGGATGCTACACTTATGAAATACACATAACGCGTTGAACAGCGTTGTACTTGTAGCTATTATCTGGGGAGGAAAATTGGTATCGATGTAATCTAATTGCAATGCTTTTGTGTGGAGCATTTGAAAGAATAAATTTCACAATCATGAGTATGATGAGTGATATGTGTTTGAGGCTTTCCGAGATGGCATCATCATCTCTGTAGTGTGGTCCTTTTTTTGAAGGGCATATGCAATGAATACCTCATTATATGATTTCTTGTACCCATTCATCCCTCCCAATTTTATATTCATATTGCCAAATATATTCTGGAATATGTTTTATTGTGGTTATTACTGTTCAAGTGAATTGTATTCGTATTTTAAGGTCTGGGATATATATAATGTTGGACCACTGCATTCTTGTAGGTTGTCTTTATAGTAAGATTTTAATAATTAGAGCTTTATTGGTAGAAATATTCACTCCTATTTTCAAAAAGTGCAACCAATTGTTCCTTCTGGTTTACTAAGATGTGCAATTCACCTCCCTCCGCTCAAATTTGACGACCATGCTACGCTGCTGGTCTTGAGGTTTGGGCAGATTTATTACTGAAAACACGAGGCGTAAAATGCATCTAGCTTTTTAAAATCAATTTCAGTTGCCCAAGTTATACCCCTTAGAAAGCAATGGCAATTTGAAAATCTCAATGTATCTTTCAATTATTGCGATAGTCTAATCTTAAATAAAATTAATCAATTTTACACTCCAATTATCAATTCAATCATGCGTCATATCTTAAAGCTCTTAAAAAATATCATATTTCGTGTACGTATTGTGTCACTATGTTGCGAGTCCTTTTTTCGTGCAACCCAGTATACTCCCAAGTTCCAAATAACTGCAGCAAATGTGCCTCCACAAACAAACAAATGCAAAAATATTTATGGTAAGTGAATATATATGGTTTTTGTTTCCTTAATTTCCAATTAATTAAGAATCATCTCTCGAAGAAACGTCTATAATATTATGTTATTAATGTGAGAGAAAGAAAAAGGTACAGAACGATCGCTGTGAAAGCACATAAACGAAGTAGAAAATGCTAATCCATTGAATATTGATTATGAAGAGAATACAACAACTGCTTCGTCCCAAAAATTAATACATAGATTAATTCCTGGAAAACCATACCAAATGATCTGACATGTATATATTTATTTATTTATATGTGGACAAACTTTGTCCTACATCACGATATCCTATAACAGTCTTAAATTACTGCTGCATTCCAATATACTATATATAAATATGTATGCCTATTATGTTGCTTCAGGTGAATGCTTTATTGCATCTCCTTATTAAAATCTTGAGATTCTTCAACCTGCATGGAACAAATAATGTCCATTATTACCAATAATTACAAGAAACAAAAGTCAAATAACCTTAATTTAAACAAACATGCATACATAAATAGATTATATATATCTGCATGCACGGTATTAATGAGATTTCATGCAAAAAGTTAGATGGAAGTAGAACGTGCTCAAGTCATTTAGTTAAACATTAAACAGAAGCAAATTGCACGTGAAAATGCAGCATTTACGGCAATTGAAACCATAAGAATCCAACTCCAATATTTTAGGTTAATAATTATTTATATCATGTGGGTAGTACGAAAAGTACGTGTATTATAGGGTCCCCTTTTGAAGAAAGGCATTTCGTGGAGTTTGAATGAATCTGTCTTGTCCATTTTAAGATTAACCGTACCCTCAGTTAACCTCTTGTGTGTTGTCTCGAAGCTCATATAGGAAATCTCCAAATTTGCACGTAAAGTGTATGCACCCGTGCGAGTTGCTTAATCATGTACTGATGAAATAAAATACGAGATGATATTTGTAAGAAGAATGTGGGCTAATGTAGTGATGCTAATGCTACTATACCTCAATTTGGTTCTTCATCTCTTCATGCTACCACCCCCACCGGTGGTTCTGTATTTAGGGAATGGGACTTGCCCACTCTCTATGTATTTGATGTCCTCAACAAGAATGTCATAATGCCTCTTCACCTCCTCCGCCGTCCGCCTGCCAACCGCCCGGGCTACGTTGGCCCAACGGTCGGGTGTGTCATGGTCGAATACGGCCAACGCCCTCTCGAAGGCCTTGTTTTCCTGGGCAGACCATTTGCCTGAACCGTGAGACAACGATGTTGATGCCATTTCTCTTCACTAGTTTGAATGGATGGAAAAATTACAAGAATAACCAAGAAGGGTAGGATTGAAGAGGAGAGTGTGTAGTAGTGTTGAGTTGAGATGGTGTGGAAGGAGTGGGAAATGCTAGTTATTTATAAGCTCCATTTCGGTGGACCGGGGTGTGGAGGGGGGGTCATGACAGTTGGCCTATAAAACTTGCAAAATCTCGAGGAATTTCAGTGATTTGTCTACTTAAGCACCACAAATGAAGGAGGGCACAAAAGACTATTACAGCCTTTCAAGAATCTGCATCACTGCAACAAAAATGTTATCCCACTTAGTTAATTAACCACATTTGTTTCCTAGTTCTCAATCACTTAAAGAGTTTGAAATTCAAGAAATGTTATACAAAGTTATGGAAATATGCATACTAATCCATCTTTTAATGAGCAATCATTCACATGGTTTGCTAGCTAGCTTGTGTTTCTTTGCCTAACTCCCATACCTTTTTGAACATGTTAGCTACATCATGCCACTAGGAGAAAACAAAAGCAATCTATGCTTATTATACACAGCCAAAAACTTTGTCAATTCGAACACAAATCAAGAAAAAGATGAAACAATATGAGGATCTAAAACCATCCAGCTAGTACAAAAGTATTTCACAAGGGTAGCTAAAATCCACCCCTATCATAGATTTTCTTTAAGGCCATTTTCACCATTTCTAATCCTCGAGTTTTCACAAGATCGATGTGCAGCGCCTTGGTAAGCAAGGGTCCAAGAAAGCTAGCTGTAAGAGTACAATGATTGTGTTGGTTTTGTAGTGTAGAAATGGTTCAACAAGGCAACTCAGTATGGAGCCCCTGCCCTAGAAGAATTTCCCTTTTGTTGAGAGAAAAAGGCAAGTGATCTTCACAACTAGTGCTCCATTTAATGCGGAGAAGGATCCATTTTAGTTGCTGTATCGACTGTGATGCATTTTGTTTTGATTCACTTCACTTTGTAGGGGCCTTAATTTCTTTCTCATATCTTCCAAAAGATTGAAAGCTCGACAACGTGGCGTATTTCCTACCACCTTATGGCTGTGTTATAGAGCTTAGCTTAGCTTAGCAGCAGCGGAAGGAGCAAAGATTATTACCCTCTCTCGTCTATTCATGTCTTAGATTCTTTTGTTTCGATGTAAAAGATGTAAGAGATCATGAGTACAAGTAATCAATCACAAAATAATTTGCCCAAATATGAAGTTATGTTCTTGTTGTTTATAGAGATAATAGATGTTAATTATTTGGGAGTTATTATTGTTGATGATATTAGTAAAATCTGTTTTGTGGTTTTATATTGGTCCATGATGATGTACAATGATATTCTTGCTGTCAGTGCATTATATGCAATTGAATCAACTATATGCAAGAATCTATCTCTCTCTCTCTCTCTCTAAGTCCATTCGATTCTTGGCATGGAATATTGGGAAAAAAGTACGCGGAAGATAAGGGTTTTTTTTTTTTTTTTGGGGGTCTTTGGACCAAGATTGATTTTGTTCTTTGATGTAAGTTGTGATAACCGGTCCAATTCTTATTAATGGAAGTTTTTAGTACTAAATAATTATTAGTCTACATATATATAGTTTGAAGAAATGTAGTAGCTGGACAACTTATGAGGCCCACAATAACTAATTTAAGACAGCAACTCTGACCATGTTCATGATATTAATTTTCCACAACAGAGAGAGAAAACTCCCAAAATGTGGGTCTAATGGGGTTCAAGATAATATCTATCTTCAACAACAGAATTTAACAAAGTATGATACAACTTTGATCCAACAAATCTTGATCATGCCTCTCTCTCTCTCTCTACAATCCACAAACCATTCCCTAATTCTTAATGAGTTTAGAAGCTCATTTTGGCTCCAAAATGGACCTTTTATTACATGGTGATCAAGACAGGCATCTTAATGATGCACAACATATTTGGAAACTTTGACAGCAAAATGCAGTTAGTTATTTCTTGCAAAATTTTAAAGAAATGCAGAGATACTGAGAGGGACTGTGGGCGGGCAAGTTGCAAATATATATGCTTGTGCGCGACCTCCAATCATAGGCCAATTGCCAATGATTAGATGACACCCTGCATATTGCCAAGGAATCAACAAAAGTGAAACTACTTTTAACAATTCATACAAACAATTCTTACTAAGAGTCTACTATTATGACGACGACGACGAGGAGGAGGAAGAGTACGAGTACGCGTAGATATTTGTGGAATGACTGTAAAACAAGCCTCATGTTAAGAATTTATAGGCTGGTCCAAATTCTTACCACTTGGGAGAATCTGAGGGACCTTAAACTTTTAGGGGTAGAAGTTGCGTCGTGTAAGAGGGAAGACTAGTTTGCAAAGGTGATAACCTATTTGTGGCTACTGTAAATTTGATAAGATAGGAATCGAATACTACAAATCAAGATAAGGGAAGTCGGAAAAGTATACGGTCAATAATATTGAAGATCGTTTTAACACTCTCAAACTATAATGTATACGACATTTATTTTCATGATTAATTAGAAAGATCGGAATGTGTTATCTTCTAGTATGAATGTGGTAGACTTTGTTTCTAGAGTTTTTAAACTAAAGATTTTATGATTTTTAAACTAATTTTGAATGGAAGCAACAAAACTAATGGGAACACAGTCGAGCTTTACATGTTCATCTTACCGCTGCAGGGTAGTGCCAGAAGATTGCAATAGTTTTAGTTATGAATATTAAGAATAATGTGCTTTTATTTTTAATATTTCAGATATATCGGTTCAAATAATCTTAATCAATTCAAAATACAAAGAGTAGAAGAGAAATTTTACGCTCGTGTTCTAAACCAAGGAACATATGTATGTCCTCGTAACTGATGAGTCTGCTCCCTTTGATGATCAGTCCACTCAAGCGAAGCGGGAAGAGCATGAGGAATGACATAAGTTCAATAATCCGATTGGTAAAATAAATACTAAGTGGTAAATTTGGATTGGGTTCGAGAAAAATCGACTTTTAAAGTTCAATTCCTAAACCCTTTCATTTTTGCCGACACCGATCTTTCATTTCTAAATTTTAATCCTTTTTTATTCTTAAATTACTTTTTAATGAGAACTTCTCCTTCAGTTTCAGATTACTAGCTCTTAAGTTTTTGTTTGATTCCTTAATATTTATTATGAATGGATTTCAACTTGATTGCAGTATAAAGTTGAGATTTTGCTCAATTTAGTTATATTGCACCTGCTTTATATCTGTGTCAAATATTGTGGATAGTTTTGTATTTTAAAAAGTATTTTAATTTTAACTTTTAGTATTATTATTATTAGTTCTATTATTATAATATTCCTTGTTTTCATATAAATATTTAGAAACTTTTAATCCTTCACAACTAAATATGAGAAGATTCACATCTTGGAAAAATCTTAATTATTTTTAATACCAACAAAAAGAAAAATCCTAATTTCTCAAGATGGCTTATATATTATTTAAACGACTTGAAGGTGTTAAGTGTGGTGCCGGTTTTTGCTAAAATAGTGTACACCTTTTGAGTAACTTTATTATTCCCTCCGTCCCACCGATTTGTCTTGTTTGGTTTTGCACGGAAATATTTTATTGAGTGGATGGTTGTATGTAGAGGAATAGATGATTGTGTGTAGAAAGTGGGAGTTTGTGTAGTAATTATTTTTCTTTTTAAAAAATAAGACAAATCGGATGAGATGACCTAAAAATGAATACAAGATAAATTGAGTGGGACGGAGGGAGTATTAGAAATGTTTCAATTAGTTATTATAGGTTTGAGGACGTGTCAATGCTAGAAGATAGGAAAAGAACTCATGATCTACAAATTATTGCCACGTAAGTATAATTAATAGATGCGGTGTCACTTAGAATAAAGAGAGATTTTTTACTTTAGCCAAACAGTAGATATATATATACATTTATATAAAGTTAAAAAAAAAATATTTGTCTTTTTATCGGGGGGTAGATGGGAGGGCCGATGGGGGCGATGGGTTACATCATCGGCCCTCCATTTATAAAAAAAAAAAAAAAAATTAAAAAGGCCCAGGCCAATGGCCCTCTTTATTGTAAAGGGCCTAAGTTTTTTTTTTTTTTTTTTTTTTTTAAATTTATTAAAAAAAAAAAAATTTTAAAAAACATTTTTTTTGAAAAAAAGAAGGGGTCAATGCGTTAGAGAAGAGCCTAAGTGAAAAAAAATAATGATAATAAAAAAAAAATATTGGGGGGGGGGGGGGGGGGGGGGGGGGGGGGGGGGGGCCACGTAAGTATAGGGGGGGGGATGTAATAGATGGCGGTGTCACTTAGAATAAGGCATTTCTTCAACTACCTTCGGGTCGGCCATCGGCCTTCGCCGGAAAAAAAAAAAAAAAAAAAAAAAAAAAAAAAAAAAAAAAGGGCCATCGGCCCTTAGAAAAAAAAAAAATTAATGTTTGATGGACCGATCGGCTCCCTCTCCCAAAAAAAAAAAAAATATATAATATTTTTTGTTTATATTTAAGTTAAAGTAAGCCCATAATAATGTTATATTTTTTTCAGGGTTTTGGTTCAACAGAGGGGTATTACCACTAGAATAAATTTCTTCAACTCCTTCTCGCACTTATTTACAAGACCTCTGCCATTCTTCATCCCTTTTCTATGAAAAATTGAGAATCTTTCTTCAAACACCATCTCGCGTTTCAGAAGTTTTCTATTGGGCTTCTTTCACTTTGGCTGCAATTCATCAAGGCTTTAAGCAGGGCAATTCAAGAAGTCTTATTCTCAAACACTTTCCTTCTTCTTTCTCTGAAATGGGTTCGCTAGAGTCTTCAACATTCTTACTTGAAACTTAGTTTACATCTTGAGGGTGGTGTTTATCTTTATTAAAAACAAAATCAGTGAAGCTTCAATGTTTTTGAAAATCTGATCGTTCATTGGCCTTTGCATATATGTCTTGGTTGTAGCTTGTGGTTTTAGATTGTTTGATTGGAAATTGACCTTCAATAGATCCTTCATGTAAGAGATTTATATTTGAGGGATTGCATGTATAGAATAAAGGGTTGCATGCAGTGGCTTAGCCAGGAAATCACACCAGCGGGGCCTAAATCAATTGCAATTTTTTAACAATATAATTTTAAAAAAATAAAAAATAATAATTGTAACAGCATAAATCAAAATTCAAAATCAAACATCATAATTTTATAATATTTATATTCTATTTTACATGTTCTGAAAGCACTGCATAAATAGTTTCATTAGTAATATTTACAAATACATCCTTCTCGTTGTAAGGTACTAAGCAGTTATTTAGTAGTTTGTCTCCCATACGGTTGTGTAGAGTAGTCTTGATGATCTTCATAGCAGAAAATGCTATTTCAACTGTAGTTGTGGCAATCGGTAAAATCAGTGATAACTTAACTAACAAATAAACCAAGGGAAAAATATCATGTTTCCTTGAAGAAACCATCTTTTGAGCGAGACCTCCAATCCCTTTCTGAGAACTTTTCATCCATGCGAACATCAAATATAAAATTCTCAAGTTGATGTTCAAGTTCATTATAAACAACTTCAGGAAATTCAGATGAATAACACTTTGCAAGATGAAGTAGCTTCTTAGTATCAAATGCAGCAAATGAATCTTTCGGATCAAAACATAACATGCATAAAAAGCAAATATGTGTTCACCTCATTAAACCTTTGATTCAAGTATTGAGCTTGCATGTCAATCACCTCATAAAGTAGCTCAACTCGATTAGTGGTGGAGATTGGTTAATTTCTCACTTCTACATCTTCCTCTTCCTCGAGCTACATAATCATCTTCCGTATCTAGTATAATTATCTCATGTGTGCTACAAAACATAGACACATCATTCATCAACATCTCCCAACCTTTATCCCTCATTTCTTGCAGTCTTGTTTTTGCTATTTTAACAAGATTCATTGCATTGACAATATCTTGATCCTTCTTTTGTAGCACTTGAGATAGGTCATTCGTGATTCCTAAGATTTGTCTCATAAGATGCAACACAAACACAAACTCAAATCAAGTTATAACTTCCAACAAATCTAAAGCTTCAGCTCTTTATGAATCATCATTTCAATTAATCCCAACATACAACTTCAAGCACATAAGAAAATAAGTGCATCAAGTTGACAATAAGACCATAATGAGAACTCCAAAGAGTTATCGCCATGTCGCGCCAATGTCATTTCTTGATTCAATCCACTTCCAGTCTTAATTTCCTCACTCGAAATGCCTTCAATGATCTTCTTTCTTTATCTCTTCCTGATCATGTCTCCACGCTTACAAGAACCTCCAACAACATTGCTTAGACGAGAGATAGTATTAAAAAAAGACTCAATACTTGTCTTTTTTTTTGCAACAACAACAATGTTTAGCTGAATTTGGAAAGCAAAACAATGCGCATAGTAAGCATGAGGATTCCTCTTAAGTATCAAACTTTTCAAACCATTAAATTCATCTCTCATGTTGCTTGCTCCATCGTATCCTTGACCTCTCAAACTAGAAATGATCAATCCATAAGTAGAAAATAAAGAATCAATACCTTTCTCAAGTGAGGTTGCACATGAGTCACTCACATGCACAAGACCAATAAACCGTTCCACTACACATCCTTTCTTATTCACATAATGTACAACAACCCCCATTTGCTCCTTGGCAGATATATCCCAACACTCATCAACTAATATGGAGAAGAACTCATTTCCGATATCATTCACAATAGCATTAGTTGTCTCAACTGCAACTTCATTTATGATATCATGTTGAATATCCGGTGATGTATTTTTCGAATTATCAGGAGCATTGTTCAATACAACTTTAGCTATCTCTTCATTTATAGAAGAACTCTCCGTTTCTTATTCACATAACGTACAACCAACCCCCATTTGCTCCTTGACAGATATATCCCGACACTCATCAACTAATATGGAGAAGAACTCATTTCCGATATCATTCACAATAGCATTAGTTGTCTCAACTGCAAGTGCATTTATGATATCATGTTGAATATTCGATGATGTAGTTTTCAAATTATCAGGAGCATTGTTCAATACAACTTTAGCTATCTCTTCATTTATAGAAGTCATCACTTTGAGAAGCTCAATAATAAGTTTACTAAGGATGTACTTGGAAAAAATATGCAATATTACAATGTGGAGGTTATTACTATTTATAACTAATCCCGAGTTGGGACCATGATTTTTTATTATTATAGGGAGATTATTACTATATACAGTATTTACTATACATATGTTTTACTATATAAGATGTAGCTCCTCCATTTGTATAATCAGAGTTGAAATTGTTCTTCCTGTCTCATATATACTTTTTTCGTATTCTCTTTTCCCTGTGAATATTGTCGAAGTCGATTCCCTAAAAATTAATATCATGATTTTGCCTTTTGATGAACATTAAGACGTATAACATCATATTATAAACTGGAAAATGTAAAATACTCATTCTTCACTAGTAAATAGAAGCTTGATAATTAAATAAAGTATTTCGAAGATGTTAAAAAATACTAGTACACTAGAAAAAGGAAAAGGAAAAGGAAATAGCGAATAATCTACTATTTTAAATTAAGGTATACCGAAAAGATCAAGTATATTAAATATGTAAGAGTATACCGTAAATTTAGTCTATATTTATTTTGTAAAAGTCAAGAAAGTTATTAATATTATTTTTCAATAAAATTAAATTAACCTCTATACTTTGTATGATTTTTTTTAATATTACGAATTAATGTTTAAAAATTGCAAAATATCAAATCTATATCCATTTCATAATTTAATAGATAAATAATATAACTTTTTGTCAAATAAAGTTATGCCATTTAAGTTTATAATCACTTTAAGATTGTTTGATTTGATATGATATTTGTTATAATGTTATAACAATCCATGTTTGAAACCTGCAACATATTGTATACTTCAATATAAAAAATCTCATACTATTATCGTACTGAAAATTTAATATTTTCAATATTTTTTTGATACGGTATATGTGATTTACTTGTAATACTCCTACCTAGGATATCGGCAATTCGAATCTTCTGACTCATTTGGTGAAGACCACTCAGTGGTCCACCAATCACACGATGTCACGTGTGTTTTTATCCAATAAACAAATAATTTATTGATAAAAATATGGTCCACCAATACAAGCGTGACACCGCGTGATTAGTGGGTCACTGAGTGATCCGCCCAAAAATGGATCAGATGATCTTGGGTGGGATATCGGAGAGGCCCTTTATATAGGCTCACAACATAAAATATTAAATAACTAATAGTAATAAATAAAACAATTATTAAATTTTAAGATATCCGTAACTCCAGAGGCCCTTTATATAGTAATAAAATAAAACTATTAAACTTTAAGATATCCGTAACTCCTTGTATCTTCATCATAACTAAACTATTCGATTCTTCATCAAAGTAGCACAGTATTACCTCCAAATTAGAATATAATTTATATATGGCCTCCCAAACAGAATAAGATTTTTCTTTTATATTACTTGCTCATGACTGATTTTTTTCTCAAGTGCAAACAATATTTTATATTTTTTCCTTAATTCGCTCCGTTCTCCTCTTGTTAATCGAAATACAGAATATAAAAGAAACAAAAATCTAAAAGCAAGAAAGAAACCTTATTATCTCGACTATTTCATCAATTCGAGTTACATTTCACATTAGTAACTATAATTGCCAGAAACTAAAAATTTAACAACAACAAATAACAAATACTCAGCCTATGGCTTTCGAAATAAGACATTATTTAACCACTTTCAATTGAAAATCTCAACCCCTCTTTATTACATTATTTCTACTTTATCATCTTTCCTCTTATATCTCATCCCAACTTTATCCTCTACTAATCGAATAAACAAAAACGGGAGGTCAGTAATCGATCAGGAGTTCAGAACAAAGTTGACATGTAAACCAACATTTATTGAACCAGTAACCAAATATCATCAAAAATAAGATGAGGCTTAGAGCAAGCAACACACGGGACGGGAGGAAGTAATTACTAAAAAGCCCAACTAACTACCCTGCCTAATTCCTCCAGTTCCCCTCAGAAGCAACGCCGCTCCTGGAGGCGTAGCCACGTTCACCGTATCCACCGCCGCCGCCGCCGCTACGGCTGCCACCGTAGCCACCTTCACGACGACCACCATATCCACCACCACCATTACTACCATATCCACCTCCATAACCACTTTCACGACGACCGTACCCACCGCCGTTTCCGCCTCCATCACGGCGTAGACCACGGAATCCACCGCCGCCGCTACCTCCACTGCGAGACTGCGCCTCGTTAACGGTGATGCTACGACCGTCGAGGTCCTGACCGTTCATCGCGTCGATCGCATCTCTCATGGATTGCTCGTCCCTGAACGTCACGAATCCGAAGCCCCTGGACCTCCCGGTCTCACGATCGTTGATAATCTGAACCGTCAACAACAAAACGAATACGTATCAGATCTAATAAATTCCACAGCAGATATCCTCACGCAATTCAAAATGAAAAGCGATCATTTCAATCTTCCACCCTTCGATGAAAAAGAGGATGGCAGAACGTACCGTTCCGGAAGCAAATTAGTAACAGAAACAGAAACAGTAGCAGAGAGTAACAGTGATAGTAACAGTAACGGTAACAGATCAGATGAGAGAGAGACGGACTTGATCCGATCTCCTCGACGGACAGACCTTCGATTCGGTGACTTCGCCGTACGTCGAGAAGGCGTGCTCGAGCGATTGATCGGTGGTGGCCCAGGCCAGACCACCGACGAAACATCTGAATTCAACATCTGCGGCGGCCATTTCGTCGGAAAAGGAGACCTCTGAACAATACGAAAGGAAACTGAGAAGTGATGAAATTTATGCACAAGATGGGGCTATTTATAGGCGCCGAGTTACCCAAGTTTTGTGGGGACATGTGGTTAATATGAGCGGGGATGCGCACTGCGCTATGGTTAGTTACGCAAACCGTAGTTAAACTTTTTTCGGCATCTGTCACTTTTATGTGCGGTGGCATAATTGGAACAGTGTTGCTTTAACCATGGTATGGTTTAAGGGGTGGTTGATGAGATATTTTTATGCTCGCATGCTGCGCCCGTGATGATGGAAAGAAACCTCAGATATTTAACCATACAGTAGAATATCCCGGTGCTTCCAGAAAAAAATATCTAAAACTTATTATTACAGGAATATATCTTTATACCTTGTCACAACTTCAATATTAATATTATAATTAAGATAAATAAAGTTTTAATTTTTTTTAAGGAAATTTGGTTAAACACAAAGTAAATTGAGACATCCTCGAGTATTCAGATGGCTCATCAGTCATCCCAATTCCCACACATGTGAAAATCAAATAATTCCTCCCCACTCATCTTGCAATATTTTTTTTTTTTCGATCGTCTCATTCATCTTGCAACGTTTTCTAAAATAAATAAAAAAAACGTATCATAATTATCTTAAATAAGTAGACCTCATTATCTTTTACTTTACATCACTACTTTACACCTTTACTTTATTATATTAAATTCCGTACCCAATTTCAAATGTTGTTAGATGAGTGAGACGAAATGAATAATTCCTAAAAATAGTAGTTAACGTCTCGTCTCGTATGTTGAACATTAAAAAACTCAATAAAATTCAAAAGGTTCCAACAATTAGTAATAGTAATACCTAATACTAACAGTAGAGATAGCATCAGAGAGAGTCTTACTATCCGTATAATGAAATGAACTTATTTCTTGTATTTCGATAATTTAAAAGTCTCATAATATTTTTATTATATAATAAACAGTTTTAGCATAATGAGATTAGCTTATTTTTCTTTGTGAGTGGTTTTGTGTTCAAACATGATAACTCAGTGGTTTTTTCCTATGCCTTTTTTGTGGGAAAAAGTAAATCAGTGGCAAATCAAATTAGCCTCTAGTCTATTACTAGATTCTTCAATCCAATCGGTCTTTCGAGCCACTCGGTCGGTCCAATTAGACAGGTTTTGTCTCCAAAAATTTGAAACAAATCCGTCCTTCGTAACGGACATGTCAGGCTATTCGTGCCAATTTTGATCGTTCTACAAATAAATATCGTGGAAAAAGAAGGAAATAAATAAAAAGAAAAGGAGTAAACCCAATTTTTTGAAAGACTTAAAGTACTCCCTCCGTTTTATAGAAAGTGTCTCCTTTCTATAGGGCACGGAGATTAAAACAATGATATTATGTGGTGGTGTATATTGTTTAAATTTTTAATTTGTTTTTTGTTTTTTTTAAAAATAGGACACTTTTTTATGAGACGGATAACGGACATGTGCTATTCGTGCCAATTTTGATCTTTCTACAAATAAATATCGTGGAAAAAAAGAAGGAAAAATTAAAAAAAAAAAAAAAAAAAAAGGAGCAAACCCAATTTTTGAAAGATTTAAAGTACTCCATCCGTTCCATAGGCAATATTTCATTTTTTGGGGTACGGAGATTAAGACATTGAGATTATGTGGTGCATATTGTTTAACTTTTTGACTTGTTAATTTTATTTTTTAAGAAATAAGACATTTTCTATTAACGGATCACTTTCTATGAGGGAGTAATGATATTGGCAAAACTCTAGAATCAAACTTATTATCATGTACAGCTCGGGCATAGGGCCCAATAGGCAATGGCCCATAATACATTATCCGCGTAAGTGGCCCAAATAGTTTTATAGCGTTAAGACTGCAGGCCAGGCACGGTGTTTTTAGTGGTTTTCTGATTTTTCCAATGTGGCTGTTGTCCCGCCATATTATAATTTGATAAAATAAGTTAAAAATAAATTAATAATCCATTCGTAGTTCTCATTTTAAAACGGACTTAACTAACTGTCGTATCCATTGGACATGGTTGGTCCAACAGCCGGCCCACAAACATAACTTCGTAAACGAGAACCACAATGCTAGTAAAACATAAGAGGACTCAAGAGGCCTGCTAGGATTAACATAAAGACGATTGAGCCAACTTAGATATGGGTCGTTTGGTTCGATGGGGTATTTTTAAATATGAAATCAAGAACGAACGGCATAAATGGTTGGTGGTTTGGTTGGGGTTGGGTTTATGACCTTTTTATTTTTTTTTGTTTATTTTTAAATCCTAAATAATGCAAGAATAATAGTTTATAGGATGTCACTCGTTCCAAACTCATAAGTATAGAGTTGTTACTCATTTCTCTTCCTTTGTATAAATTAGAATTGATATTAACTTAAATCTAATATCTAAATCCAATAACATTCTCATATAAGAAAGACAAATATTAAATAAAAAAATAAAAAAATAAGATATTGGAAATTCTTGAAACCGCGAACCGAACCGAATGTAAAGGGTTCCTAAAAAAATAAACCGAACCAAACCGCGAAGCCGAACCGAACCATATTTTTCGGTTTGGTTCGGTTCGGTTTGATCGATTTTGTGGTTCGGAGCGGAACCACTTACACCCCTAAAGACGATTGAACCAACTTGATATTTTGGTATTATCACCACAAAGGAAGCCGCAAGTCAATGGCAAAGGCATGATATAAAATAAAAGAAATTAATGGTAACAGAGTTAACAAACAACTTATAGTTATTTATAAGATTAATAAATAATAGTCAAAATACTCATTCCATCCCATAGAAAGTATCATACTTTCTTTTTAAGGATGTCCCACAAAAAGTAAAGAATGTGTAATCTAGAATTAATAAGGTAAAAGTCAAACAATATACACCATACAATTTAAATTTCTTAATTTTCCGTACCCCATAGAAAAAATATTTTCTATGAGACTGAAGGAGTAAAAGATTTTGGTGGTAGTTGGCTGTTGCGGCAACGCGCCACCATATATCTCCGCCACTTAGCGGTATGAATATGTTATTAGACTAATTATTGAACAGACAATGGTAGATTTACGGGGGTGTGTTCGTACTTCGTATGCGCTGCCTCCAAAATTGGTGCATTTCCATGTTTCTATATATACTTTTCAAAACATTTGCTATGTCGTCCTTTCGAAATTGTGTACTTCCCTTATTCCGGAATTCTTAATTTGTAATTTGCTCCGGTTAGTAGGTGTCACCACCATTGATTAGTTTTATTTATTTTCATTTGTTGACTTATGTTTTTATTAAATAAAATGAGTTAAATTTGATTATTGAATTACAAATACTAAAAAAGTTGAATTATTTATTTTTGAAGTACTGACTAAGTTTGATATTCTTTACATATTCGGAATGTATCTACTTCCTCTGCTGACTTATATAAATATAAATAATATCTAAAATCAAATGAATTGCGACAGCATTTTATGGTAACGTCTGAAGGTGAAATATAGATCTCCAGCTAATTAAGATATACTTTTTTAATCATTGATGTATTTGGTAGTGATGATGTCTACTTCAAGAAAGCTAATAATCTTTTTTCCTTAATTTGATGAGTGATAAGATTAAACACGATTTATTGTTAAATAATATTTTTAAATCCTATTAAGGGGTGTTTTTAATAGCTTAAACTTTTTTTAAGTGCTTAAATTAAGGAGAAGTTGGTAAAAGTGGCTTATTAGAGAATTTAGGGTATGCTTGCAAAAACTGCTTAAAAGAAGAAAAAGTTGAAAAAATAGTGTTTGAGAAAATTTATACTGTAGTAGCTTATTTTGTGATTTATAAGTAAAATGTCAAATCATAACTTATCTGAAATTACAAATATGTCATTAAGTTGGAGAAGTTGGTAAAAACCAACTTAACCAACTTCAACTTATTCAACTTAAATGTAGAATTTTTTGTCGAATTTAAGCTGTTGAAACCACCCAAAAACAGTTTTTCCTTAAATTAAGCTATAAGTTGAATAATTTAAACTTTTGCAAACACCCACTAAGTCTTACCTAAAATCACGAGCCTTTCACATCAACTTTCTGTTTTTTAGTGGGTGTTTGCAATAGCTTCTCTATTTAAAGAGATAGTTGAAAGCTGCATAGATTTTTGTGCTGAGTGTTCTATAACTTTTTAAACTAGAATTTAATAACGATAATTTCGGTGATTTACAAAAGATGGGAAGGGTATTTGAATAACTAAATTTTTGCTTACAATTTCTATCCTTTTAATTTCCAAGTACTTGTAATTTCGTTTTTCATTTAATCATGTTTCTTAAATTGATTGATTAAATTAAAAATAATATTAAATAATACTAACCATAATACTCCATTTTATTAACATTGCATGAAAAACAATAATTTTATTTCGTTTTTATTTAAATAAAATATAGATTAATTTAATACTTTGTACACTAAGATTGAAATTATAATATACAAAAAATAATTACTCAATTTTATTTATTTATTATAATTATAACTGTATAATAACACTAGGGGTAATAAAGATTACTCAATTATAATTGTATGATAACAATTGTATTATAATTTTTGACTTTCAAAATTCAACTTTTTGCAAACACTTACAAATTATCAAAATCAACAAATTAAATTATAAGCTTTGAACAATTTGCAAAGAACTTCCACAAAACTTTCAAGACTTACCGATAAGTTTCGAGCCTTTCACATCAACTTTCTGTTTTTAGTATCCTCCAACTTTTCCTTAGTTGTAAGCAAACACACAATACAGTAAAACTTCCGTAATTTAATACTCAGTAAATTAATAACTTTTTTAAGATAATATTTTTCTTCGATCCAATTCGGTCCAGTGTAAAAAATTATCAAATTTGATAAAATAATAAGATAATAATTTTCAGAAAATTTCAATATAAATATATGGTCTATCGAAATCATAAATTAATAATCATTTAAATTACCAGAATACTAAGACAATTTTCTAAAATATGATTCTAGTGTTGAGTGCTTTTTTTAAAACTTAAATCTAATTATTTTTTCATCATTTATATATATATTATATACTATTAGCATTATCCATTGAATATCTTTTAATAAAAATACAATGAACTTAATTCTATTGGTCCTAAATAATCAAACGATTCATTGTATTAACTTAATTTATTGTGCAAAAATATAGTCAATTGATTCAGTGTATTTTTTACTATTCATTATTTTTAGAGGTTAACCAATACATTCTACTTCGTTCAGGTCGAAAATTCTCTTTAAATTAATAAATATTAATTTATTGATAAATTAATATCTCTATAAGATAATAAAATCTTCCCGTCCCATTTATATTAACTTAGAGAGGTTTTGTTGTACACCCGTTTTGAGGATTCAATTTATTTAAATAGAATATAATTTTGAAAATTTGCTATTAATGTGGTTGAAGCAGTCAGACATTCTGGCCACCATAATAAATATTAATGCAGAAATTTGAAAGGATAGTGGTATATATGTCAACTAGTGCTCACAGGAAAGTGATTGGTCAAATATTTCCATTAAACATTAAAGAAAAATAAAAATAAAATAGATTGGTCAAATAGTTTTAGGCCAATGGAGTTTGCCTCCTTGCTCTGATCGAACTCTAATGATGAAAAGCAATTTGCAGTTGAGGCTTTGACCATATTTAACTTCAAGACAAAAGTTCAATTTCGAATCTCAATAACATGTATGGATGAATTTATGATTTATAATTGAAAAATAAAATTTATAATTATAGAGAACAGAATAAGAGATTTTAAAAATAGTACTCCATCCATCTCATTATTTATATCTCATAAGGACTCGGCACGGAGATTAAAGTGGATTGTGGAAAGATATAAAGTAGCAGTGGAAAGATATAAAGTGGCGGTTGAAAGGTATAAAGTGGTGAGGATCCACCTATTTAGATGATTGTGGATCACTCGCTTATTTAACATAAATAATAGAACAAACAAATGTAATAAATGAGACATAAATAATGGGACGGGAATATAAAATTCAAGATGAGCATACAATCTAGGGAGTTACTCCTAATCTAACTTTATCTGTAACTCGTTTTTGTTGTATACGACTAACTTGGTTTGGTTTACATATGAAATAATAATCAATTATCTAATCAAAAATCATAATCATAATTACTAAGGTAATATCTAATTTACTGTAAAATTCGCAGTTTCAAGTTTTAAAATTTATTATTTTAGGAGAAAAACGAAATCTGTGAAAGGTGAATTACAATTTTAAAGTGAGAAATACTATTTAAAAAATCGAGATAAATATGTAAATTGAGAATAACCCTGCATGTTGAGTTTGTAACTTATGATTAAGTTAGTTCGGTTTATGTGATATAAGAGGATCAATTGTCATGTCAAAATTAATCATAATTAATAAGATACTTTACCCAATTTCTTGTAGAACAATAATTGGTCTTTATCTACTTTTTTTTAGAAAAAGAGACAAAATAATAGTCACCACGAAGAGTGAAAAGTTGATAAAAGAAGGCCAAGGAGATTGACGGACAAAATAATAGTCTACATTATAAAATTGATCTCCCATCGTAATCACGTGCACAACGCACTTAAATTATATTTTTAATCATCAAATAATGATGAAATATATGTAAATCTGAAGATGTATTAAATTATTAATTAATCAAATTAATTAACAATTACCAACAAGCAAATGAAAGGCTAATCATGATTGGACAGAGTGCCGGTACACGATCCCATAATTATATAGTTCAGTACGAAAAGATTGTCAAGCTAAGGGGAAGAGGATAATAACCTTTTCTAAAATTATTGATTCCTTCGTCCCATTAAAATAATTCAATATATTTATTCGAATTGTTTCATTAAAGTTTTTAATTCTTTTTGATAAATTATTATAATTAAGGACCTATAATTTTACCCAACTGTTCATATATCAACTACTCTCCCTAAAATCAAACATAAAAGAATTTGAACTATTTCATTTTGAAAAATAATTATATTATTTAAACTCGAATCCATTAGTATGTTACGCATGTGTTTATATATATATTTTTAGTTAGTTTTATAATTCAAGTTTTTTGTTTTTCAAATCTGAAAATACTAAGGGAAGTATAATTTAATTATCCGGTGCTCGTTTAATATAAAACTTCGAAATAGATAGTAACATGCATTGAATGCTAGCTAGTAGACGTTACGGAATCTTTTGACGAGTGAATTTTAAAACCTAATTAGTTACTATAGTATGTCCACACATGTGTAGTTACAATTTGTGGAATGACATAACAGGTTAAGGTAGTAGCATGTGGCCGGAAGGTCATGTGTTCAAAATCTACAAAAATTGCTATGCGTGTGTTTGTCATCTAGAGTGGTTGAACCCTCCTGTGTTTTTTGCAGCCTAGAGCACAAGAGCGTAGTGGTTTACCCTCTGTCATCCAAACAAGAAAGCAAGTGGTACAACGAAACAATATTTATTAATTTTTTAATGCACAATGAGGAGGTAAACACTGGATAGAGTTTTACTAAATATTCAAATAATAATGTGATGGATTAGTTTTAATGATAATATATATAGTTTGTGCAATGTAATGTGTGCTGATAAGTTGTAAATTCAAATAGATTATATAGTGGAGTTGACTCATAAATAGTATCTGGCAGTTATAGTATTATAGTAGCAGGTAACCAATATTTATTATTAGCTATAAATATATGTTGTGTGGCAGATTTGATTAACAAAAAAAGACAAAAAATATTTATTGAACCTAAATTGGTAGAAACAGTATCTATTTTTTTGTGTATTTATTTATACATGCACTTCAATATAATGGTGTACCGATATTATTATGTGTACAACATTTATCAAATAATTTGTATGAGTATTTATTGTCAATTGCACAACGCAGTCTTAAAAATAATTAATAATTGGAAGAAATAACGTGAAATTATTTTCAGCCGATTATTTCTGGAATTTACAAGCAAAATAATAATGTTATATTTACATTTATAGTCATTTCTCAGCCCATAATAATTGTGGAAGCATTTTTTGTGTGACCAATTACCTTTTTTTATAAATATAAGTATATTTTTTAAAACTATATTATGTTAATTATGTATTTTGTATATTGAAATTCGAAATTATGATATTTTTTCATCATTTAATGGGCAAATATCAACTACTTAAATACGGTCCATCACCTTCTCGACCGTGCAATTCGAGAGATGTACTCCTCCGACTCTCTTGACTTGTCTCGTTTTCCTTTTCATGCTGTCCAACTCGATTTGTCTCAATTCTTAAAAAGGAAAATAATTACAACACAAACTCCCATTTTTCTTTGTGAAACTCACTTATCCACACACAATCAATCGTTTATCTTAATTTCCGTTTTGAAAAGAAATGAGACAAGTGGTAGAAAGGAAGTAATAATTAGTGAACTTGTAATTGGTAAATATTGCATTTTTACTTCAAGCTGACGTTGTAAATAATCCAACATAAACGTGTTCAAGGACAAACATAGAGACGTGTTCCCTACTAATTCGCTCCTTATATTTATTATGAACAAAAACACAAATTAAATTTATTTTGACAAAATGCATAGTCAAAGAAATTGATGTTTCAACATCAAAACATATATTCTATAGTTGAAATTTAATAATTATAAATTTAAATATGAGGTAGAGGCCGAATATTAAGTAGTCAAATCTCGTATTATAAGGATTCTCATAATAACAATAACATTCATCATATAATTAAATTTACTAGAACAATCTTACTTTTTGTACTATTAAATTTGTGAAGACTGAAATTAATTATTGCATTTAATATAAATCCAATTAAATTAAATAGACTTTTTAAAAGATGACCCTGACTCTCACGATTTTTTTTTTTTATTACGAGGAACTCGCAGTTGCTATCTTTGGTGCGCACAGGGTAAACATCGCTCATGTGTAATAGTTTGCAAACCACACATGAGAGTTAAACCACCCTAAGGTGATAGACACATATAATGTTTCTAGTAGAATTTAAACCCGTAGCCGCTACCTTTGGTGCGCACAGAATATACCTTGCTCCCGACTCGCACGATTTTATATATTTATATCGTGACGTAGACTTCTACAAATTTCAATGAGGACACTATTGTACATTTGTATATTTTCAGTATTTTTCATCTTATCATATCTCAACATAAAAACATGAAAATAATTGGAGTAAGATATGACTAAGTCTAAAAAAAGAAAAAGAGATTAACAATAATTTAGTCACTTTGATTAACAATAATTTAGTCACCTTGAATTTAAGGTAAATGTTTCTATCATGTGACTATTTTTATTTTTTATTGTTTGAAGTGGCTAATTATAATAAATATTCAATTTATTACACACACGTATCATTTTCACCTTCTACCCACCAACAAAATAAAAGAACTATCAGTACACATAGAAAAGAATTGCACTATTGCAATAAACTAGTATTATGGATTAATAAATTACTATTTATTAATCTGTATTTTTATCGAACACTAATATATGAAATGTTACTTTCGTTCTATAATTATAAAGATTTGTTTAATGAGGTTATGCTCTCCAGCTACCTCTATAAATGGTATTTCATCGCTGTCACACTTAAAATAGTAAAATATTTTGTAGTTATTCCTTAAATTCTTTTTATAAATTCGTCACGTATATTATTCTTTTCTGACACATACATAAACCCATTTATATAACTTGAGAAATATATAGAATATGCATATATACATATACGAGCGTGGATCTAGTGATTACCAATCACATTTTTATATAAAAATTATGAATTTATGCATAATTATTATATTTTTTAACTTTACATTTATGTTAGAAAAAATATAAAGAATATGAATTACGAAAATATACATATTTTTTATATTTTTAAACATTAACTTTACATTTATATTAGAAAAAAATATAAAGAATATGAGTAAATAAATCTTACATAATCATAATGAGTAAGATGAAGGACTTAGAATAATTGATAATTCCTACCAACAATGTCAAATTCTGTTTGAACCACGCATACCCACCAATATCAGTTTCTATTTGATTCAGCTGCTATATATACATAAACCCACTAAAATTAAACATGACAATAAATAGAAAATGCGATAAGATTTATACTATAACATGATATTGCATATAAATATATTTACCTTCTATAAACTACTCATAAAAAAATAAAGAAGAATAATAGCCAAAAATATGAAACAATAGTATTAAGGAATTTAATTTATGATTTAATTATAAGGTAATTTATGTCTGCATATATCAAGTCCATTTAACGTTATTAATGTCTGTCATAATATTTCCACCCAATTATCGGTATATAACGGCTGTGAAATAGTTGCCGACTTGCCGGTGATAATGAGGTGTAATAATTACTACCAAGCATGATGGCCTGATTTACCGCTTTGCAGCTGTTTTTTTTTTTTTTTACTGCAATTCCCGTTGGTAAAAGAACAATTATAACCTTTGCTCATAACCGCTATCACTTAATCCAAATTATATTAAGACCAATAAGATTTAGCGAGATTTTTAAAGGCTTTTAGTGTTTTTTATTTTCGATCCAGAGGTGCGTATTAATAAACAACGTAATTGCATAATAATTATCAAGCTCATGAAATAGATTATGTGGCAAAAATCTGCAATAAAATGAGTAAGTTATACCATTTCGGAAGACGAAATAATAATAATATTTTTTACTAAAATAGTACATGAGAAAACGTGTTGTATTCCTTTTGTCTCGCTTGAGTTGTCCCACTTGACTTGTCTTATTTTTTAAAAAGAAAAATAAATACTATATAAATTTCAACTTATTTTTTTAGGACCTACCTTTTTACACACAATCATCCACTTATCATAATCTCCGTATCGAAAAGAAACAAGACAAATCGGATGGAACGGAGGGAGTATAAAATTTGAGAAAGAGCTCACCCTCCCTCCTTGCATCTGTCAATCGAAATTATATTAGGCTTACCATACGATATCAGTGGAATTTATGTAATCACAAAAACAACCTCGACTGCTAAACTATCCAAAGAAGACGAACTAGAGAATTAAACTCCATGATTGAAAATATTGTTATATGATTGTAAAGTCAATGTGCAAAACTAAGGCAAATCGAAGAACTTCAAACTACTTTTTTTTTTCTTACGAGTAACCGACAATTGTTATTTTTGGTGCGCATGTGATAAATTCACACAACGAATTTTGTGAAATATGAACCGATGATGTCACGTCTCTCTTCCTTTATTAAATTATTAGTTTAAACTAAATATACAATTGTTCGTCTTATATTTTTACCATGTATACTTCCCTGCACGAGCGTGTTATGTATATTATGAATAATATGGAAAAGTATTACTCCTTCCGTCCCAAAATTCTTGTCCATTTTGCTTTTTGCACGGTTTTTAAGAAGATTTGTTAGTTGTGTGCAGAGTGGTGTAAAATTATGGATTCCATAAAAAAAATGTATTTAATAATTTACTAAAAAAGAAAAGTAGACAAAAATTTTGGGACAATCCAAAATAGAATAGTAGACAAGAATTTTGGAACGATGAAGTAATAAAAAGTAGTCTAACATTGATACAAATATGAGATTGAAAGAAAAATCTAGAGACTAGTAAAGTGTCCAATGTAGTAGTATCAAATGTACAACTACATTAGTGTGAAGTACAATGAGTCACAGCTGGATTAGCTTATAAGCTTAGCTGCAGTGGGCGGAATCGCAGGCGATCACTCGCGCCTCCACGGGAGTCATACTATAGTCCCCCTCTCTGACGAACCACTGCGACGTCGTTTTACTGTCGCTCTGTTGAAAACCCGTAACCGTCATCCGCATAACAGTTTAACCCGACCCGTCGAGGTTGTATCTGCCACCGCCGGTGAAAGTTGTACAGTTTAAGAATCTCACTAAAAAAGGATGCGAAATAGAAAGAAGGGGAAAAGCTTTTACTGCGCATTAGGTGTTAATTAGAGAGAGAGAGAGAAAGGAGAGAGAGAGAGAGAGAGAGGCGCCTTCTCTTTCTACTACTATCCATTACTACTATTACTGACTATTCTGCATTTCAGTAAATTACACCCCATTTTTCTCATCTTCCCACCTAAACCCAATTTCTTATACAATCCCGTTTCTCTCTCCTCAGTCGTCGACCAAAGCGAACTCAAAGAAAAATCAGGAGAGAGAAAGTGAAAAAAATATACTTTTTCATACCAAGAAAACGAAAAAAAGAATAGAGCTTTGGAGAAAGAATCACATCAGAAATTCTTCGGATTCACTTTTATTCATCATTCGTAAAGGTAAGCCCCCAGCCAAAGCTTCTTCTTTTTATTTATTTATTCTACTTTCTCGAATGCCCACGGAGATTAGAGCAAATGCATATACGATCAGTTTCTGAGTTCCTCCAGCTACAGACCATGATTGTTTGTATGTATATGCGGATGAATGTGGGTGGAATCTTTCGCAAAGTTCAATGAAGTTTGAGCAGAAATGGTGGATCGGTGGAGCAGAGTAGTGTATCTTTGTTCGACTTTGTTATTCTTGCTGTTTGGTTTGACAATAGAGCAGCAACTCTTGATTTCTAGGCAAGATAGACTGTCTTTACTTGAGTTGAGATCTTCGTTAGGGTTAAGGGCTAAAGAATGGCCGATAAAATCCGACCCGTGCAGTACATGGGACGGTATCCAATGCACGAATGGCAGCGTTACAGCAATCAATATCTCAAGGTTCAAGAGAACTAGGAGGGGAAGTCAAAACCCTCAATTTTCAATCGACGCCCTTCGGAATTTGACCCTTTTGTCTTCGTTTAACGCCTCCAATTTCGCCCTCCCCGGTCCGATTCCCGAGTGGTTGGGGTTGCAGGTCCCCTCACTTCGATTGCTTGATCTTAGGTCATGCTCGATCAATGGTTCCATTCCATCCACTCTTGGCAATTTGAGTAGCTTAGTTGAGCTGTATTTATCTGGTAACAGTCTTAATGGTGCTCTTCCTTCGAGTTTAGGTCAGTTGGTTGGTCTATCTGTTCTTGATCTTTCAAGAAACTCGCTCACGGGTATGATCCCGGTGAGTTTTGGTGCTCTTCAGAATCTTACTGTGTTGGATATATCTTCAAATTTATTGTATGATGAGATTCCTCTTGGAATTGGGACTTTGTCGAAGTTACGGTTCTTGAATCTCTCAAAGAATGGTTTGTCATCTTCCATACCTGCTCAGCTTGGTAATTTGTCTGGCTTAGTTGATCTTGATCTTGGATTCAACTCCCTTACGGGGTCTATCCCTCCGGATTTTAGTGTTTTGAAGAACTTGGAGCGGTTGATAGCCGGAAATAATCTTCTTTCAGGACAGTTGCCTGATAATTTGTTTCCACCTTTGACTCGTTTGAGATTTTTGGTTTTGGGACGTAATAGCTTCACCGGTGGTTTCCCTGATCTGCTGTGGTCGATTCCCTCATTGCTATTCCTTGACGTGTCAGTGAATAACTTCACCGGTACACTGCCTACAAATGTCAGTTCAAGAGTTAATACTAGTAGTGTTGTATTTAACATCTCTCATAACTTGTTTTATGGAAACATCACACCTGTAATTAGGGGGTTCAGTTTTATTGACATGTCGGGGAATTATTTTGAGGGTCCGGTTCCTATTTATGCACGTGGCAACACGTCGCTTAGCACGAATTGCCTCCAAAATTTGACTACTCAGAGGAGCTTGACAGAATGTACCACATTCTATGCTGAGAGAAACTTGGTATTTGACAATTTTGGAGAGCCAAATGCTAAACAACCGTATCCTCCACCAAAATCCGACAAGAGCCATAAAGCTATCATTTTGGCTTCAGTTTTTGGTGGGGTTGGACTAATTGCATTTATAATGTTTACGGTTATGTTGTTCATTATATGCAAGCGCAAGAGAGGCTCAAATAACCAGAGAGGTATTAGTGTGGGGCCAGTTCCTGCAGGTGGAAGTCCTCCGCCACCCGGCGCATCATTGAACTTTTCGAATCTTGGAGATGCATTTACATACCAACAGATTCTCCAAGCCACGGGGGAATTCAATGATGCAAATTTAATTAAGCATGGTCATTCGGGTGACCTTTTCCGTGGTATACTTGAAGGCGGGATTCCCATTGTGATAAAAAAGGTTGATTTGGATTCTTCGGTCAAAAAGGAATCTTACATGTCAGAATTGGATCTTTTCAGTAAAGTTTCCCATCCAAGATTGGTACCTCTCTTGGGGCATTTCTTGGATAATGAGAATGAGAAGTTTCTTGTTTACAAATTCATGCCAAATGGAGATCTGTCTAGTTCTTTGTTCAAGAAAACGGATCCGGAGAACGGTTTACAGTCGTTGGATTGGATAACAAGACTCAAAATTGCGATTGGAGCTGCAGAGGGTCTTTCTTACCTACATCATGAATGTATTCCGCCACTTGTTCACAGGTACTTTAGAACTTGTTCGTGTTTTTGTCCATATCCTGCCCGTCTTTTGGTCACCCTTGGACTTTATATTCCTTTTAAGTCTTAAACTTATATAGCCTGTGGATATTGATGTCGAATATGCAATGTTTGTCGATTAGTTAGTTAAAAGTACAGTACAACGCGGAATATATATTTATCTTTTTTGTATGTCAGCTTTATGCACCTCGTGGCAGCAATTTATTAGTATAGATGGGCTAACCACGAAGCTAATAATTTTTAGCATTGGAACGTGGTTACATTTTCATATCATATATAGGGAACTAGGAAGTTGCCTTGTGAAATATATAAAAGCACACAAACAATTGCCTGACTTTGAACTTGGACGAATTCATAGAATTGTCCTTATGCATTTATAACACGTGTTGATTTTGTTTATTGTCATATTCTTTGGTAATTGTGATTGTGCAAATCCAGTTTAAGATGGTCCTCATTTATGATTGTTGGTTTGGCATGTTTCATATAACTGACTTGAATTAACCTGAACTTCTGTCATACTGATTTTAGTTTTCACAACTCCCACACAAATACTTTTCTTGGTGGCTGTGTTCAATTTGCTCTTATAATTCTGAAAAAACTTCTCCGTTCTCCATTGTAGCTATCATGATGATCTAGTGGTGCCTTTTTCCTGTGCTTGGATATGGTAAATGTATGAACTTTTTAGCCAATGAGGCACAATAAATGAGTAGAGATGGAAAAATCACAGAGATGGCGTACGACTCTTAGAGTCTACTTCTTTTTCTTAGGAAAAGATTCCATTTATAGATTGTTAAACTTCATTACTTGCCTAAAGGACTTTGGGGGTGATCAAATTCTTGATTGCATTACAATTGATGAGTATGAATCTCCAGTGAAATTTTTGATTGCATAGTTTCTCACCAAAATGATGATATACTTTGTTTCTGTATTTGTGTATTCTCTAAAGGGATATTCAAGCCAGTAGCATCCTTCTTGATGATAAATTCGAAGTACGTTTAGGAAGTTTGAGTGAGGTCTGTGCTCAAGAAGGTGAAAGCCATCAGAACCGGATAACGAGATTGCTGCGTTTGCCCCAGTTAGTACTCTTGTAATCCTCAGGGCTTGATTCATTAAATGCACCCCCTTTAATAGTATTGTCTTATATGAAATATGTTATTGCATTGGTTTACTGTTCTGACCTTTTTCACCCTTTGTTTTGCAGGACATCGGATTCAGGTGCTTCTGGTATGCCTAAATTCTGTCATTCTATTTATGTTTCTTTATTTTTGTATTTGTTTTCGTGTGTTTGTGTCGATGTTGTCCTCCTATAGTGCATGGATTCTGCAAAATATACCTGTTTATTTTGGTCCTTGGTTGTTGATTTCTGTTTTGGCTTATATATATAGGGAGCGGATCATGTATGAACCTACATTTAACGCAGGAACTAGGAATTTTTTATTTTTATTTTTTTGTTTCTTGCTTAGATAATGTTGACAAGTATATCTCCACATAGGTCCTCTTTAGCATTTGCAGATAGTTGTCATCATAATTTGGTAGTTGCCAATGTAGACCAGAACCCCTTGTTTCATCGTTGAGTATGTGGACTATGATGTTTGTCGATGACTTATGAACCAATTCCATGCCGGAGTCTAGTGTGCGAGCATACAAATACCAAATTTGTTAAATTCAAATTGTTAGTGATAAATACTACTCCCTCAGTCCCAAAATTCTTGTCCATTATACCCTTTTGGGCCTTTCCAAAATATTTGTCCACTTTCCCTTTTTAGCAACTTACTACACGTAACTTTTTTATAGGCACAACTTTACATAACTTCACACAATTAATAACTCTCCTTAAAAACCTCGCCAAAAAAAAAAGTGGATAAGAATTTTGAGACGGAGGGGAGTATATTAAGTGTGACTGTGGATGTAGGTCACACTATCGAACCATGTAAATATGTTCTTATTGGTTGTTTTTCATTCTTGTGATTGTTTCTGTGTATGCGGTTCGATCTTTAACATGTTTCTTGCTCTTTGCAACTGGCCAGGTACGCCTAATGCGATATGCGCGTACGACGTATACTGCTTCGGAAAAGTCTTGCTCGAGCTCGTAACTGGTAAGCTCGGCATCAGCTCCTCCTCCGACTCCGCCACAAAGGAGTGGCTCGAAACCACGCTCCCTTACATCAGCATCTACGACAAGGAACTCGTCACCAACATCCTCGACCCGTCCCTCGTCATCGACGAGGACCTCCTCGAGGAAGTGTGGGCCATGGCCATCGTCGCCCGCTCCTGCCTCAACCCGAAGCCAACCCGTCGCCCCCTGATGCGCTACATCCTGAAAGCACTCGAAAACCCTCTCAAGGTAGTGCGGGAAGACAACACGGGCTCGGAGAGGCTTCGGACGACTTCATCGAGAGGGTCGTGGAACGCGGCTCTGTTCGGGAGCTGGCGGCATAGCTCGTCGGACGTGGCCAACATACCAGGCGGCGGGTCGCAGAAGGTCGAGGGCACGAGCAGCTTGAAGCACTCAGCCACAACGGAATCTCAAGGGAGCGGGACAAATGGGGACGGGAACTCGTCTTCGGCTAGGAGGCAGTCGAGGGAGATATTCCCGGCGCCGTTGGATGAAGATTAGGGGTGGGAGGTGATTGGTGGTGATTCTTTTAGCCAATAAGGTTGTATATTCTCCTCTGTTTCCTTGGGGTGCTTTGGTTTGGGAGTAGCAAGCCACTATTTTTTGTTTTTTGTTTTTGGAAGTGAAACTGGCTGATGATTTTGTTGCGGTTCAGTGGCAACCAATTGTTTGGAGGTTTAGCTTTAGCGTCTCTCTCACTCTCTCTCCTGTTTCTCTATCTGGGGAGAGATGAACAGCAGCAGGGTCTGTTTGGAGACTTGTTTGTTCTGAGTAGACAGACCACAATTCTTTCTTCTTTGTGTATTTTTTACATGTTTTTATGGGTTCTTTGGTCAAGTGTAAATTGCTCCTGCATCTTTTTTACTATTTAAATGTTTTTAAATAAAGCTCATGCATATAAAAGCATCGAAATTCAAACCAAAAAAAAATTATTCATCTTGAAAGATTTATTTACTGATACGTTAAGAAACGATTATTTCTTTGTCATAGCCGAAAGGAAATAAAAAATGATGATAATAAAAATAAAGGTCCCACCGAGACTTGAACTCGGGTTACTGGATTCAGAGTCCAATGTCCTAACCACTAGACCATGGGACCATTTGTGATGTTATCACCTGATATATATACTACATAAAATGTGTGCGAAAATCAATAATCTAATCGAGACAATTTCTTTTGCTTTTTGTACATAGGCACTGAGTTCCCTTTTTCATTTTTCCCCTCGTCTATCAATATATGGTTTTGCAATACTCCACATTCTTAACATAGAGCTAGGGGTGTAAGTGGTTCCGCCCCGAACAGCGAAATCGATCAAACCGAACCAAACCAAACCGAAAAATGTGGTTCGGTTCGGTTCGGTTTCGCGGTTTGGTTCGATTTATTTTTTTTAGGAACCGTTTACATTCGGTTCGGTTCGCGGTTTCAAGAATTTTTGAACGGTTCGAACCGAACCGAATTAATATCCTATTTTTTTATTTAATATTTATGTTTCTTATATGAGAATATTGTTGGATTTAGATATTAAATTTAAGTTAAAATCAATTCTAATCTATACAAAGGAAGAGAAAAGAATAACAACTCTATACTTATAAGTTCGAAACGAGTGACATCCAATAAACTATTATTCTTGCATTATTTAGTATTTAAAAAATAAATAAAAAAATAAAAAGATGAACCGATGAACCGAACCGAACCAAACCATTTATAAGCAGTTCAGTTCGGTTCGGTTCCGATATTTAAAAACACATCAAACCGAACCAAACCGAATCATTTTTATGTGTTTGGTTCGGTTCCTAAAATACATAAAAAATCGAACCGAACCGAACCGTTACACCCCTACATAGAGCCGAGAAGCAAAAGCGATTCCCGTAGTAATAGCGAGCGAAATGGGATCAGACGAAACCATTAAATCCGGTCATTTTTATCCACTCATACCGTATGCAATATATATTACCTTGGTGGATCTAGAATTACGAGGAAAAGGGTAGAGGGCGAAATTTGAATATTCGATAGAAAAAGGGACGAAATGTAGATTTCGAGGGGATGAAGTACAATTTTTTTTGAAAATTACACATGAAAAATCGAGTTTTGAAATAAAATTGGGACGCCCTACTGTCAAGAAATCTACAAAAGCTCCTCTCCAACCAGACTACTACGCTACACTTCTGTACTAACAATCAGGATGAGTTTGAAACTTTGAATTGTCATTTGCTAATTAAAATACCAAGATTAAAACATAATAACAAGTACTAAAAGATCACAACCAGATACCTCTGGATTGTAAATTGCATTATTCCACCTTAAACATTACCAACATATGGTATCAAGCATAACACCACCCAATACTGTCATTGGCAAAATCCGAACAATATCAGAAGCTCAAGTAAAACAATACAAAACAAAAACTTGTTTTCATCATCCTTCACATAGAGGGACAATGTCAAATACCAGGATAAAGCAAGATTGCATTAGCACGAGATGAGAAGCCAAGTTAAGCTACCGCCGTCTCCATCTCAGCAGCAGCAGCAGCAGCAGCACCAGCTCGTGCATTCACATACACTGGATGCACTTCATGACCTTCCTTGGGCACAACATGAATCCACTTCCGCTTAGTCAACTTGTCCTTCTCAAACATCACACATCCTTCCTTCAAAGCGTAAAGAGTGTGATCCCTACCAATGCCCACGTAGTTCCCCGGATGGAAACGCGTACCCCTTTGACGAACAATTATATTCCCAGGTATCACTCTCTGCAGCATTCACCATATAACATCAAATTAACAAAAGAATGCAAAGTCTGAAGGGAGGCAGTTATTAGGTTCCATATCAAATCTAAACCCAAAATGCTCTGACCTCTCCACCAAATTTCTTCACCCCAAGATTCTTAGGCAATGAGTCACGCCCATTTTTTGTGGATCCTGCTGTTTTCTTGCTAGCCCATCGCCTGAACACCAAGCTCAGTCCCTCTCCAGATACATCTATAGTTTTAGATTGATTTGAAAATTAAAGATTAATAATTCAAATTGGAACTAGCTTATACAAAAAAATACTGATACCATAAAAGCTGGATAAGCTCGTACCTGAAGCAGAATTGTAAACTGGAGTATTTGGAATCAGATCCCTGATGCTTAATCTTCTAAACAGAGATGGAACGGCATTCATGATGCTTTGCTTAGCTGCAGCAATAACATTAACAGAATCTGGTTTAGGAAAACATAACAGGTAAGGTAAGATAACCAACAGTACCAATTATTCCAAATTCCTATCAGATAGCTATTCTCGAGATTCAAAGCACCAAAAACTCAAAATAAATCTAAGAAATTTGAAATCGCCTAAAATTTTTATATCGCTGAAGTTCAAGAATTCTCAGAGATATTATAAAATGAGGGCAGAAACTGCCAATCTCCGTTTCTAATTTCTGAGAACTCCAACGTATCCAGAAACTCTCTTGACATTTTATCAAACAGCTTACGCGCAGCAGAAGAAGACGACATAGAACACCTACCTACCGCTGCTGGAAAAACCTCTAGCCCAATAAAAAATCTCTTTCGACGGAGAAACGAAGTAGGTGACTGACTACCTCCCTGCCGACCGTGCGTGTTCCCGGATGTGCGCGAGTTAGAGAGAGGGAGAGGAGAGACCTGCGACCCACCCAAGATAGGCGGCCCAGTTTGCAGAAAGCCCAATTTATGCGCAGTAACGTGGATAGTCCCAGATCCGATTTGGATAATCCGACTCAGCCTAAACGTAAATTTATACTCCCTCCGTCCCATTATTAATGTCCCACTTGCATTTTTTGATTATCTCATTATTTATGTCCCATACCAAATAAAAAAATAAATGAGTGGATCATAATCAATCTAAGCAAGTGGACCCCATCCCTTTATACTTTTACACCACAACTTTACACATTTACCTCCACTATCTTAATTACCGTGTCCAGTCCCAATGAGACATAAATAATGGGACAGAGGGAGTACTATCAACTGTCAAATTTATAAAAGTTCTGCCGTTTTAGCTCTAACTTTGAAAGACATTTACAGTTGACTATCAAATAATAATTTCACTTAAATAATATTTTTTTTCTAGTTATGATTTGAATTGATGGACTAAAATAATAATAACCTCGTTAAACAAAGATGATTACTATATAAAATTCAAAGTGCTACTATAAAGACTCGAGCAATCATTCTTAAAAGGTACAACAAATAGCTAGTCCCAACAAAACGCGCATTCGAGTGCTGTAAGTCGTTTTCATTAAATCTGGTAATATAATCTGGAGAACATACGCCAACAAATCCAAAGTACAATCCAAAGTATAATATATCACGACACTTTGTAGCTCTGAAGAAATAGAGCGTTAGTCGAGTCAGCTAGAGTCCAAGGCGACATATTGGATTTCTTTTCATGAGAGCAAGATCCACCTGCAAACATACAACCAACTTAAGCATCTAAGAGCTTTTCTTATTTTCATACATAATAATTAACCCCACGAGATCATACTTTAATTAGATTATCACTTGGTTGAAGCAGAAATTTTACCTTGTGGCCAAAAAGATCTCTGATGTTATCAATCCCGTAAAGAATCATCGTCGGTCTGGGTAAAGAAAGTTGAAATATAAGAAAAACAAAGCAGTTGCGTATTCAAACATAAAATATGAACTACTAAACCAAAATGACAGGAACAAATGTTTAGTTAGTATTCCCAGAGTGAAACTGGTCGATTGAAGTGTTGGTTACCTCTCAAGTGAAAGACCCCATGCTATCACCTGTACGTCTTCCGGAAGTCCCATTGGAAGCAACATTTCAGGCCTGAACATGCCCGAGTTTCCAACTTCAACCCATTTCTTAAGACCTTCATGATAACTGAGGGAAAACATTTTATTAGCCTGTATAAAATGGTTAACCCACAACACTGAAAGAGGGCTTCTTTTGATCATCACCTGAAGATTTCCATGCTGGGTTCAGTATAAGGATTATAGGCAGGCTTGAACTTAAGCTTAGACATACCTGAAATTGAAAAGACGGATATACCCTTTTATTCAAGTGCCTATTACCTCATTTTAATTTATAGATTATTTAAGCAGAAGGAATGAACATTATGATTGTGGTTACCTAGCCGTTCAAAGAAGTCGTGAAGAACACCAATCAAGTGTCCAAGAGTTAGACCACGATCACAAATTAAGCCTAACCACCAGAGAAAGTTAGATACTAAATGCATTTCTCAGCAATAAAAACATCTACTCATAAGTATTGCACTAGTCTATGAAGTGATGACACTATGCAAGTTATTGACTTAAGAACTGTAACACCCAACTCTGTAGTGAAATAAAAATGGAAGCACTAACAGGATTATGTTACCAAGGACAAGAATATCTGGACTTCCATCTTTGACAATGTCTCACCATATCAACGTAGTATAAATTTCAAAAGGGAGCAAATAGACGCTTGTGTATGATTAATAAGATGTGAATGCTTAATCAATTAACTGGGCATAGATATCCAAAAACATATACCTTCTATCTGGTGGAATTCTGCAAGATGAGTTCGATCCACAGCTTCATTTCTAAAGACACGGTCTATAGAATAGTATCTTTTTGGAGTGAATGGTCCCTGCCAAGGATATAGTTTTCAAATTGAAGTTAGAGAAAACAAAGAAATTAGCGAGGGAAAATCAAGAAAACCAAAACTCGGGGTTATTCGCACAGTTAAAATCAAGAAATTTAAGAACAAGACATAGTTGAACAACTTCTAACAATCCACTCTTATTTAACGAGATAGATGAGAAAAGATAACTAGGATACAAGGTCAAATGAAGCTAACCTTGGCAAGTGCATACAGCATCCTGGTGGAAACAGCAGTTGTGTGAGTCCGCAGAAGATTCTTGTTTGCCTCCTCTCTCTTCCAGTCATACCCATAACTAGCAAGGAAGAAAAGCAGTTACTAGCATTTACAGGGTGGGGATTGTACTAACTATGTCTGTACTATCATCCATTGCCTACCCGCGGGACCCATAAGCCCCAGACTCGTGAACTCCTTTAACTCGTTCAACATAATCTTCAGGCAGACTATTTGTGGTTGAAGGCACTGCCAACACAAACAAAGATAAGAAAACCTGAATTACTGAAATGCACACAGAGTAAAGATCTAAGATTAGATTCTAAAAACCTTTCAAAAAGAATGTATCATGTGAATCACGAGCTGGATGTTGTTGTGGCTGGAAAAGTGCATCAAAATTCCAGAAGCTGCAAAAGTAAGAAACATATTTCAGTGTTGATACTGTGGCTTCTAGGTTCACGAAGATGTTAAATACTTTTACTACAACACTACAATGTTATTTTCTTTAGTTTTCTTTTTAGACGCAAGTACACTTCATCAGTTTGAGATGCAACCATTGAATGGTGATAAGCTGAAATAACAGAAAGACTACAGAAACATCCAATATGCGATCAAAAGATGCTACTAAATACTATTTGATCGGAAACAGCAGAAGGACCTGTTTTGATTCTCATACATCTCTTAATTATAATCTACTGAAAGAATAGATAAGCTCGAACGAACCAAGGCAACTAAGACCTCAGCAATATTATTAGATGTAAAGATTGCACACCTGCTCTCAACAAAATTGTTGGTCGGCATCTCTTCAAACCTGCATGCCATGAATTAACTGGCACATAAGAGGATAATACATTAAAATCAGTTTCCTTGCTAATTTGACATTGCTTACCCCATTTGGAGAAATATCATCTGAATCTGTCTCCTAACCTGCAACAGACGAAAAAGGAAATATGTAATCAATGGAACACAAAAAATAAACAGAATTTACACAAATTTAACATCAAAGCATGGCACCATAATCAGAGTTAGCATCAAGAGAACCAACACCTATTTCCAACATTTTTCAGATTAGAATACTAAAACGTCAAAGCCTAAAGTACTTCTAAAATGTCTAATCAGATAGTAGATATGTTCAATCCGACAGCAGCAGTAGGTGATGTGAGTTGCATGATTTTTTCCATGGAACTTTTAAGTAGGGATAGAAGAAACTGCTTAACAGGATGCAAAATACTTTTATGCACTTATTGTGGCTTTTACTAAATGAAGCCACCTATTATTTTTTCATATATTTTACCTTAAAAATATTCTTGACAAATATCATATTGTACAAGTTAGTAGAGAACTTTTTGAAGAAACATGATCAAGAATAATGTTATTCCGGTCTAGAACTTCTAAATTCCTAGTTACGAAGCAGAATCAGCAGAAAAAGAAACACTACAAGAAGTCAATTACAATAAATATATAAGAAAGAATCATATACATGCCTTGAGTAATGGATGAAGGCAGCCGCCTTCAGTTGGTTGGCCCTTCGCAAGGAAGTTGTACTCTTTAAACTCAATCTCCTTCCAATCATCCCTTCATAGAAAAAAACAAGATGTTAGCCAAAGAACATGATTGTTCATGCTGTCTAATATATCATTTGGACCGACAAATTTAACACATGTGGCCTAAAAATTCCCCACTAGTTGTAAGTTTTCAAATGACTCAATGTGAAAAAAGTAAAGAAGAAATATGCTTCAAATAGAAAGGCCATCCACATATCAAGGATGGAAACAGGCGACCGTTGGGAGTTTTGACCAAACCTGTTATAGATTCACTGTCATGCCAGAGGTTGTTCTAGCTCACATATAAATTTGACTAACCATCAAAACTTCAACAAAGTTGCAATCCTCAAAATATAACCTACTTGTATGCTTTTATACACGCATTGATTTTTTCTTAAAAATGATAGCTATATCATATCTTGTATTATTGAGCATGCAAGAAGGTTGATTCTTTATATCTCTAAAATATAAGCAGCAGTTAACTAATATCACAACTCTATAGTTAATATCCAAAAGAAATACAAATTTATTACCTCTGGAGATGATCTCGAGTTAAGTCAGTAGCTGCTTTTTTCCTCTTTGGAGCATAATTAGGACCTTTCTTTACTGAATAGCCTTTCCAAATCCTTGTATTGACACAAATAGATACAAATATAGAAAAAAAATTAGAGGTGCACAAGTTAAGGAAACTTTAGGAACACATAACATAACAATAACATACATATGAAACAAGGAAAAACAGTGATAAAGAGAAAGCAATAGTAGGTTTTTACTGGGAACTAATAAGCCTTCTTCTCTTGAGAGCATCAATATCCTTAGCACCAACAGCCTGTAATGTTAGTCATATCAGTTGATGATAGAGGATGGAGGATTTAAACAGATACCAGTAATACAGTAAAGACTGTCTTAATTCATAATGCAAAAAAAATGCAAGGATCACAAACACACCTGGCCATTCTGGATCTGTATTAGCAAGTCCTTCACTATGTCTTCAACATGATCGACCTATATCAAATCATTGAAGTAAGAAAAAGTGTGCATGGTCTTAGAACCACAATCATAAAAGCTTTAAGTTTGCTAAGCTAGGCAAAAGATGCACGAACAAGACATTTCAGCTAAATCTGATAATAGTTGAGCATTTATATAGCCAGACACAATCAGCATTACCTTCCTTGATATTTGAGAATCTGCTAGTCCCACCCATTTGTTCTTCATGGCTTGTGACCACCCTTTATCGTAAATTAAGGATTTAGTCTTTTCCTGTTTCCAAAGAATAACCAAAAAGAATTTTAGATGAGGGAGTAAACATTTAACTATGTCTAGCCATGAAGGATTAAAAGAACAGACAAGCATACAATAAAGTTGGTTTCATAAAAAAACAAAGAAACCAAATGAACCAAACAACTATTAGTTGCATACATCAAGCTCCGCAGGTAACTTTGACATCAAGATTTCCTGCAAAAACAGCAACCAGTAATAAGGCATACCGTCCTTAGGAAAAAAATACACATCCCAAAAGATAATTATCCAATTACCTGCAACTTAGCTTTTGTGGTACCCTCTGGTGGCACGGCGTCAAAGAGTAGCACTTCAGCTGACCCATATTTAGCATAACGCTGAGCCTCCTCAGAGAGTATCCATCTTTCCCTCTTGATATCCTGCGCAATCACAATTACCATAAACTTAATCGCGTTTATCTTCAACATGCACCACCTTTTTCCGCACCATAATTCAAACTTCATTTAAAGGATTAAACAACTGAATTCGAACGGTAGGTTGGACTACTAAGCCAACCTATATTACTACATCTAAACACACCACAAACTGAATTTGGCCAAAAAAATCACATCCAATGCTCGACAAACCTTGATATTTACAACTGCGACGAACTTCAACGAATAAAAATTGAAAAAAAAAATGCGATAAGATAATAATGCTGCAAGATCTAGGAGAGGACGTAACCGACCGTAGCATCGACTAGGCGAAAACCGTTGAGACTTTTGATGATGTTGACGATCTCATCATGGTTGATTCCTTTCTCCTGCGCGAATACTCCAGAATCTGATATCTCCTGATTGTGCTCTAAATAGCCTAGCACGGCTTCTTCCGCCATTGATAATCGGCAAATCCGCGGTGGCGAAGTGACAAGTCAGAGGACGGAGTTACAATAGCAGTTGCGCCGCCGCGATACCAAGGAATTAGGATATATGCGAAATTTTGGCTACGCAACAGGGAATTGATGAAAGATATTGCACCCGACCCGCCCATCCTATCCGGCCCGCTTATATTTCAATTTAATTTAAAAATATATTAAACCAAGTTTGCTTCCTTATTTCGTAATTTTAAATTATCGGAAATTTTTTGTAATTTACTATATTTTATTCAAAGTTCGGAATCCAAATCGAAATCATTGATCAAAATCATTCAACTTTTTTAATGAGTCTATAATCTTGATTATAATAAAACAAATTCAAACATCTTGATAAAAGTTTATTACAATTCCTCATTTTAGAACCAGAATTTCGAAACCCTCCTAACAAACGCCCCATCAATCAAATTTCAAAACCCTGTTAAAAAACGCCCCATCAATCAAACCAGTTAATTTTGCCACTAAAACAAACAAACAACCAAAAAAATCAAGAACTTGTCACCGAGTAAAAGTCTCATTGAGAAGTGGAAGCTTCAAGTTCGAGATCCACTATTTCCCCTTCCAGAAAGAAGAAAATACTATCCTTAGGCATAAAACATAGCCCCGAGCCTTTTGTTGCAGGAATAGAAAACGGGTAAAGTTGTAGATGGCAGCAAAAGAATCTCAAGAAACAGAGTACCAATAGGTGCATAAACAAACTGATCCCTTTATTTGAACATTTGAGGAATAACAAATCCTGAGTCCATGTTATGTAGGCGTTGAAGCCGATCAACGATATAGGCTTTCAGAACGGAGATTCTCTGCGATCTCAGTTTCCCACCGGTCACCATTTTCAAGTAGCTTCTCCTTGTCATAGAGCAGTTCCTGTTACATGCAAAAAACATAATTAGTTTATAATATTCCCAGTAGAGATGGTTTAGCATATTGCAGAAATTAGTAGAAACCTCGTGAGTCTCAGTGGCGAATTCAAAGTTGGGCCCTTCGACAATGGCATCGACAGGGCATGCTTCTTGGCAGAAACCACAATATATGCACTTGGTCATATCAATATCATACCTGTAGTTGTAATATTTAAGTAGCATGCAAGTGGAGGAAGGAGCCAAATTCTTGATAAAGATATTGAAGCAAAGTTCATTTACCTAGTAGTCCTTCTGCTCCCATCTTCACGCGCCTCAGCTTCAATGGTAATTGCTTGAGCAGGGCAGATCTGTAAAGAGATAATGAGGATCAACTAGAGAGCTCACTGGAGAAGCCGCACAAGTAACGCCGCAAGAACAACAAAACAAATTGCTAGTAGATAATTTGCATAAGAACTGGAGAAGTTCAGCGAGTTCATTACAAGAGCAGTAGTAACTATTAAGATTGGAGGGACAAAGATATTCAGATCAGTCCATCAGAGCAGCACCAGGGTATTAAAAAAGATGGCGACAGAGTTCATAAAACTAAACAAGCATGCTGCACATTAATAAGGCCTTTTAATGATTGCTGCAGTAACTAGCAATAATCCAAGCAAAAAACACTTCGCATAGTCAGATACTTACAGCTTCACATAGTTTACAAGCAATGCAACGTTCCTCTCCAGTGGGATAACGTCGCAGAGCGTGTTCTCCACGAAAGCGAGGACTTAGAGGACCCTTTTCGAAAGGATAGTTGATCTGCACAGCAGTGGAATTATCAGAAAACTCAACAACAGGTAGGAGGAGACCCAAGGTTGGCTGAGTTTCCCCTGTAAGAAACCGAGTTCACAGCCAATAGCCAAAACTTCACAAGTCCACCCAGATATACATGATAACAGAACTACGTGGAAGTTCTGCCAGATGAATACTAAGTAAGAAGAATGAGAAGAGAAACACATACAGTGACTTTCGGTTCAAAGAAGTATTTGAGCGTCAGCATAAGACCTCGAACCATTTCAGTGAGGAATAAAGTGTTTATGCTCCTCTCAAAAACTGTAGGAAGACACCAGAATCAGATTGTAAGATCACACATCTGGAAAGTGAGTTTACTTGAGAGAACACAGAAAAGAATAAGATATGGAAACTCATGTACCAGAACTCCAATCTTTAGATATCTCTCTTGCAAGCTGTTCTCTTTCTTCATCATCTACAGTAATCAAGGACCACATTATACCCATAAAAAGCACTCACAATTATCTCCAACATCTAACTAGTTAGTAGTAGTATCTCACATGCGTAACAGCAAATTAATAGTCACTCTGTTTCCATTAAGATGGATATAAGAGGTTTGTCCATTGTTTAAGAACAATTAAGAAATGCATATGAGTATAGGACATCTTCCATTAGCTTCCAGGAGAATATTTTTGCTAACCACAGTTCACTCTATCAGCACCATGAAAACTTGTAAAAAACTGAGAATGATGAAGTGCACTGCAAACCTTTGTCAGTAGAGAAAGAATGCTTCGTGGCAAAACTGCGTTCAGCGCGTATAATCCCAGTACGGATATATCCCTGGGATGCTTGCCCTGCCAGAGCCTACATTTCCCAAACAGAAACACCATCCAAAAGTTAAGCAAGGAAGAAAATACATTAAAGAATTTTAAATGCATAACAAAAACTAGCATTAAGAATTTTGCATAAATAATGAGAAGGCCATCAACATTGTTCCCAGATAAAATAAAAAATGAACCAACCATTCTGGGCGCAAAACAACCTTCAAAGAAGGGCAAATACAAATCTTCTGTAAAAGAAATTAATCCAGCGATTCTCATAACAAAAACCCTACATAAACAGATTCTATACAAATTTGTCCTTATTGAAGAATGGGATCCAATGGTGTGCAAAACCCTAGACGATAAGATACAAATGATTGGAGACGGAGTCTCCATGGACTTAATATTCGTTACTTCAACTTTAACCTAGAATTAATTGAAAATGGCTTCTTGAGTATAACAATGAATCCGGCATTCTAAAATTAACTGTTTAGGAAGTCGGTGATAGCGGATAACCGAAAATTAAAAAAAAACAAAATTGGATAGAAATTGGATGAATAGGCTTACGAGGTGACGAGCGCGAAGAGCAGATAGGGATTTTCGAGCTAAGATGGAAGCCATTCCCTCCCCGTTCCAGATTCCGTTCCCAAATTCACGATCGGAGAGAAAGCAGGGTGCCGCAGTCTGCTGTTGCGTTTATAGGCGGTTAGTTTTTAGTACATATTCGTAATTCGTAATAAGTTAAAATATAAAATAAATATCAGATGAAATAAAAGCTAAGTAGTGTATGTAATCTTTTCGGAAAAAATCATTTTATAAGTTCGCCATCATTCATGATACACTTTCGTTGTTTTAATTGTATCGATTTTTATCCATCAATTTATAAAAAAGGTTTAAATTTTGACTCATTTTCATAAAATTGATCAAATTTATTTGATTTATATGATTGCATCCGACTAATATAATGGACTACAATGTTCGGTTTCAACAATAATAATATAGATAAATAATTATATTTGTGTTGGTGAAAATATATATTTTTTTTCAATTTTTATTTTTCCCCTTGAATGACATAGCGATTAAGGTGAGTAGTTTGTGGCGAAAAATTATGAGTTTAAAATCTACTAAGATGATTATGTATGAGCCTGTCATTTATGATTAGTCTAGAGTAATTACTCTCATCATAAAAAATAAAAAATAAATAAATAAATATATTTTTCACTCTTTAGTAGGAGAGTAATAATTTGGTTTGATTCTTCGTGTACGAGTGTATTTTAGGCATCAAACCAAATCAAACTATTACACTAATACTACTAAACAGTAAGAAGCACATTTCCATCCAACAAATATAATTGTTCATCTGACGGAATTATTTTAGTTAGGTTTGATTTTAGAAAATAATTGGTGTTCTTAGGTGAGTATTAATTAACCATTATCTACCTATAACTTAAAAAGTTCCTAGCAACTCAAATTGATATGAACTACAAAAAATATCCTCACTTGATAAAATATTTACTCTTCTCACCAATGGTATTTTTGAAAATCCTCTTACCCGAACTGCCCAATTAATAAAAGCTTAGTGAATTGGGATTCCGAAGAGTCCACGGCCCCAAACTACTAAAATATCCCTACTTCATGAAATATTAACCCTTTTACCATCAACCATTGTTTACCAGTTTTTTTTTCTGGATGACATTTTTGAAATTCCATGCCAATCTCTGGCTAATTAATAAGAAGGAGATATGAGTATCCCCTTGGGATGGCAAAGTTGGTGAAGGTGGTTGGTCCGGGACCGATAGGTCCTGGGTTCGAATCCCACTGGAAGCAACTTTGTGGAGCCTGTCACCTATGGTTAGCCTAGGGTGGTTGAACTCTCTCTGTGTGGTTTGCGAGCTTTCTGCACAGGAGAGCGGGGTTTGCCGCACACCGGGCGTAAAAGTAGCGGCTGCGGGTTCCACGTATAAAAAAAAAAAAAAAAAAAAGAAGGAGATATGAGTTATTAAAAAGAATGGAAATCGATTTGGAGCTACCTCTTACAATCTTAGGCGGCGGCGTGAGCAATGCAACTCTCTCCACCGCCGCACCGACTCACAAGAGTTCTTCATATCTGCTTCTTTATGACACCGCAAGCCTTATCCTTTATCAGCCGACCATTCATCCCTGACCCAATTCCTGCGCTCCCAATGAAATTCGGGGACTTCAACGCCCACCGCCATTTCTGCCACGCTCTCGCACTGGAAAAATCCCTCCGCTTGCAACCTCTAGAGGTACTCGACTTCCAGCTGATAGTGTTAAGACAGAATTAAAACCCCATTAGTTTGCCAGCTCCGCAGTCCCCTTTCTTATTATATCCGCAGCCCCCATTAAAATCATAATCATCAAGTTGGAGGAACCGAGACATCATCGTACTGGATGCAACAGCAGATTCATATCCAAATTCCAAAATCCTAAGGTAATCCCTGATTCCAATTTGATTCGTCTGCTGTTTATTCTTTGCATCTGTTTCTTCTCTTTCTTTTTATTAGTATCATTTGATTGTGCTGATTTCTGCTGAAAAGTTGTATGGATTATGAAATAATATTTCGTTAATCTTTTGAAATGCGCATCAAAACTTCAAAGAAGTGTGGTTCTACTATCTTTTGGGGTAAATTTTTATACGCAAGGCTCTTGTTCGATGATATGCATCATTGAGCTGTGTTGACCAAGTTAATTGATCGTTCTTTATATATATATATATATATATATATATATATATATATATATATATATATATATATATATATATATATATCAAGATCGAGTTTCCTATTGTGGTATTGGATTTCGTAAGTTTTGACTTGGTTATTACGCAATTCCAAGTTCTTTTTGGAATAATAACTTTTGGCAAATTTAATGCGCACTGGCGGATCTCCATCAAATGCAAAGTGTACATCTAAGGATGCCCTGCTTCTATAAATATATGTCTTCATATGATAATGAATGAAGGATGTGCTTTTATGTCTCCATTATGGTTGTGTAGAAAGAACAAGTTATCCATGATAACATTTAGCTTTGTGTTGTATTTTCTTTAGCATTTAGGACGACCACCATATTTATAAACATAAGTTGTAGCAGTTTGAAGAGGTCTTACTTAGAGCATTGTGTTTCTCTCTCTTCCTCATAAACCCAAATTTCCTTAGAGTTCTTGCTAAAAAATTCTATGTAATGTGCGTATGTAATCTTGTCTTGTCTTCGGGTGTTGTTGGTTGTTGCCAATGCCTATTGATGTTTTAAACTAAAGTTATGTTTTTTATTCAATGAAATATGTTTCTTATGCATTCATTTTAAACTCAAATTGTTGCTAACTTCTCTCAAGAAAACATCAGCCATTTGATGACTCTTCCAGTATCTTCTTCAAGAGTCCTCAACTGTTTCTAAGATTTCATTTTGGTATGTAAGGGAAAATAAAATACGAATATTTCAACAAGTGCCTCCTCAACTAAAATATCTTGTTTCAACAAGGGTAAATGATTTTGTCAAGGGTTTACTGTATTTTGGATCTGCTTTATGGAGATTTGTATTCCACTTCGGTTCATTTCAGATAGTCCTTGCTCAAGCAAAAGTGACACCAGATCAAGTCATATACATATATGTATATAAAATTATGTTGTTATCCGATTGTTGTTGTACCTAAAGGATTGGTTCTTTCTTTACGTGGTTAATACAATAACTTATGATCTTTCTTAACATTTATTATGCATGGTTTCATACTAATTTATCTTGTAGTAGCCTCATTATATTTTGCCTTCTCTTCATTGACAATTACTCCCCGGGTGATGACATTTAGGGATTGTAGCTAAAATCTTGGAATGTGCTGGATGCCACAAACTTTTGACAATGTTTCTTCCTTCCTCTACAGTGTTACGCAACTCATTCTCTCAAATTGGGAGTAGGCCGTCGATCTATTTTTCCTTCAGCTTGCTCTTTCTACAACAAAAGATTATCTTACAGAACATAGCAACATATAATTTTATCCGCTCAATAAACTTTGAAATACGACAATTTGTTTGTATAAAAGAGAGCGAAAATATTAATATTATGCTAAGAAAAGTTTATTATTAATATTAAACATTGAACAAATCATGCTTACTAAATGTTTGCGAATTTAAATGGAATCTGTTTGACTGTAGATATGAATAAATGTTAGACCAATATGTATGATACTCTGTTTCAATCATAATTACTAGTTATATTACTCCAAATGCATACACTGGGCACGACCATAATACCGTGCAGAGCACGGTTAAACAATGTGCTAGTTATATGATATGAGACTTAACTCGTCTCCTCGAGGGAGGTTTAAGCGCTAAAACCTATCATGAAAGGTCCAATGGCGTCGGCTGGCAGATTCGCCGCCATAATCTCATAATCATCAGGCACTCGTTATTATTGAACTGAATGTGTTTTTGGTTTTTTGAATGGTGGTTGATTTTCTTCATGTGATTTTATAATGTTTGACCTATTTAGGTTTATGAATTATGTTACGATTACCGATTCTTGGTTTATTGCGTTCTCAAACGTTTGCTTCGGCGCTGCGATGCCTTGGAACAATGCTGCCGCTCCATAGTACGGTTGCAGCTGCTCGGTTGAAGTCCAATATCGCCGTTGATACAGCCTGCTGGACTTGGCTTTCTCAAGGTTGAATTTTTAGTTCTGTTAATTCTTGTGGTCTCAATTGGGGAATAGATTTTGATTCTGAAGGTAAGATGTTGGTAAAGTTGGGTATGTTAAGCTCTTTGATATGGTTAACCTAGCTAGAATAGCTACGGACCGGGTCTGGTTGAAAGTCCATTAACATCTATTACCATGCCCTCGATAGTTTCACAAGTGATGCTTTTTGATAGTAGAATGAATTGTATCAACTTCATTGGAAATTAATCTAATAAGCTTTTACATGTCTTAAGTGACATGGCTGAGTTGTACATGAATCATGTAGAGAGAAGTATGACGAGCAACTCTCTTCACTAAGATTACTTGTTCTTGCAAGTTAACTGGAGGGTTTTCCCCTTCTGTTGTGATGGGATTTGATTGGAAAATATTCTTCTACGTGTTGTGATGTGTTAAAGATAAAGGAGAAGATGCATTGATTCTAGGCTGCTGAAGCATTTAGTGGTCATTACATTTGAAACAACCTATACTATTTGATATCCCTTAATTGAAGTTTCTATCCCTCAAAGCAAGCAGAATTCAAGAAGCTTCATTAATAGTAGCATATCCTTGCTATCTCTTGTAGCTTAGTTGAGATTTTCATCCTTCCATGTTCTGTAATTCCATCAAGTTTGATTTTGGAACTGGAACTTTAATGTGAGTGAGCTTAGAATCTGGTAAGGTAAGTTCATCCAGTGGTGTGTTGTGCATGACAGGAAGGGTTTACTTTGTGTAATTCAAATAAATCCACTTTCTAGTATAGAAATTAGCTATTCATGTTCAATTCTTATGCCAACTTAAAAGTGATCCTCTCTGTTTTTCCTGAACGCGTTTTAACTTCCACTGATTTTCCTTCTTTTCTTCTCTTTGTGCCGTAGGTTTTGCAACTCCTCGGTGAATATGGCTCGAATGGCTGGTTCGCTTAATCATCTTAAGTCTCTCATCTTTTACTAATCCAATTCATGGGACGAGTCTCAGCATGACCGGACCAATTGCTACTTACCTTCAGAAATGGATAATATTGATTGTTTTTTTGTACCATTTTGATAGTCTTGATTCATCTAGAACGATGATGACGTGGATATTACATATTTTTCTTTAATACTTTTTTATGTTTAAAAGTCTTGGTCATTTCAATATTTGTGTATATAAATAAAATATGAAATTGAAACTATCATTTTGTATCAAACAAAAAAGAACGCAGATTTCTCTTTCTAAATTTCTGTTGCTAAATACTTAGAGAATGGCGGTTCAAGTTTTTCAGGGATTGGGTTGTCTCTACTCTTGCATTTGGCTCCTTGCGCAATTCAGTTCTTTGGTGCAGGTATTGATGAAGAGTTGCTACGTTGCACTTGTAAATTAAAATAAAAACTCGTGTTATCATTGGTTGAGAATATCCGGGATATTGATTTTTTTTTCTTTTTTCCAAATTTGATTTTGATAACATTAGGATTGTTTATGTTTTCTGAATTGAAAGAAGAAGAAAAAAATGAATGAGAGAATCTCAATAAAATTTGAAGAATTTTATTAAATGGGGAAAAGTATTTTATATAAATGTCTGTATATATTATTTGCATGCTTATTGATAATGGATACTGCTGCGCTGAGTTTAGGGGGGCGGAATTTGTCTGCTTATGTCTCACTAAATGAGAAGATGACGTCGTCTTCGTATTTTTCTTTTTGGAGTTTGTGTATTAAATTCTGTTTTTTCCCCCAGGGATGAGGTCTGATCACAATTTTTATTGCGCAATAATGACCTTTTAATTCATTCCTCGATCACAGTCCCACCATTCTTGTAATGTCAAAAGGAAGAAGATTAGTTCCTCCTACTTTCATACCAGTTGGAGCAGTTTCAACTTCAAAACTCCAACCCCACTTCAAATATTGAACTGGTAATTTCTACTCTTGCCTCTGCAGTTACTCTTTCTTGCCATTATTTCTGCATGTTTCTTAATCTTGATAACATAGTGCAACTGGGTATATTATTCTCTCCTATTTTGTTATCAATTTGAAATTGAAAGTTTTTCTTGGCTTCTCCCTTTTCTTCTTACTGGCTTTACCTTAAAATCTTTTTTTTTTTTTTTTTTGCTTTTTATAGAACTAAATAATCTGAATTGGCTTGTGCTTCCTTGTGTCTGCTCTTGAGTTGTAAACTATTTTATTTTCTGGTGTGTGTTGAAATGTGTGGAACTAATCATGTGGATATCACTTTCACAGTTGCTGTGCTGGCATGTTACCAGGTTGTCTTTGCTGAAACAGACACTCCCATCTCCCCCTTCTTCTCATCCCACTATATAAATGGATGCCAATGAAGAGGAAGTTCTAATTTCTCTAAGAGACATGGGTGATTCGGATTCGGACTCGGACTCGGACTCAGACCTCCCCCAGAACGGAGTAGTACTCGAAAACGGCCACTCCCTCATCAGGCACCCATCCTACCCACCTAAGGCCTCTCTCCAATGGCTTGATCTCAGAGTCTTCTATGTTAGAGTCAGCAAATGTGTGCTCGACGATGACTCGACGCCCGAACATCTAACCCTAAACCACGTCCCCTTGAACCGCGACACGCTTCTAGAAGTGAACTGTGTGAGGACAAGCATATACTCGGATGGTGTGTCTACTCTCTTGAAAAGGGATAGGCTGGATAGGCGGTCCGAGGAGGTCACATTCGTGAGCACGGATAGCATTAGGACGATGGGGAGCGTGAAGTTCGAGGTTTTCCATGGAGATATGCTTGTCTTGTCTGGTAGATTAGAGATATGCCACAGCAATGGGTCTGTCGGGGAGGTGAAGCATCAAGGGCAGAGCTGGAGTATGAGCTGTGAATCTAATTTGGTTGCAGGTGTTGGATTCTTGCAAGGAAATCATGCAGGGTTGGAGTGTTCTTCACCAGCTGTTGAGGTTTATGTGGCTGGTTGCTTCTCAGGTAGCCCTATCATATTGACTCAGACTTTGCAGCTTAGCCACAGGAGGAAGCAGATGAGGAAAGGGATGCTGGAAGCTATACCGGAATACGAGGCTGCGCCCAGCCCGAGAGATGGCTCATCGTCTACCCTCACAGTTCCGGTACTCATACTTGTTCTTGCCATTTGCATTAGCAGTTCCTTATCTGCATGAGAATGGAGTTTAGTTCATCACTTTTCTTGGTCTGCACAAATTTTGACTCTATATAAAACCATATCCTAAGATTGCTTGAGGTTGGCACACGTTTCTATGCACAACATCTATATGAATTCCATCTTAAACATTAATAGTGGATAATTGATAAAATCATTACTCTAATCAGACCGAATGCAAATCTTGCACATTTCTTGCAGATTAGTCAAGAAACTAATCTGTCCCATTTATGTACTTAGAACTCTCATTGCATTAATGGCTTGTTTTGATTTAACAATCAACACTCTAATGAGTCTAATCAGACCTTATACAAATTCGTCACATTTCTTGAACTCTATCAGCATTGTTTTGACATCGAATAACTCTGCAGTTAAGGAAGTATACAGAGTACAAACAAGAAGAGGAAGGAGAGAGCAATGCCTACGTGGGCATGGAATACTTTGAAGGTGAAGATGGAGAGCTCTCGTGGTTCAATGCCGGTGTAAGGGTAGGAGTCGGGATTGGGCTCGGTATCTGTCTTGGAGCAGGTATCGGAGTCGGGTTGCTGGTCCGGACTTACCAAGGAACGGCTCGAAACTTCACTAGGCGCCTCTTGTGAGAGGTTTCTTTCTCCTTGATGCAGCATCACTAATCTTACGCATTTCGAATAACTGTTTATGACCAATGTTGATACTTGCGGTGTTGGTATGAGTTCTCAAGCTAGTATGCATGATTCAATAATTTTTGACGAAATGTTTTGTATACATGGACGAAATAGTTTGAGTATAATTAAGCGGGCTAATTTTGAGTTTGCTATCATGAATGCTGGAGATGACATTTATGTGAGTTTTCAATTATGAATGCATGAATTCAAACGGCCCATGTAATCTAGTTCGAGACGGATTTATGGGGTGTGTTTAGAGTCATTGTACCCTAGAATTTTGAAAAATTATCATTTTGACCCACCAAATACCATATTCGTATTATAACAATTGAAATCCTAAACTTTTCCCTCCAAATATATAATTTAGGATTCCTCATTTCCAACTCTTCGACCGAAAATTTGTTTTTAAACTTTGTCTATGTTGGCCGGTCTCCCTGAAAAAATTGTCGCTTCTTTCAGACATTTATTATGAATAAATATATTATTGTGAACTTTCGATTTTAGCCTTTCAGACATTCTTGAATGTTTGTGAATGTAGTTTCCAAATGTAATAATAATTAACTATAAAATAATTTGAATTGCGATACGTAGAAGCACGTTGTAGTGGGCGGGAGGTGGGACCGCCTTGTTTGGACTTTGGCTCATTTTGATTTAACTCTTTCCTATCCGTCTCTTTCACTCATAATCCTAAGTTTTATATATATATGATAAAATTAAGTACATTGATTGCTATATTATTTAGGTTAAATATTGAAAAAGTTTAAGATCAAAATTTATTTTAATGGTAAAAGTTTCTTGTTGTAGATACTCTCTTTATGTTTGCTTCCACTCCAACTTAAGAAGTAGAAAGGAGTTATGGAGGGGGTGTCCGGGTGATATTGCCCCTTAAATCGCAACATGCTCCTTATTTTTGCTACTTCTCCTTTTGTTTTTCATATCATTAGTCTTTTCAAAGTCATCGTCTTCGGCGCCCATTATTTATTTTCTCTTTTCGACTATCTCATGTTTTCTCTTGATACGTCCCACAAAATAGGTGAATTGTATTGTTGTATGACATTTTATAATAGCAAATTCAATTGTGAACACAAAGATTAACATTTAAAATGCATATAATTGAATAATAATATACATAACTATATTAAATTATATTCAGTTGTGAACACAAATTAAGATCAATATTTAAAATGTATATAATTGAATAGTAATATGCATAATTATGTTAAAGTATATGCATATATATTCTGATGTGTTAAAGTATATGCAAAAAAATAAAAAAATAAAAAAAATTACTCCATTAAAAAGTAAAGTTAGATATGCATATAGTGTTGCTTAATAATGCATTTCGTATGAATGGTATTATGCATCTTAATAGCATAAAACACATTTAATCATTACTAATTTAAATGCATTTTATAGAAATCGAACTATACATAATGTTTATTAAAGTATGCATATCTAATAAGACAATTGTGCACATTACATGTAGTTTAACACTAAAAATCACTTTACGTAGTATTTAAAATTCTAGTATTCATTAAATGCATATAAATGCATTGTAATATGTATAATTATGTTAAAGTTCATGCATATTTAGTTTGAATCTCACCTTATTAACAATTAACAAAAAAGAAATACGCAATTAAAAAGTAAAGTCAGATATGCATATCGTGTTGCTTAATAATGCATTTAATATGAATGATATTATGCATGTTAATAACAAGAAACACATTTAATCATTACTAGTTTAAATGCATTTTATTGGAATCGAATTATGAATTCAGTTATTAAAATATGCATATTTAATCAAACAATTGTGCACATTATATCTAGTTTAACACAAAACTATTACATATAACAAAACTATTACAAAAGGTAACCACACAATCTAATCCATAAAGAGTGTTAAAAATCATAATTCAGCAGATTTCAACTGCATATTAATCCATAAATGAAGTTTAGCATTTCATACCTAAGCATTACATCACTACAATCATATATTATTGTGTTCCAGAACATGCATACACTATTCGAGTTTCTCAAAAGCTGAACTCGAAATAAAATCTATAATTTTGATGTGATATCGCTTAAATATGCATGTTCAAACTAAGTTTATGCGGACTTTAAGCGGTTCATGTGCATATTATAACCGTTCAAATCTTACCTATAAAGCGAAGAAGAACTTGAATATTGTTTTTTCTACCGAAGAAGAACATGAAAATTATGTCTCTCAAAAACTTCCGCTCTTCTTTGGGTCTCTCAAAACCTCCGCCTCTTATAATTTTTATTCTTGAATGGGTTTTCCTAGTTTGGAGGAGGGTTTTGATTGAAAATATATATTGCTTTTTCAAGATGATTATCAAAAACCACTTAATAGGCATATTAATTTTGCCAAATTTACCCTTTTCTTATTACATAATATTTTTAAAAGATAAAGTTTACTAAAAATCTTAGCTATTGATTAATATTATTTCTTATCTTAAGACTCTTCTTATAGGATCCACACCTTAATATATAATGTCACGCCCCAATTCCCGAAGGAAGGCAAATGGGCCGGAGCGCGACTGGGAAGGGGTGAAAGAAGCGGGAAAGAAAGGGGAAGAAATTGAAACATTTGAAATTCAGTAGCACTTGTATTTATATAATTAAGATCAAACTACCTCGGTAGAAACAAGAGAGGTAGAGCATAATATACATATCGATACAGCGAAAACGTCTCAAAATAGACGGGAATTTGTACAATAACACAAACAGACCAACTCAGCACCGTCGCCTCCACACTGCCGTCGTCTTCAGCCTGCAAAATCATTTTTGAAAACATTTGGGCTGAGCACTAATGTACTCAGTGGGTAATGCAGCTGATAATAAACCTCCACAAAATCCTTTTCAAAATCATGAAATGTTCATGCATTACTGGTATCACATAGACAGTTTTAAAATCGAAAGAAGTCTATGTATACCAAAACTTTCACTTGGCCAAACATTTCTTCCTCAGCTATTGGTGCATTCTGTACTTCTCGTTAAACTCAGGGAAACACATTCAGCTGAGAATAACCTCGTTCCCTTCATTAGGCTTGGGAAAAATAGATTCTCCCAAAGCTAACTTCGTGATGTTTGGTGTACACTAACCCTGGCTACGTCTAGCTCAGGATCCGATCGTATTCAATATTTATGGGTAGAGCCCATTTTCATTCAAGTAGATGCACAATTCCAATAGTGAGCGAAACAAATTTTCATGAACATTCATAAACTTTAACTTGTGTAAATATCAGAGCTTAATAGCTCAAACATAGATTTCTTAATCAAAAATAAAACCCACCTTTATCTTCTAAGAAGGTGATATTAGATTGATCAACCAATATCCTAAGTATCTTCTGTAGTAGGGCCTTACACTTCACTTCCACGAAATATATGTTACGGTTATGAGAGGGAAAGAAATGAATGAGAAGGAAAAATAATGAGGCGTAGAGGGGATATTTATAGGGAATATTTCAAGAGGTTGGAGAAGAAGAAGGGAAATTGGAATTAACTAAGAAGAAGAAGAAGAAGAAGAAGAAGAAGAAGAAGAAGAAGAGAAATTGAAATTGACTACCTCAGTATATAGCAAAACACGTAGAGAGAAATTGGTTAAGCTGCAAGTGGCAAGAAATTTGCTTATGAACCAATATTCTAGTTATCTTCATTAGTTTACTTGAAAATTCGGGATATCACATATAATACTATAGATCCGGATTTAAATTTTGGATGTATTTAAATTTGATATATAGAGATACATAGTTCAAACTTTTGTTTAACTTTGAAGAAATATCCTATATAATGTGGTCGATTACGTAAAGCCAACGATAGTAATGGAACCGGAAAAAAATCAAAACTTTCTCTATGTTTGTATTTATATGTGATATTTTTTATTTATTTATGGCATAAGCAATACAAAACTTTTAGACAGGTTTCATCAAATTCTTTTCATAATTCAATAATCTCAAATCTCAAACCCCTTTTGAGGAAAAAAATAAAAAAATAAAAACTATTCTTCCCGTCCTATCCGACTTATGCACTTTTCTTTTGTGGATTGTCGCATTTGATTTGTCTTTTTTCTTAAAACATAAAATAATTACTCTCTCAGTTCCATTATAAGCATCCTCATTTCCTAATTATGTTGTATGTCATCTTTCTAAAATAAATAAATAAAATGTGTGGATATAAACCAATTATCCAAAAGTAAAATAATATACACAACACAACACTACTTTATTGATCTCCGTGCCGAAAAGAAGGGGACACTTTTAATGAGATTGAGGGAGTACTATACAAACTCCCATTTTTTCTTTGTGGGACTTACATTTTTACTCACAATCATTCACTCATCTACATACAACCATCCACTCATCTTAATCTCCGTGTTGAAAAGAAATAAGACAAGTCGGGCGGAACGGAAGTATAATATATTACCAAAACTACATAATTTCAGCAATTTCATAACGGACCACGCGAAAGTAAGCAAAAGCCCTCATCAAGGCCCCATATCCCCCTAAGTCTGATTGCCCTGCCCCCTACTTTGCGCCTTCTTCTCGTTCATCGCCCTGAGCGCCAATCTCCATTTGTAGAAAGTTCATAAATAGATAGCCCTCCATTTCCTCCAGATTCTTCCCCTGCCTCTCGGGATTTAAAAGGTAAAACACAGCCACGACCACCGCCGCAATCCCTCCGTACAGGAAAAACGCCCCTCCGATCGTTATGGATATAAACGTCATTGAGATCACCCCACTGGTGACGCGATTCACTACGACGCCTATACTGCACCCCTGGGCCCGCAGCCTTAAAGGAAAGATCTTCGAGCTATAAACCTAAGTAATAGGCCCATCCCAATGGAGAAGAACGCCACGTAGGATAACAGAGGATAATATCATCCCGCCACGCTGGACAAAAGCAACGGGAGCAGTCCGATCTTATCTAGGAGAAACGTGGTGACCAGGATGAAGATCGTTTTCGTGAATCCGACGGCCATCGTCGCGAGCAGGCGGTCGGTGTCGGTTTTTAGACCGGCTTTCTCGAATATGTCCGGTCCGTAGAGCACCACCGAATCGATGCCGCTGGCTTGCTGGAAGAAATGTATTCCGACGGCGCAGATGAGGATGTGGCGGACGGCGGGGGTGGGGCGGAGGATGAGCTCCTGCCACACGCCCTCGCCGTGGCTCTTTTAGGAGACCGTTACGACGTCGTCGTCGCAGTGGTCGGGGATGCCGGCGACTTCCTTGATGTCGGTGAGTCTGAGCTTGGACTCCTCTGCTGAGTCAGAGGTTTTGTCGAGGACTCACTTGGCGTCGCCGAGTCGGCCCTGCATGACGAGCCAACGCGGCGATTCCGGCATGGCGAGGACGGCGAGGGCGATGAAGATGGAGGGGACGGCGCCGATTCCGAGCATGAATCGCCAGCTTAAGTGAGCTAAGTTGTGGGGGAGCTTCGAGAAGCCCTAGTTGGAAACGTAGCCGAGTAATATGCCTGAGATAAAAGCTTCAAGCTAACTATGATTGATTAAATTAAATTATATTGTGTAATTTTATTACAAAAAATCTCATATTCTTGAATAATATTAACAATATTGATTAAAATCACTGCTGTCTGTTATTTAGTGAAATGTGTGATTCACCTAATGAGACTAAAGGAGGTTATATATATTAGTTTGAATATAAAATATTATCTAAATATCCTTTACAAAACTAAAATTGTGAGAAGAGAGGAAACGTAAAAAGTATTCCTCTTAAACTTTGAGAATTCTGATTTTACATTTAACTTTAAAAGTGTACACATAAATACACCAACTTTTAATTTGTTAAAATTTTCATACTTTCGAAAATTCCAAGTGCAAAATATCCTACATTATTTTTGTGTCATGACAATTGTTGTTGCGTAACTTTGAAAAGTCCGTATAAAGGTGGTGGGATTCGGGATGGATCGCATTGTCACCTAAATGTCGATGCCAGGTGCAATTTAGAGTTAGAAAGCTCAGTTTCTTTTTAAGTCCTCGAGTCAATTCAAGTGTTCGATTATTTAAAATATAAATGAAATATGCTGATTTTTATAGTTGTGACAGCAAACTCCAATTATTGTACTAAACTTTTGGCTCTCTCTCTCGTTCATAATTCTGGGCCTAAGTATTTTGACGTCTCGATACTTTAAAATTGTGGAAAAGAGCTTGACACCGAGTCACCGACACCACGTGTAACTTACAAACACTCAGGCAAGAAGATTTACTAATTTTATTCTGCAATGTGTTTGGATAAATATAAAATACAAAAGCTGATCGATTTCCATAAAAATGACATATATTTCAATTCAATCCATAAAGCCCTTAATTATCTAATAAGGGTCCTATACTTACTCAAATTCTAACGAGAGTGTCATAACTCAAATAACGAAAATTAAAAATAGATAACAACTTGTTTCAACTATTCTTAAAAAAATAAGTCATTCTGAATAAGTTTATCGAAATAACTAATAAAGATAAGTTACTTTAACTTAAGCTTTTTACGAGATTCCTATATCAAATCATAGCAAATGTATTTTTTATTTTTTTAATGTATAAGTTATTATTATTTCATTCATTCAAACACAATTAGCTTAGGATCTTGAAATTAAGTAATCATAATGGAAATAGCAACCCTAGTCGCTATTTTTATATCTAATTTACTTATAAGTTTTATTGAGTACGCCTTATATTCCGCCTTTGGGCAACCTTCTCAACAACTAAGAGATCTATTCGAGGAACAGGAAGACTAGTTCAAGTAAGAGCCTCCTAACATATATTTAAATGTTGTGATATTATTGCTTAATACCCATTTTCGTATAACAAAACACAAAAATACCCAATCCTTATATTTACTACACAAAATACCCAACTTTACTTACATTACCCTTACTTTTTCAAAAAGTTGACTGACACCAATCATTTTCAGGTGTTTTACTAAATTCGAGACGAATAATTGAAGAAACAAACAAAAAAACACATGAATTCGATACCAATTAATTCGAAATTTAAATCCCGCTCGATTCCCCCTCAGTCCCGCTCACTTAAATTCAAATCCCGCTCGAAAATAATTTCTACGAAAACTCGAATCCCGCTCGTACCCGAACCGGAATCCCGCTCGAACTGTCGTCGAATCCCGCTCGCCGACCGCCCGTCCCGCTCGCAGACAGCCCGTCCCGCTCGCAGAATCCCGCCGCGGCAGAATCCCGCTCGGCCGCGCAACGCCCGCCTCTCACGTCTCCCCGTCCCGCTCGGCCGGTCCCAATCCCGCTCGGCGAGCGGGATTCTTCTCGAGCGGGATTCTTCCCCTTCTAATCCCGCTCGTCTCCTCAATTTTCCATTCCCTTCGATAATTTTTTCCTCTCCGTCGTCGAATCCCGCTCGAGAAAACAATTTCGTAGTTGAATTCGACTCCAAAACACAAGAATGGCCTATCAGGTTAGTCCCGCTCGAATTTTATCCGTTAATTTGGCGCGATTAAGATTCGAATTGTTTTGATAATTTTTCGATAATTTTTGATAATTTTTCGACTGTGAGCATGAATTTTGTTTAATTATTCGAATTTAAGCATGGATTATGTCGAATTGGAGTATGATTTTATCATTTTATGTGGAAATTCGTAGCATGATTTTGTGAGTTTCGTAGTATGAATTTGAGTTTCGTAGTATGATTTTGTTTAATTATTATTCAAATTTCGTATCATAAATTTCGTAGAATGAATTAATTAATTATTCGAATTTCGTAGCATGAATTTATGTGGAATTTTATAGCATGAATTTTTGTTTAATTATTCGAATTTCGTAGCATGAATTTTTGAGTTTCGTTGCACGAATTTTATGAATTTTCGTAGCATGAAACAAATCTCGGAAAATAATTCGGCCGGGCAAATCCCGCTCGGTCGAACCGGAATCCCGCTCATGAGCGGTATTCGGCCGGCGGGATTTGCTCGGCCGATTTTTTTTTAATTGTTATTTTTTATCGTTGCACCCGTTTTTAAACGAATTGATCTTCTCGATGCGACTCCGAGGATAGACATAGAGTTTTACCCGAAGATATTTGAAATAATTAAAAAAAAATTTAGTGTTTTTTGAGGACAATTCTTTAGAAATCGAATTTAGGAATGGGGTTTTCGGTAGCTTTTTGGATTGGAGGGTGGGTAGGAATGCGGCTAGGGCCCTCCATATGTTAATGTGTCATGAGATTGAATCGGCGGGAGATGATTCGGCTATTTGGTTTTATGTGTCCCGGGACGACTACCCGTTTTTCTTGTTTCGATTACGCCCTTGTCACGGGTTTGAGGTTTGGATCTACCAATTTTGATCCGCATGCTACCTATGATCCCGGTTAATCGATTGTGTACAAACAAGCTAAATAATTATACACCAATAACGGGGAGAGATTTGTTGTCAAAGTTCGAGAATGGAGAGTTGAGATTGGACGAGTTGGGCTATTTGAAGGTGGCACATGTTCTAGCCTTAGTTTACTTTTTTTCTCGGTTATAGTGACACGAAAATAGTCGACACGTGGATTTGGGTATTAGTCGATGATCTACGTGCATTTGACCGATTCCCGTGGGGCTCCTACACTTACGGTGCGTTGAAGCACTATTGTAGTTTTGTTCCGAGAATGGCGGAACAGACGTCCAAGAAATATCATTTTTATGGACTCGTTTGGGCACTACAGGTGTGTTTAATAATTTTATTAATTTATTTATTAGAATTATTCATATATATCATGTACTGATCAATATTGATTTTCATTCATTGTAGATTTGGTCCTACGAGGCTATTCCAAATTTTGGAGCGATTTGTGCCGAGAGGTTGTCTACAATCGAATTTCCTCGTTGGAAGAATTGGTACTTCGGTGGAGGACAAGCAAAGAAGCTTAACGAGTTTTTGGCATCGTCGGTAAAAATATTAAATTTAAAGTTGATTTTGTTTAATTTTATTGGCAGTTTGTTTCTAATGGTAATTTTATTTAATGTAATTGCATTTTGTTGTCCGAGATAGTCTCACACCATCCGATGCGGAGACACAAACTTATTATTGGCAGAGTGTCATTGGCGAAGATCGACTCCATGTGTCCTATATTGCGGTTGAGAATCCATTACATCCGACGATCATAGGGGACCATGGGGTACGAGAGCTATACGGATTCGGACGGCGAGACACAACGTCCGACCAGTTCTAGAGGAACCGGACAGAGGCAACGCCGTTCCACTGAAGGTGGTAAACGGGTTCGAACGGAGACTGGAGAGAGGGAGCCCGAGCAACAACATAGCTTGACCGTCGAAGAAATCCGTACACTGATTAGGGAGGAAAACAAAACCTTGGAGCGAAACTTGGAACGGCAGCACCGGAACTTGCGACAGGAAATAGTTCACGATGTGAAGACACTATTTAGGTCGGTGTTTGGTCGATCTAAGAGCCGAGGATTGGGTACTACGTCCTCTCACGCGGGTGGTAACCGTACACCACACGGTCTTGTTAGGAGTGAATCGGTGTCAATGAGACACCGTTGTGACCGAGATGAGGATATGGGAGATCACTCTCCCGGGGTTGAGGAGGAGAGAGCCACATCGGTGTACCGCCCCGTGATTGAGGAGGAGCTAGACGCCACGGTGTACCGGCCCGAGGTTATGGATCTGGATAATGAGGCGGAGCAGCCGGTGATTCCACCGATGCAGGATCGACACAGCGTATACGAGCGTGGAGTTTATGCTCCGGAGTCGGTGAGGAGCATGTTTGACTATGTCGACCCTGTTTACGGAGATTGTCCGCCTCGTCAGAGCTGGTCCTACGGTGCACAACCAATGCACCCACTTCCTTTCGACGGGGGAAATTGGCGTCAGTATTATCCTCCTATTCAGGAGCAGCCTTCAGCACACCGCCCCGAAATTGGTGCATCGTCTGCGAACCCGATACGGGTCGAGCCAACCTTGGAGGAGGACCATAATTGGTTGGATGATTTTTCTATTGATACAGTGTATCAGGTACCGTATAATATTTTATTTTTCTTTAGTTTACTTTATTAATTATAACATTTTTTAATAAATATCATATAATTTTAGGCTTTGACCTTACCCCGAAATAACCCTTTTGGTGCTCCATCGATGACCGCTCCCATATTAGCTGAAAATTATCGGCAGCATCATTTATCTGGACTATGGTGCTTTACGATTGCTGCGAACTATCCTATCCCCCCCGAGTTATTCAGCGACCTCGAGAATCCAAATAAGGAGATGGATCAACAAACCATGGATTTATATATGGCAGCACTGAGGAAGATGAAGAGCTTCGGGGGTGTTGATGTGTTGGCTACTCCCCACTATCATCACACCGTGATAGTCGATTCGCTTTTCTTCGTAAGTAATTATATTATGCTTATTAAATAATTATATTAAATAATTACTGATTTTTTTCATTTATTTAACAGAACATTCTTTGCGCCGAATGGAATAAATATATTCCGGATCCGAAATTTGATGTGCACGACGAGGACTTCATCAACTATTCATATTTTTGGAAGCCGATAGAAAGTATAATGGAGTACATTCTCGGTAAAAATTTGACGAAAAATGCGCAAAAGTGGTATAGTGCCAAATACGTAAGTAGTTAGTTTAGTCATTTATTTATATTATAAATTATTCATATGGTAATTAATTCTATTTTTTTGAAGCTGTTATTGCCATGTCTCTGCTTTGATCACTGGGTCACTGTTCGGATTGACCTTGGCCATTGGAAGATTGAAGTGTATGATTCACTTGCGCACAAAGCTGATGAGCATGGCCGAGCACGTAGAATTCGGCAGTTGAGGCCTCTATGGAAGCTGATTGGTCCATTTTTATCGTACGGCAATTACTGGAACAATAATGAGTTTGGATATCAGGATCCTGGAGCGCGGGCGCCCATTGTGCGATTATGCCTCATGAGCTGCAGGTTGGTGCAAACAGATGATAAGAGTCGTGGACCGATGGCATGCATGGTAGTCGAGAGATTCATTGCCACTTACCCGACAATCAAGTGGGGCAACGAGCCAGCAATGTAGCCGTGTATCGTCGATCGATGGCTCATAAGATCTTTGACATGTGCTATACGAAGCCGGGTCTATGATGACAATATCCGTATTTATATATTTGTATTTCAATTAAGCTATTTTATTTATATATTTGTATTTAATTCAAATATTTGCTTTATATATTTCGTTAAATGGAAAAAATTGCCTCGTTAAACAAAATATTTTCGAATCGTTAAGACAAGCGGGATTTGCCTCGAAAATTTGCCTCGAGAAGATAAAATTATTAAAAAAATTAAAATTTATCCGGGCAAATCCCGCTCGGCCGAACCGGACTCCCGCTCGTGAGCGAGATTCCGGTTCGGCCGAGCGGGATTTGTTCGGTCGAACTAATTTTTTTTTTAATTATAGTTTTTTAATATGATTTATAATATTAAAAAAACAAAATTTATATAAAAAAATTATTTACCTCTCAAATCGTTCGGCCGAGCAAATCCCGCTCGGCCGAATTGGAATCCCGCTCACGAGCGAGATTCCGGTTCGGCCGAGCGGGATTTGCTCGGCTGAATTTTTTTTTTTTTTTTAAATTTAAATTATGGTTTTTTAAATTTTAAATTATAGTTTTTTAATATGATTTTAAATTATAGTTTTGGATATGATTTTAAATGGATTATAGTTTTCGAAGACGGTAATTAAAACAAATAAAAATTACAAAGTAACATAATACATAATACATTATAAATTACGATATACTAAAATGCTTCCGACTCCGGTGATTCCGGCACATCCATTCCCGGACACTTCCTCCTAGTATGTCCAGCCACACCACATATGCTGCATTTTTTCGGACCGCGTGTTCTCCCACTAGATGTATCTGCTTCGGCTCCTGATGATCGTATACTATTCTTCGGTCTCCCTGCCTAACTCGTAATTATTGGCGGTAACACGACCATTGAGGCCACATCTTCCGGCACCCGCCAATTACGCATGGGTGCTACCGGATATAATGTTCCGGCATAAATCATCCTCCAATTTTCAGTCTTGTATGCATCCGACACGAAATCTAGTAGATTTAGTCCGGCAGCCCTATAGATAAAAATTTTGTTAATACATAAGTCCGGAACAACCCTATAGACGGAAAAACAGTTATACCTGATAGCCGCACAAGCATGCGAACACGGGATCTCATTGAGTTGCCACTCACGACATTCACAAGCGTTTCTGCTGATTTGAACTCTCCATTGATACGTTCCGTCATGAACCTTGAATTTGTCTCCGTTCACTGACACAACAGTGAAACGATGTGAACGGTCCTCCGACGGAGCTAACTTTAGCTCTGCAGCAATTGTAAGCGGATTATCTCGTGCCATGGCTTTTGCTCGACGTTGGTCACACCACTGTTCAACCATGTGACCTATTGCCTCGATCATAGAGCATATCGGCGGACGTCGTGCTTTGTGAGCGAGTCTCGAGTTGATGGATTCAGCTATGTTTGAGGTGAGCCGACCGCACGGCGAATGGGAGACTTCGATCTAGACCACTTTTCCGGTCCGATATCCATTAACTTCTCGTATGCCTCGGGATAGGCTTGACGAATTCCTTCCATCGCACGATCGAAATCATACATCGTATAAGCATAGGCGACATCATGATACATCTTGATAAGCGTCGACCATATCGTGTAAGCTTATTCTCAAGATGATAGTAACAAGTGCCATGAGTCGCTTGGGATAAACGGCCTCTACCGCGTTAGCTATGCTTCGATGTTGATCGGATATGATTATTAAATTGGTTGGCATCGTAAATGCTTCTCCGAGTCGGGACATGAACCACGTCCAAGAGTAATCGTTCTCAATTGGACCCACACCAAAGGCTAGTGGAAATATCCGGTCGTTGCCGTCTATCGTAGCGACCACAAATAACACTCCTTTATTCCTTCCTTTCAAGTGAGTCGCATCGACCACAATCAGATATCGGAGGTTAAATACCCACGGGGCACGAGAAACATTAAAAGCAACGAATAATTGTTGGAAAGGACCTTCTAAATCGACTTCTAGATCGGTCATTGTACACGGATTCGTTGTTTTCGGACGTAGAGGTAACTCGGGAAGCATCTTGAACGAATCCGAGTGCCCGCCATAAATCATCGCCACAAAGCACAATTACGGGCTCGTAGAGCAACACTATAGCTTGCTTGAATGCCGAATTCACTCGGATAGATGCCATAATTTCTTTCGGTTTTAGGACGATTTTTGACGGCGCATTCGTCGAGCAACATAAGCGGCTAGCGCCTTTGCACGAATCCTTCTTGGACCAGTTTGTGAAAAATCTCGATTACATGTGTGTTTGGCATGCAAGCAGTTTACAACCCACAACACATCTCTGCGAAAAGTCGCCCGTAGAAAAAATGGGCAGTCACGACTCCGTCTGCATTTATACTCAACCCGACCACTGTCAGAACGACCCACCCTAAAATCGAGACCTTGTTCCATGTGTCGAAGTGCAACAAAGAAGAAACAAATCCGCCTTCTCCCAGAATGTCGCACCTTCACGGAGTGGATAGTCCACAACATGATCCAGATCTCGAACCATAGGTGAATCCGATGCATCGAGAGGAACGAGAGGAAGTAAACCGTCATTTACTTCTTCGGTGCCACCATATATTATTTCGTTGGTTGGAAGGGCACGGTTGTCCGGCATGAGCATAGATATCAGTTGATTCACACCACCTTCACGTCGGATCCATGCTGCAAAGTCGCCAAAAGTACATTGATTTAATGCACCTTGGACCTCATCGTTTTCTTCTTCGGATGAAGTATCCAAAATATTTTCTTCATCACTGTCAGATAGAACATGGGTATCCTCTTCGCGAAAAAAGGTTTCTTGTTCACGAAAATTCTCAGCCCGATTGCTACCACCCGCTTGATCTTCAAAATTGAACCTTGAACCAAATTGTTCAACAACATCGGGTGTATGATAAGGTTGAGCATTAGAGTGCTCGAGAAATAAAGTCGGCTCGATTTGTGTAGTACAAAGACGAATTAGGTCCATATCGGTCGCGAGAATGGACCTAAGCTTGAGACCATGACGAGAAACGTATGTGTAATAAATTTCATAATTTGACGAAAGTGAAAAGGGATTAAGATTGTATTGAATAAACTGTCTTAAAATTGGGATACAAATACTGTTCCCGGGAATGCAGACAACTCTAACCTCACCTCCGATATACTCGGACAAATTGTTAAATTGCCCGTTAAAATGAACAATAACATTATACCAACTATCCATTTTTTTTGTTTATGAAACGAAAATCAAAAGAAAGAGGAGTGAGTGTGTTCGATTTTGAACTTCAATCACGGTATTAATAGATAAAATCACGAACGGGATTCCGCTCCACGCGAGCGGGATCCCGCTAGCGTGACTGGATCCCGCTCGTCCGCGTAGAGCAGACAATGAATCCCGCTCGTGTACCTTAAATCCCGCTCGTGTACCTTAAATCTCGCTCGCTCGTGTACCTTCAATCCCGCTCGTGTACCTTAAATCCCGCTCTCCGAGCAGGATTTGCCACGTGGCCGAGCGGGATTTCTCTACGGGCGGGTTTCTTCTCCTCGAGCGGGATTTGCCACGTGGCTGAGCGGGATCGGCTCGACTTGCCATGTGGCCGAGCGGGAATCCACGTGGCCGAGCAGGATTCTACGTACACGAGCGGGATTCTGTCAGTTCGTGAGCGGGATTCGGTGTTACTCATTTGCGCATGAAACGAAGCAAAATAACGGTTTTGCAGACTGACATGTCTGAAAAGTGGGGATATTTAAGTAAAGTTGGGTATTTTGTGTATGAATTATAAGGAATGGGTAAATTTGCCTTTTCGATTTAAGAAATGGGTATTTAAGAAATTGCCCCTTAAATGTTTATATCATAAGTTCTTATAGTGTAATTTATTTTGTCATATGTCCTTAATTAAGTTATTTTTCGAATGAAGCTTCAATTTATAAAACCTTATGCTTACTCAAATTCTAATAAGGGTGTCATCATAACTCAATTTTTTATTACTTTCTGTTTTTGAGTTCTGTTCCAGACTTACTGTATTATTTTTTAATAGCAGTTTTTGTATCCAACACATATAGAATAGAACGTACATATAATACAGGAAAAAAAAAGATCCACAACATATGTTTATGGCGAAATATTATATCTTTAAACAAAAGAATTAATCAACATTTTTGTGAATCACTAATTAAACGAAGAACATAATTAAACGATATAGAAACGATCTCCCCAATCAATTTCGACAATTAGGCATCATAAATAATAATTATGAATCCATATTCTGTTGGAATTCTAATAGACTGCAGTGCCAGTTAGTGAACTTTCATATTTTGCCGACATTACAATTCATAAAATAGGGAATAAGAGAAATTATATTTCGACGAAACGTCGTCATTGAACACACATAGAAACCATTTCTTTCAGGTTCTTCCCCAAGTCAGTCGCCGACTTTAACATACAAATTGTAAACTTTAAGTTCGGCGAATGGGACTAATAACCAGGCGACGGTGAGAAATCGAAAACAGAAGGCATACTTTGTCTACGTTGGTTGGTCTCCCTGAATTTATTATGTCGGTTCTTTCAGACATTTATTATAAATAAACATATTATTGTGAACTTTCGATCTTAGTCCATCTTCTTGAACGTTGTTAATGTAGTTTCCAAATGTAATAATTAATTGTAAAATAATTTTAATTGCGCTATTAGAATCTAGGCTAGATACAAGTACGTTATAATGGACGGGAGGTGGGGCCATTTTGATTTTCCCCTTTCCTATCCGTCTCTTTCACTCATAATCCTAAGTTATATCTATGATTAAATTTATATTGATTGCTATATTATTTAGGTTCAATATATATGAAAAAGTTTTAGATCAAGATCTATTTTAATGGTAAGTTTCTTGCTGTAGATACTTTCTTTATGTTCACTTTAACTTCAACTTAAGGAGAAAAAAAGAGTTATGGAGGGGTTATCCCGGTGATATTACTCTTTAAATCATGTCGAATTTAATTTTATAATTTTTTACTTTATCTGGATAAAATTATACATTATGTTTCACCCATATTTCGTAATTCTAGATAAATCTCCACGAAGCAGATCATCTATTGGTTCATAACGACTCTATGAGAAAATATTTGAATTTTAGGTTGTCAAAAGTTTCAATTTATGCATTATGATTTTATTCATTTTCTCAATAATTCAATAAACGAAATATTCGTTGAAAGAAGATGAGAGATGTGTTGATAAACTTTATTAACAAAAAAGCAAAATAAAGAAAATAAAGCGTTATCAGTCAACAAACAATAATTTGTATAAGTAATGTAGTTTTTCCTTCATTGTGAGTTAAAGAAGCATTACTCACAATACACACCACAACTCCACATTAGTTTGGATTTTTCTTTATTGCAAGAAAAATAAAGAATTCAACTACCCCTTTTGCCCAATATTCCAAAATCCAAATTCCTCACGTTTCCATCTCAAACCCCCTCTACCACTCCAAATTTTATGCCTGCAATCTTACTTCATTTTATTACACACTCAGCCCCCACCTTCTCTCTCTCTCCTCTCTCTCTCTTTTGATCCCATTTTCTCTTTCACATATACACACACAAACTCATCACACGCATGTCATCAGCAGTCATGGCATCATATTTCATAACATATTCTTCTCCTGCTGCAGTTTTCTGCTTTTTACTACTCTCTTTTCACTCCGCCAGTAAGTCAATTTCTTTCCCTTCAATCTCCTCTTCCTCTCAAGATTATAACATTTATTGCAAGAATTAAGAAATTGTTCTTCTCTCTAGAAAATTCGTTGCCCTTTAGCAAAGAAAGTGTTATAATTTTCTATAGAATAAATCTCTATGAGTAAAGCAAGTCATCTTTTTCCAATTTCTTGACCTTTCAAGTCCTTTTCCCCCCTTTTAATTTTTTAACTTATTTTAATTTTTTTCTCTAAGATTCGCAGTCGTTCATTGGAGTGAATTACGGCCAGGTGGCGGACAACCTCCCGCCGCCGGAGGCGACGGCGAAGCTCCTGCAGTCGACGAGCATCGAGAAGGTCCGTCTGTACGGCGCCGACCCGGCGATCATCAAGGCGTTGGCGAACACCGGCATTGGAATAGTGATCGGCGCCGCCAATGGGGATATTCCGGCTCTCGCCGCCGACCCCAATTTCGCCGGAAATTGGGTCAACTCGAATGTGCTGGCCTTCTACCCGGCCAGCAAGATCATCGTCGTCACTGTCGGCAACGAGGTCGTGACGTTGCCGGATCCGGGTCTCGCGTCACAGCTCGTGCCCGCGATGCAAAATGTCCAAAACGCCCTCAATGCAGGTAACTTGTTTTCGTGCTCTTTCGATTAATTACGCCATCATTTATGAGTTTTTCTTTTTAGAAGTGAATTGTGGAATTATTTGAGATTCAATCCAGTCCTAAATTTCTAAACATCTAAGACTTGACCTAAATGATTTGCTAGCATAATGTGATTGATATTGCACTCAGTAAGGTAGGATTACGATATTGCCCCTTCGTATTATCTAGTTGATGGAGTGACGATTTCATGACTAATAGGTTAGAATACAAACCATGAATGATGGCTATAAGTTGCTAAAGAAAACATACTCTACTCTGAATTATGATGGCCTTAATTCTTGTGAAATCTTAATCAAATGGAGTGATAAATATGAATATATGCACAATTTTGACAATCCCAAAATGTGAAACAGCATCATTGGGTGGGAAGATCAAGGTGTCGACGGTCCATTCCATGGCGGTCTTAAGTCAGTCGGAGCCACCATCAGCCGGGGCTTTCGGATATGGCGACACAATGAAATCTTTGCTCCAATTTCTCAGCTCAAACGGCTCTCCTTTGATGATCAACCCGTACCCCTTCTTTGCATATCGAGATGATCCTAGGCAAGAAACTCTGGCCTTCTGTTTATTCCGACCAAATGCTGGACGACCCGATCCAAACACCGGCATCAAGTACATGAACATGTGGGATGCACAGGTAAATTTCCTAAATTTGTAAAGCCTGTTCTCCTATTATCAAAAATTTCAATTATTTGTGTCATTGATTAGATATTAATGTTTTACCTAAATCTTATGCATTTTTATGCTTGTGGTTGATCTTGTAATAAATGCTTTTGGTCTTAAAATATCTCCAGCATTGAGGCATTAGTATCATCATATTTCATCACAAGATTCATGTGCAACTTGAATTTGCCAACACATAGTACACTATCTTCTTGTCCTATTTTCAACTACTTCTAAATATTGTCTGGAATCTAGTCTCCATATTGCTGCTGACAGACTGTCCATTTTCACAGTTTAGACAATAAAGAATATTGCTCGATTTTAATCTAGTTTAATAACTTCTCCTCCTTGGTAAATTTTGCTAACATGAAAACAAGAAGCCCACATGGAAATTGACACCTTTTTTTTTTGTTCATTTTCTTTGGTTGATTGATTATTGGGGCATATGTAAATTCATACTGATTCTTATCTATTCGGAAAATTTGTGATCTTAGGTTGATGCTATTCACTCTGCCTTGAAAGGATCAGGATTCAAAGACGTAGAGATTGTGGTTGCTGAGACGGGTTGGCCTTATAAAGGAGACTCCAATGAAGTTGGTACTAATTTGGAGAATGCAAAAGCCTACAATGGGAACTTGATAAACCACCTGAGGTCGAAGGTCGGGACACCACTTATGCCGGGAAAATCCGTTGACACCTACATCTTCGCTCTTTATGATGAGGATCTGAAACCCGGCCCTTCCTCAGAGCGCGCGTTTGGACTTTATAAGCCTGATCTTACCGTGACTTATAATGTCGGTCTAGCAAAGAGCTCACAGGTGAGAAGATTGTGCCTAAATGCATTGCTTTTACTGATTGTGTTTATTCTCAAACTGACAACTACATAAGTCTAATGCACTATTTAGACATCCATTCTTGAATTCCATGCATTGACGGATCCAAAAGGCAAGGGGGCGGCCGCCTCCCTAAATTGTGCCAAATTCCGTATTGGTCCCGGATTTTCAATGTAATTTTTGAAATATTATAATTTTGGCCCCCTATTTTCTGAAATTGCAGATTTCATCCCGCCCCTTAAGTCGTGCAAATTCATGTATTTTCTATGTAATTTCTGAAAATTGCAGATTTCGCCCCTTCTTTTTTGAAATTGCAGATTCATCCCACCCTTGAGTTGTGCAAAATATCGGATTTATCTATGTACTTTTTTGGAAATTGCAGATTTTGCCCTCTATCTTTCGAAGTTGCATGTCTCGTCCCCCTAGTACTTAATATTGGATCCACCCGTGATTTCATGTTACTTGATTTTGCTAGACTCCCGCACCGACCCCAGTGACTCCCGAACCGACCCCAGTGACTCCGGAACCGACCCCAGTGACTCCCGCACCGACCCCAGTGACTCCCGAACCGACCCCAGCAACGCCTGCACCAGCAACAACTCCGACTAATCCAGCTCCAACAACACCGGTGAATCCAGCTCCAAGGACTCCTGTGAACCCAGTGCCGAGCCCAGCAGCAGGTTGGTGTGTTCCTAAGACCGGGATATCAGATGCCCAACTGCAAGCAAATCTCGATTACGCTTGCAGCGTGGGCATCGATTGTGGTCCAATTCAGCCCGGTGGTGCATGTTTTGAACCAGCTACTGTTGCATCACACGCTGCTTACGCTATGAATCTTTTGTATCAATCTGCTGGCAGGAATCCCTGGAACTGCGACTTCTTGCAGACCGCCTCCATCTCTACTACTAACCCTAGTAACTTACTCCAACCATAAAAAATATTCGAATCTTTCGTGTTTCGTATTATGATCATTGTTTATCTACCCCGGCAGGTTATGGTTCTTGCATTTACCCTGGTGGGAGTACATGAACATGGAACACGACACGAGAAAATTCTTGGATCTTCGTATTTGAAGGGGCCAAGGGAGGACAAGCAGCGATGAGGTAATTGTAAGGTAGAATAATGTCTGATAAATGTGTATATGTTATTTGGGAGTTTGATTGTTTGCTAATTGTATCCATAATAATCAATAATTTGTAAAATCAAAGCTTTTTATGTAAGGTTTTGTGTTTTTGTGGTGTTGAGTGTATTTCTTACCATCTTAATTTACTGCAGTGGTTTGGTAAAGACAGTTTGGTCCCACCTATTTTCCTAGTAACGTTCCAATGATTGAAAGAGTGGAGATCAAAAGTGTGGTAAAATGTCAAAAGATGTCTCCTACCTTACATTAATTTTTTCACACACGTCGATATGATTTAATTTAATTGTAAAAATATATGTTCATTTTTGGAAAAATTCAAATTTATGGAAGAAAATTGGATTAAATATTATCACAATACTTTTAAAAAAAAATTATTTCGCAAACAAAAGTTACAAAGTTGGGCTTAATTTTATGAATAAAAATCTTTTTTTTTCTTAATTTCACAAATATTAACTATATACAAATCCTCCTAGTGTAGTTGATGGCATATTCTTATGTAATAGCGTTATGATTCAAATTCGTAAGTGATAATAGAGGAAGAGAGAAAGAGAGAATTAGTTAAGGTATTCAAATTCCTAATTTTCAATCAAGAATTAATAAGGACAGAGAGTGAATTAATTAAAGAGAGAATTAAAACCTAAATTCACGTTCATCATCTTAATTCCAGTACTGACAACAATAAAAATTGGGATTTACAATTAATTATTATTCTCCACAGAAGACATATATATCCACGACAGCAAAGGTGTGGGTCCGGCGACTTCAGTCAATGCCCCCATAACCCAACGTCTCTCTCTCTCTCTCTCTGTAAAGTTTTGTTAGTCCAACGCCTTTCCACACCTGCTCCCACAGCCTCCCACGCCCAAGCCGCTTTCAATCTCTGAAGCTTTGTGCTGAATTATATGATTGGAGTCTGAATTGTGTGAATGCTAAAATTTGGGTTTAAATGAAGCTCAATTAGCTAACTCATCTTCTTCCAATTAATTGTCGCTGAAAAAAAGATGTCCGTTGCTGAACTGAAGGAGCGGCATATGGCCGCCGCCGAGACCGTTAATTCCCTCAAGGAGAGGTTGCGGCAAAAGCGTCGTCTCCTTCTTGACACCGATGGTTCCAATTATCTCTCTTTCTCTCTCAATTTAGCTCGAGCGAGTTGTGTTATAATTTTCTGATTATGTTTTTAGATCTAATTGCTCTGCCGCGAGCTCTCCTGTAACTGTTGACGTAATTCCCCCCTTTCTCTCTCTGTTGCAGTTGCCGGATACGCGCGCTCGCAGGGGAAAACTCGTGTGAGTTTCGGTCCGACTGATCTGGTTTGCTGCCGGACTCTTCAGGGGCACACGGGCAGGGTAATTCCCTTCGTTTTAATGTTTCGAATAATTCAATGCATCAGTTTATGTCATTCCGATGACCTAATTTAATATCATTCCTCGCTTAATTGTTTTGCAATTTAACCAATTATGTTTGTATTTGCTGTCATGTGAATAACTCGAAATTGATGCACGCTCTAAGAAAGAACTTGACTTTAACAAAGAGATGGTTGTCATTTTTTATATATTTTATGTTAAAGTTCGAATTTTTGTCAATATGAATGAACTATCATGTTCCATCAAACACTAAATGGGTTATATGATATATCCAGTGTGGAAGTAGGCTATTTCTTTGCAAAATTGTGCTGAATTTGATCTATGGTAATTTTGCCAAGATCTCTAAGTTAGTTGGGGGAGGAATCTGCATAATCGGTTTTTTTTAGGAACGTATGAAGAGAGAATTGGATATTTAGACAATGTGTGGTTGGTAAACAAGGCAAAAATGTGTTTTTACAAGTTTAGTTCTTTAAGTAAATCTCAAATGGTTCTTAGGTGTATTCCCTGGATTGGACTCCAGAAAGGAATCGAATAGTTAGTGCATCTCAAGATGGAAGATTAATAGTTTGGAATGCTCTCACAAGCCAGAAGACTCACGCAATCAAGCTACCTTGTGCATGGGTCATGACTTGTGCCTTCTCCCCCAGTGGGCAATCTGTTGCCTGTGGTGGTCTAGATAGTATGTGTTCTATCTTTAACCTGAATTCTCAAGCCGACAAGGATGGCAATCTTCCGTCTAGAACGCTTAGTGGGCATAAAGGTTATGTATCGTCGTGTCAGTATGTTCCAGATGAGGATACACACCTCATAACTGGTTCTGGTGATCAAACATGTGTTCTATGGGATATAACTACTGGCCTAAGGACGTCTGTTTTTGGAGGTGAATTCCAGTCTGGGCATACTGCTGATGTTCAATGGTATGTTCGGTATCTTTCTAGTTCGTTTTCTTGGTTAGGAACTTATCTGTGTATATTGTTAATGACTGTAATGATGCTTTGTTTCAGTGTCTCTATAAATGGATCCAACTCTAGGATGTTCATATCTGGCTCTTGTGATTCAACTGTCCGTTTATGGGATACTCGTGTTGCTAGTCGAGCTGTTCGTACTTTTAATGGCCACGAGGGAGATGTTAATGCAGTGAAGTTCTTTCCTGATGGGAATAGGTTTGGATCAGGTTCAGATGATGGTACTTGCAGATTGTTTGACATTAGAACTGGTCACCAGCTACAAGAGTACCGTCAACAACATGATGATAACGAGGCTCATCGTGTAACTTCAATTGCATTCTCCATATCTGGACGGCTCCTCTTTGCCGGATACACTAATGAAGACTGCTATGTTTGGGACACTCTACTGGCCGAGGTATGACTCTTTTTTCTCTAGTCTGTCTTATTTACAGTCAGAAGGTTACACTTCTGAGCCTCAATTGTGATTAATGAATTCTTATCATCTATGTTGCTCAATTCAACTTGACTCTTCTGTTGATAGATGGTATTGGACTTGGGAAGGGTTCAAAATTCTCATGATGGTAGAGTAAGCTGCTTGGGACTGTCTGCTGATGGAAGTGCCTTATGTACAGGAAGTTGGGACTCAAAACTGAAGGTCAGTCTTGATTCACCATTTCTTCTAGTCTACTTAACTTTTGTCTTTCTAAATCAAACCCCTAACAAGATGGCTCTACTGCTTGAGAATATTTACAATATAGTACACAAAAACATATCTGCAGATAAAAATTGTGAAACTTATTAGCAACTTCATGCTCTTAACAGATTTGGGCATTTGGAGGGCATAGAAGAGTCATCTGAAAAGTTGTAGTCCTGATTTTTTATTCTGATCCCTATGGAAAATGTGCGTTTTCTCATCTATCTCGAATGAACACCTTCATCAGAATTTCCAATTGTCTAGTTTCCAAATTGTGGTTTGTGGTGCTGTTATTAGTTTGTATTTTTCTTATTGTAATCCTGGTGATCTCTAACAGACAGTTTGAGTAGATAAATGAGAATCATATTCAGGAGTTCTATTATCAGCTCTCATCATTTTGCTCACTCCTATTATCCCACATACCAGACCAAAATAAGCATCTGACACAAAACATTACAGGAACTGGCCAATAAGCAACAGAGGTTCAGCATCTGCTTTCTTCATAAGTGATTGTTTAATCTTTGAGGGTGATTGAGTTTTGTTGTAGTGATCTAACTCTCACAAAAGACAAAAGATGAAAGTGGAACAAGAAGGGAAAACTCTCTTGGAGCTAGTGTGTCTAGCGTCTCTTGTTCTTGAGAGTGCCCCATTTGTTGATTAGGCATGCGATTCCTTCTTTTAGAGTTGCTCGTCTCTGCTCTTTGTTATTCCACAGTTCGCTAACTATATACCTTCCACTTGCATTATACTCATTCGCCTCCATCAAGGCAGTAGAAACTGCTTCGTAAGCTTCTTCACCCAACTCCCACAGTTCCATCAGTTGCGGATCTTCTTTTTCTAGGATTCTCTGCACCAAATAGGAGAAGGAATAAGTCAAGTGCTTGTGCAGTTGATAATAGGGGAGAATTCAATAATCCACTCATTATTTGTAGGTTCTAAAGATATGCTATAGAACACTTCCATTGCAAGCTAATATATATTACATTGATTTGCTTTACATATATATATATCAGCAAATACATACCTTGTGATGCTTACCACCTTCCACTGGTATAATCCTGAATGGGTGCCAATTGGGATCCCTTATGAGACTATCCCATTTTGAACACATCTCAGCAGCTCTAACCTCTGCTTCATAGCCCAGATTCATCCTTTTGGCTGCTGGCAAGAAGGCTTTACAACTCAACTCCCCCATCCTCTTCACCCCAATGCTGGCCCGACCCGACTGCCCCTTAAAGTTCTAGAAACAGTTTTTCTTGCATTACTTAACAAATGACAGAAAAATGTATGCAGAGGAATATGAATGACAACGTTGAGTGCTTACACTTATGAGTTCCTTCCGAGCTTCTTGTATTTCATCGTTGCTTTTGCGTTCTTTGACAATAAGAGCTTGACTGAGTTCTTCAAGACTCCCAAGTTCTTCTTCCTTCTCTTCTAGTTCTTGCTGGATGGCATGCAACTTCTTTGACACTTCTTCATCACCATCATCGTCTCCCATATGCTTTACAACTTGTAGACTCCCTGTGAGACGTCGGATCTCCAATTCCAGTGCTTGTTTGGCATCGAGTTTTCTTTCCAAGTCGATCATTTTTCTCTGAAGTGCTTCCTTTTCTCTCTAAAAGAAATACGAAGTTTTTAATATGGATAGACACCTTATTCAATTGCTCAAGTTATTGAAAAAAGTAGCACCTTATGCTCTTCTGCCAAGCTCAGCATCTTTTCATCCGCCCTCTTTTGTTCCAAGATTGCCTCCTCATTCTATACAAAAAAAAAGCATTATCAAAATATTTGCAGCAAACCTTTAGCTTAAAAATGTGTTTGGCCAACATACAAGACTTGAAGCTCCTACTGTCACCTATTGATTTGGTTTTATAAAGCAAAATCAACAAGATACCTTTTGATCTTCATAATCATTAGGGACAATGTGATATGAGAAGATGCAGGATGGTAGAATTAATTATTCAGTTAAAAAGGTTAATTCACCTGTTTCTTCTCAGTGTAGAGCCTCAGATTCTCAGTGTCATTCTGAGCTTCACGATCCTTCAAATCTTGCTCCTTCTCCTTCAACTTCTCCCTCTGAACTTCCAACTCCATTGTGATTCTCTCATGCTCCATGAAAACTCTTCTGAGCTGATCACGCGCACTTTGCTGCAGTATGCTTCTTTCTGATGGATTTTACAAAGACAACATCCATATCAGAGAAGAAATAGATAACATGAGAGAGAGGGAAGTATAATCAGCGCTAAGCTTTATATACCTTCATTAAAAACTCGGACCATCTCATCTTTTTGGTTGATCAAACTGCTGAGGGACAAGGAAGTCTCCTTGTATTTGTTCTCCATCTCTTTTAGGCGCGTATTTTTCCCATCTAGAGTACTTGTAAGCTGGGAAATGAGTATGCTATTCTTATTCTCCTGCTCCTTTTCATATTGTGCTATTGTCTTCAAATCTCCATTCTTGTACAGATGGTTACCAACAACATCATGTGAGTTGAAGTCACCATCCCGAGCCACCCAACCGTATAGCTTGCTTCCCTTCTCTTCAGATCCAAAGTAATCCCTTTTCCCATGATGGCGCGCCTCATAATCCTTCTCAAACCTCAACGCATCACACAGTCCGAGCCACTCACGTGTGAATTCCACTACTGCATACCCGGAATGACCTTTATTGTTCCACAAAGGGTTTACCCTTACCGGATTGAACCCAGCCTTGGTTAGCTCATTCCTAAGCTTCGATCCACTTTCTCCAACAGTGCGTCCATTCTTCCACTGGACGGGAATGTTTGCAAGAACTCCCATCCATGGCCATACATACAGCTCGTTTGTATCATAGCTCTGCCGAAGAGGTTTGCCATCCACTTCACTACTTTTTGATGGACTCTTCTTCCCTTCAACTAATTCCTGCAGATACTTCTTCAAGGCGAAATGCCCTGCCCTATCTTTCGCTTTCATTCTAGTCCTTGCCTCGCTCACCTTATCTGCATGCTGCAAAAGAGCTTTGAAGCTAAATATCTGCTCCTCCTTCTTGGTACAGTATACGCACTTGTATTCATTATCTGATAATTTGAGAATCTGGCTGGATTCCTTCAATTTGGAGTAGCATGAATCGGCATAATCTTCGAACTCGGACTCACTGATATCACTATCTCCTTCTGATGAGTCAGACATCTTCAACTACAACTGCAGTAGAAGTATTCATGCTCAATGGTTAATAATGAACTTAGATGCCACTCCAGCATTAACTTGAAAATGTATAAATGAGCATTGGTAATAGCTTAGAGAAATGATACTGCTGCATTGAGATCATGCTTTTTTTTTTTTTTTATTCTTTGGAGGCAATTACACTATATTTTACTTATACAAGCAAGTACAGAACACAGAAAATTAATTTGCAGGCAACAAACCCCAATTAATCAAGAGCAATACCTAGGGCTATACAAAGCACAGAAAACAGAAATTTAAGAAAAGCAGGGGAAATGAAAGAGTACAAATGCTGGTCCTTGTCAAAATCGGAACACTATACATGATTGAACATGAATAGCTAGAAAATCAGCAACAAAGCAAGAACGTAAAAACCAGAAAAACAATTGCCAAACTTCTTCCAGCCCAACCACTTACTTCTTCACCGATCAATACCTTAGGCGAGATTTAGTACAACAAACAAAAAGCAATAAGCAAAAATCAGCAGAAAAATGATAAAATTCTCTTCCGATTCAAGACTGGAAACACAATCGAACATTAGTCGTCAGAAACTCAAAAGTTAAAGAACACACGATTGAACATGAACAAATCAAATGGAGAGAAATGAGCACGGCTAGACGCTAATAATCAGATTTGGATGCTACTGTTTGATTAAAAAAAAAAAAAAACGAGTGGGAACTTCACCTCACGATTTGGATGCTAAGAAACTTCAACTCTTGCTATCAGAGGGTCTTAGCTATTGAAAAATATGAGAGAGGAATGTGCAGAAATTGGGTAGTTAGAGAGAGGGTTTATGGAGTTGTGCATATTTTTGTAAGATGGCTGGTTGAAGGACCGTACATGCATGCCTTTTCAGCTGCATTTTATTTGTTGTTATTCTAATTTACCAAGACAAGTGGCGCCTCCCTATTGCATCATTTGATATAAATATTTGCAAATTAAGGACATCCTTTTCCGATAATGCAACTTCAATCCTTCAATTCTATTCATGTCAATCGGTTCAATTTTGCAAATTTGTTCTTAATAAAAATTAATATATGAGGAACACACAACTTTTTATTTATTACCACCAGAGGAATATACTACTACTATGTATAAAACAAACAATATATCAAAGATTTACAACATTAAAACGTAACTCGACCCCATAATTATTTCATTTCATCTATATATATTCTAATACAAATATACAATCACTTCTTATCAATCACGCCCGTTGTTCGCAAGTTTTCAGATGCACGCGATCTGCCAAAAATGAATAAAAAGTAGACAGTATTAATGAAATTTTATTTTATCATCGCAAACAAATACTATATCATCAATACGTACCGAGTGTATATATTAAGGCCGGGCTCGATACCGTCATTATACTGCTTATCCTGCACCTGGCCGACCCTCCTGAGGAATGAAGTGTTAACGAACTTGTCGCCGTAGCTGACGCTGATGTCGGGGGTTTCCACCTCCGGCATCGACCCCCTGTTCGTCTTGGTCACGTGCACCGACGGCGAACGGATGAAATGCAGCCACGCCGTGTGCACTCCGATCATCAGAGCCACTGAGCAAGTCGCCGCCAGCACCCCTATGGGCCCCGCTGCATGGCCTAGCGAAGCCGTGAAATTCTTGAACATGCCGGGTTTGGTGGGTTCCGGACCGGTGGTCAGGCTGCGGACCGAGGAGGGGACGTGCACCGATGGTTTGCATTGTCTCTGCATTCAATAATTAAATTGTTAATCAAAAAGATTTGGTCGTGAAAAAGAACGAGCTTACCAAAGCGCTGAATGCCATTGTAGCTGGGTGATTGCTTTTGGAGATGGATATGAATTATATATGATGGAATGGTTTTATAGATTAAGGAAATGCAGATTTTGTTTTCGTGGTTATTGGATCTGCGGGTTTGTGTGGAAATGTGGGCGAATTCAATGGATATTCATTCAAAGATGTGGTAGTTTGTTTGGAATTTTAATGCTTCTCTCTCTCTCATCTCAAATTTGTTTGCAGCTAGAAAGAAAGGGAAATAGGCATAATGCCATCCATTTTGAATAAGTACATATGAATTTTAACCACTGATGGAAAAAAGATGAAATCTAATCATTTCTGACAAAAGTGATGTGGTGGGGTCCACAATAATTTTAATCGCCTAAAAGTTTATTTAAATAATTTATATATTAATTTAAAATCATATCTGGTGAAAAAATTTGAATTAATCGCCATTGACTGTCGCCTGACGATAAACTTAATCGGTCATTTTTAATCGCCATTGCTCCTTGCCTAGCGCTAAACTTAATCGCATACCAATAAATCGTGTAAAAAATATACTATTTGTATGCAACTTTAATTATAATTTAATTATTTCAATTCGAATGTCTTTATTTCTACGAGTTCAATTTTGTATTATACTGAAAAAGAACATTCATATAAAATTATTAGAAATATAAATGAAAAAAAAAACTCGTTCCTAGCTATGATTTTTTCAGCTGCTCCCGGCTCTTTCAATCGCAACTACAACTACCCATCTGAAAAAAAAAACTACTTTTTTCTGACAAAAAGTAAAAGTTTATTTACTGTCATTTATTTCTGTATCAGCTACTGCATTAGTTGCCTCTCATTTGACAAGAAATTGGTACGAACTTTCATCTTGGCGAATTTTTTTTTTAGCTACATCATATACAGAAGATGGATCCGGTAAGTTATCATATTTCACGTTTCTACAAAATATTGTTTGAATGTGTTTAAATACATATAATTATGTTGTTCGTGGCTAAGCGATTTAGTTTTATCGTCACGCGAAGCTAGACGATTTTTTATGGTTTATAATCGCCATCAAGCAGTCAGTGTTGCTAGGCGATTATGGTTAGGCAATGTAGTTAGGCGATGTAGTTAGGCGATGACCATTATAAACCATTAGTTTAATTAATTTAACTTTTATGTTCGTTTTATTACAGATTAGGTGACAACGTGTTGTTCTTAGATATGGTGGTTATTGGAACAGATCCAAGTATGAAGGTGGAGATGAATTGTTATTCTTTACATCGCTTAATTTCGATATGCATCGGTTGGTACATGATATTCACCAGAACTTGAAGACCAATCCTGCCACTACATACTACGACTTGTTTTATTGTACAAACACTTCTGATGGTAGTAGTATTAAGGTTCCTTTGAATTGTGATATGGACATAATCCGAATGCTTTTCGAGGTTAGAAGTGATCTAATTGTGTATAGTATTCGGAAAAATACTGACGTTAGTTCGAACAGGTCCAATTTATAGAATACTAATCCGCCTGAAGACGAAGATGAGGCAACTTCTTCGGATGATGAAGATGATGATGAGGATTATAATCATGAACTCCTCGAGTCAATGTTGAACGAGTTTAATGCATGGGTTCGGGATCCAGCCCACAACCAAGCCATCTTGAACCTTAGTTCATTTCCACAAGATATGCATAGGCCACGAGCACCAAGGAAATGCAGCAACTGTCATCAAATTGGTCATACAATCAGGAAGTGTCCGATGAATTTTGGCTCATAGAATTTTTGTAATATTGGAAATGTATAACTTTGATATCTCGTTATCGCCTGACGTTAATAGTTTTCGCTGGACGATTTTGCATTTCTGATTTTGATTGCAAATTTATGACTTTGATTTTATCGCCTAACGGTAATAGATTATCGCTGGGCGATTTTGAATTTCGGATTTTGATTGCAAATTTATGACTTTGATTTTATCGCCTGACGATAATAGATTATCGCCGAGCGATTACTTGGTCATATAAACATTACACGATTTTTTAACTAATTTCTATTATTATAAATATTTATACATCAATCCTGATATAGAATTACTACATTTTGGAACACTATATGTTAATGTAAACATTATGAATCATTACATTTTAGATTAATCAATATCAACTTTAGATCACTCAACAATGAAGTACCTCGAGTAAACTTCTTTGAGAATAAGTCTTATAGGTTGAGATTATAATAGAATCATGTAAATATAATAGAATCATGTAAATAATAGTTTGATATTAATTATAGTTTGAGCTGAATTCATATTATATGAATTGAATTATCTGTTAACTCTAAAACTATAATGAAAACAAGTAATGATTTAAGAGGGTTTAGGATTTGGGAGGGTTTAGGGGTTTGAGAGGGTTTGGGGTTTGAGATTATAATAGAATATGTATAAATAACTTTGATGGAATTAAATTATTATATTTTGAGATTAATTCATATTATATGAATTAAACTATCTGTTAAGCCTAAAACGATAATGAAAACCCATAATTATTTGAGAGGGTTTAGGGTTTGAGGGGGATTAGGGGTTTGAGAGGGTTTAGGGTTTGAGAAGGTTTGGGGTTTGGGGTTTGAGAGGGGTTCAGGGTAATGGGTATCGCCTAGGCGATTATTACCTTCCGTCAAGCGATTACTAACACTTCAAACGATTAACAAGTAGCTTGAATTCTAACTTCCGTCAGGCGATTCTACCAATTTACTAGGCGATTACTAACACTTCTGTGGCGATTCGACCTATTTACTAGGCGATTACTAACACTTCCGTCAGACGATTCGACCAATTTACTAGGCGATTACTAACACTTCCGTCAGGCGATTCGACCTATTTACTAGGCGATTACTAGGCGATTCTACCAATTTACTAGACGATTACTAACACTTCCGTCAGGCGATTACCTATTTCAATCGTTTTAATTTTACAAGGCGATTACATAAGGATGAACATTACTACAGATCCATATACATATTCATATCCATAATTAAATCTAAACCACCTTCAACATACATATCAAAAAATCAAGTTCAATTACAGGAAGTAAGGACGGTATAACATACTAAAAATCCTTAAACTTACAAATTTCTTATACTCAATAAGCTCTGCTAGATTATATTCTAAATGTGGGAAATCTCCTAACATCCTATCCATGTACATCATGACGAATGTACCACATTGTCCAGCATAAATCTCAGACTGCCGATATTGTTCGTCTTTTGACATCTTTACCAATCGAAGCCCGATTTAAACTTATCCAACGAATTCACTTTTTCCAAAACATCAATTATATCTTTTATTGTATAAGCTTCAAAGTAGTACTTTAAGCTGCCCTTGAATCCTTGTAAAGATTTTGTCTTCCAAGACCAATCATTCTGCAAATTTAAAAAAAGTTTAGCTACAACATACAATCGCCTAGCAGTAAGACTTGAACACAACAATCGCCTAGGCGATAAGTTTCTAAAACAAAGAGGACGATCGCCCTAGTAATTCCGCCAAACCCAGAAGCATTAAAACCGCAATCGAGAGTTAGATCAACATTAACACGAAAACGAGTAGAACAAAAGAACATATTGTATGAATCAACAATGAATTGAAATCAAATATTCTCAGCATTTCTAATTTAATCACACACACGCAGGCAAAACCGACTCGTTTGCTTACTTGATAAAAGGGATCCATATCTCTTAGGGCTTGCGATTATGGAGAGGCGGCGATGGCGAAAACCTTAATAGAGACGCAATGACGATTAAGATAGAGAGAGGGGCGATTTCGAGGCGATTTCGCTGGCGAAGGCGAGAGAGAGGCGGCGATTACAGAGAGGCGGTTTTGTGAGTGGCGAAGGCGAGAGAGAGGCGGCGATTTCGACAGACGATTTTATGAGAGACGATTTTGTGAGTGAAGAAGGCGAGAGAGAGGCGACGATTTCGACAGAGAGGCGATTTTGTGAGAGGCGATTTTGTGGTGAGAGGCGATTTTGTGAGAGGCGAAGGCGATTTTGTGAGAGAGGCGAAGGTGATTTCGAATAAAATTTATGAATAAATTTTATAATCTGTTAATATATTTTATCTAGTTTTGAAAAAATATCATACACAATATATAAGTTATTTAAATAATAGGTAGGCGATAACACATGACGATTGAAAAAGAAACTAGACGATTACTATAATTGTGGACCCCCACCTACATTAATTCGTCAGAAATCGTCAGAAATGGTTAGATATTTATTTTTTTCCACGGCTGGCTAAAAAACATATGTAGTTATTGAAAATGGTTATATAAAGAGTTGGCCCATTAAGAAACTACTGAAACTTTGCAAATGACCAAGCGATTCAAGCTACTAATGAATCAGCCTTAACTAATTTATCCCGATCAAAATATATATATACTACATAATTCCATTTGGTTTTGTGGCAATTTGCTAAAAGTTGGCTGAACAAAATATATGGACGTAACTTAAAACATCTAATTTATAACCACATTTTAATTTTTCTGAATTTAAGATTCTTTTTTTTTTTAACTATGTCAACACCGTTTATCATAATTTATTATGTAGGCATAGAAATTCTTCTACAACAAATTGCCAAAATTTACTCGCTTTACCATCGAATTCTAGATACCAAAATAAAATGATGTTTGTGACCTCAAATATAAACTCGATCTTTAGTATTTTATATTTTGTCAACCAGCTCAATAATACTCCCTTCATCCCATTAATATTGTCATATATACCTAATTGGAATGTTACTGTCTTTTTTTAAAAAAAGGAAATAAAACAATATACAAATCACAAAAAATCATGTTGACCCACATTATTTATACACAAAAGTCAAGTTTCTTAAATTTCGTGTCGAAACCCTACGTGACAATATTGTAAACTCTCTCTATCGAATCAATCATGAAAATAATCAAGAGAGGGAGATAGGTTGTCAGGACCAATTGTCAAGAATTATTTTTAAATATCGTTGTCCAGATTGTGCACTACTCCCTCCGTTCCGTTATAAGCGGCTCAAAACTTTTCAGCACGATTATTAAGAAAAAAATGATAAAGTATGAGAGAGGAGTAGATGAAAAAGTAGGAGAGATAAGGTAAGTTAGAGAGTGAGAGAATAGATGATAAAGTATGAAAGAGAAAATGAGTTTTATAATGAAAGTAGATGATAAAGTAAGAGAGATAAATGATAAAATAAGAAAGATGATAGTAAATTTTTTGCCAAATTAGGTCTTAGCCACTTTTAGTAGGACGTTCCAATCAGGAAAGTGAGCCATTAATAGCGGAACGGAGGGGTAATATATAGCGATATTTTTTTTGAAGATAAGTTGTGGAGGTCCGGTGTATCTGTATATATCGAAGTTTGAGGAATATATGTGTATAAATAAGAGAATCCCATGCATAATTCTTTGACAAGAACTTTAGAAGCTGAAGAGGGAAAGAATGCGTAGTGTGGGTGTGATAAAAAAATGAATTTATTATGTGCAACCCAAATATAATACTCAATTCTAAAATTTGAAAAATAGAAGTTGAAAATGGTTACGTTGTTAATTTTACCCCCCTTGGAGGCTTTTTTTCTGGTGAGAGAGAGAGAGTTCCACAAGTTTAGAAACTTATAGTAAAATTATTAGACGACTTGATTCTAAAAAAAAATTGAGATAAAATATTGATTTAATTGATCCTCAATAGATATTTAGGGTTAAAATACTAATTGAATTGGTCCTTTAATAATTGCATTCCGAAATTACCTTTGTTATATTTTTTTAATTTTTATGGAATTGATTGAGTAACAAAAAATTGACTGAATGACCAATTTTACCAAATTTAATATTATGATAACCATTTTAATCAAGAAACTAGAATTTGAAAATAAATTTAACCAACATATATAATTTTAGGGTACATTTAAATCAATTTACCTATTAATTCTAACAATGGTCTTAAATAAATTATTATTGCTCCATATTTGTAAGAGTTCCTTTGATGTTTGGGTTGGAATAATTATCCTTCTATCCCAAAATGTGAAGTGTCTTTTTCACAAAATTGCTGACATTTAGCATTTTTAATTAAAAAAGTGTATTACATGTGGCCTACTCTAACATATGTCAGTATATATGTGAAGTGGGAAGCTGAAATGTATATTAAAATGCACAAAAAATTGTGTGTCACACATTATATTATCTTGTATGTCACACTTTATAGGAGTGGTGACATGTGATACATGTGGCCCATCATAATTGATTTTGACTTTATTTTTTAATTAAAATATATTCCATATGTTAAATGCTATGTGGAAATAACATAGAAGAAAGTATAGTTGTGAGACACCAAAATCCATCCAATTAAAATAGGACACTCAAAATTGTGTCCAAAATGTGATACATATATAAAACTAATAGATAATTATATATATTGTAGTTGAATTTGCAAATCCTAGGAATTAACGTTATTTTAGATATTTGGGAATTAATAGGAGAATTAGAGCTCCTACCTGACATCAATTTTTTGGTTTGTAAAATAGCCATGCACCTCTCGGAGTCCCCATTTATTTTAATTATACAAATTCTAATTTACCCCTTGTATGATCCCCCCACGGTTAAGGTAACGACTTTGGATTAAGTAGAGACGGAGTTAAGATTGAGAGAGAGCAAATTCTAAAATTTGGAAGAAAGGGGAACCAAATAAAATCAAAAACTAAAATTACCAATTAAAAAAAATTGATTATTCGATTCAAATGAATATTAGGAGTTACACATCTATATAGTCCCCAAAACTCCAGGCTGTACAACATCGTCATCAACATGTAGAACAAAGTCGGGAGTGCACACTTTGGTAGCAGTTATGAGTTCGTTCAGTTATAAACAGGGGCAGATCCAAGCCCCCACCATGTCGAAACTTGATTTTTTATGTGTGATTTTCGTTTTTTTTTTGTATTTCGTCCCCTCAAAATCTATACTTCGTCCTCTTTTCAATCAAATTTTCAAATTTCGCCCCCTTCCTCATAATCCTAGATCCGAAGAAGAAAAAAGGAAGTAAGTGGAGTCGTTAGATGATTTCATTATATATCAACAGAGCCAACTCGTTTCATTCGCTTCTTTCCTTCCTTTTGCTTTTCTAGAAGCTTCCTCTTGCGAGAGACATCACGACCCCCTAAACATCTAAGATAGAAACCTACTGTTTTGGATATAATTATTATGCATTTGGTGGGAGTTTAACTAAACACTACAAATCTATTCAAAACCAGCAAGCATTCCCCGTCTCAATTCGATCCATCATCATCTCCAACACAAGGGGCATGAGACACTCCATTCCAATTCCAAAACAAAAGAAAAATCAAACAACGTAACCCAACCGCATCTCAATTGCGTAACAAAATATAAGAAATTTAATTCCTGTAAATTATGAATAAACCAAACACTTGTAATAATTTATCTAAGTACTGCGGCTGCCCGAGGCCCTTCCTAATGGTTGCCGTGAGCTCGAGAAGGCGGTCGGCGAGCGTTGATTTGCCATGATCGACGTGCGAAAAGTTTCGAATTCTCTCGGTAGGATACTCATTCAAGTCTATGCTCGGATCTTCCTTAAAGTAAATGTGAAATTTATTTTCATTCTACACATGCAAGCGTTATTTACATTTACTCCGTTTGAGATAATAAAACGAAAGAACAAACACACAAGATATATACAAGCAATCATGAACGTAAGAACAATTACATTTTATTACAAGTTAAAAGAGTTTTAAGTTAAAATAGCTACAACATTAGTGTATACGTCTTAACCATCACCTCTCATGTGGCAAATATCCAAAGTAGGAAAAGACATTAATTTTCACAATTTTAGTGTAACAACATACATACATACATTGATGATAGATTTCCTTCATCTTCTTGAATTGAACTCCACCGTGTGTTCCTCACTGCTGCTGTACTCTTGGCTCGATAACGCCCCCTTGGCGAATCTCCTAAGATCGTCGTCGGACCCATAATTGCTCGACATCTGTGACGACGCCTTGTTTATGTCGTCTAGGGAAACGTCTCCTTCTAGAGCCCGTACAATCTATACATCAAGTATCGAATAATCAATCATAAGAATATATATAATTCAAATTTAAAATAAAGAGAGAGAAACTCGATCGACCTGGCTCATTTTAGGGCGTCCTCTAGCAGAATGCCTAATGCAAGCGCCAGCACAAGCCACCATGTGAAGCATTTCATTCTTATCATACTTGTCTCCTAGTTTTGGATCAACCAATTCCTCGTAGCTGCCACCCTCTTGAACTTTCATCAAAATCGGCCTAGCCTGTTCATTTTTAAGGAAATTATAATAACATACGATAAATCCATCATGTGAGTCATTTATTTGAATTAATGAAGATTAATAATCACCCAATCAGCTAAGCTATCATCGTCGCTGGTTATGTCGACGGGCCGTCTTCCGGTTATAAGCTCTAAAAGCATTATCCCGAACGAGTACACGTCTGATTTCTCAGTTAGTTTCCCGCTTGAAGCGTATTCGGGAGCCAGGTACCTAATATGTATTAAATATTAATATTTATATTTATTGTGAATTTTGCGATTAAATATGTAGGTGGCATGGATGCTTGGTTACCCGAATGTTCCCATTATTCGAGTTGAGACATGAGTGAGGTTGTCATTGGAAAGTTTGGCCAAGCCAAAATCTGCTACCTGCATGGCCAATTTAGATGTTATAAGTAAGTAGATCATGGTACTTCATTTAAAACGGGTGGTACCTACCTTTGCTTCAAAATTGGAGTCTATTAAAATGTTTGCAGCTTTTATGTCTCTGTGGATAATGCGAGGATGACCTATAATAATAATATATAATTCAACGAAAAAGAGTTTGCATTACCAATATTGGTAAATAAAGACTGAATTGATTAAATTTGATTGCAATAAACATGCATACAATCTTCGTGAAGGTAGGCGAATCCTTTAGCAGATCCCAAAGCAATTTGATGTCTCGTAGGCCAATCCATAGTTGGGCGACCGGCTCCTGCGTACAAATTTTGAATTCGATGTAATTAGAAGCGATTATGAGGAGAAGAGAGAGGAGAGGAGAGAGAAAGTACCGTGAAGGTGATATTCAAGAGTGCCATTATTCACATATTCATAAACGAGCAACCGTTGAGCTCCGGTGGTGCAATAACCAACCAGCGACACCAGGTGGCGGTGGTGGACCCTACTAATTATATCAACCTCCGCGTGAAACTCACGCTCCCCCTGCCCGCTATTCGTTTTCAGGCTTTTAACGGCTACTTCCTTCCCGTTGGGCAGCACTCCCTTGTGCACGTACCCAAAACCACCCTGCCCGAGTAGATTTGCCTGCGCAAAGCTGCCCGTCGCCGCCACTAGATCTTCGTATGTGAAGCTGCTTTGGTTGAACCTCAGGCTCGCCGAGGGGTGAGGAGGTGCCAATGCACCTCCGTGCGGACCGGAAAATCCGGCGGAGCTCAACTCGCTGCTGTGATAATTTGGTGGACGTGGCGGCGGCGCCGGCGTCCAACCGAGCTCGGAACTCACTCCCGCGCTGCCCGGCGCTGGAGGAGGGATCTTAACTAAGTACTCGCTGGAGGAAGGATTGAAGTGATTATCTGCAGGAAATTGCGCTGAATTCAATTTTCCCCCAAAATTATGCTGTGAATTGAATATTTGAATTCCACTAGTTGTGAAATTGAAACGTACTCATATTATTGTTGTCTGTGTAATACTGGAGTTCGTGATTGGGCTTCTTCCGCTTCTTTCTACAGCAACAAACTACGCAGGCGATTAAAACGATGATTAGTAATCCTGCTCCGGCAGCAACTCCGGCGATTATGGCGGTCTGATTCGACGAATGACCATGTTTTCCGGATGCATCCTCTAACTGCGGCGAGTTGCTCGGATGATGATCGTTTCCTGATCGAGGCGAAAGCAATGGCGGCGATCGAGATTGTTTGTCGCTACCAGAAGGCGGAGACTTGTTTTTGCCTTTGCTAGACGGCGGCGGCGGACTGGAGGATTTGTCACCCGATTTCGAAGGAGGTGGTGGTGATGAAGACGGCGGAGGTGGTGACGAATTGTTACTCTTCTGTGGTGGTGGTTGTGAAGCCGGAGGCGGCGGTGAGCTTGCCGGAGGCGGCGGTGAGCTTGCGGCTGGAGGTGGTGGCGATGGTGAACTTTTAGATGGCGGTGGTGGTGAGCCGCCGCTAGAAGATGGTGGTGGTGGTGATGATTGTGAATCGCCGTCCGCCGGCGGTGGTGGTGAAGGATTCGAAGAAGAATCCGATTGCATTTTTACGATACTAAATTCGGAATTAGGAAACTCGCATCCCTACCTTTCTCCCCCTGATCAACATGCATAACTCTCCGTCAAGTTTCTCACATCAATCAAATCCAAAATTTAGCAATACAATTATTTTGTTTACCATAATTCAATCATCAACACAGCTTGAGTCTGCAAAATCCATATCTAACGATTTTGCAGACGAAACGTACTATAAATTTTACGATCAGCCAACAAAATTTAAATCAATAAACAAATAAAAATAAGAAATATAATCAGTTTCTGATTATACAATCCAAAAAATGTGAGTATATATCTAAAGAAAAAATTCTATGAGTTAAAGATTTTGATTTTGAAAAGAAGTGGAGGGGAAAAAAAGTGAAGAGAGAGAAAGAGAAGAGGAGAAAATGAATATTGGATACCTTTAGGTGAAGGGCGGGGATGGTCTCAGAGGAAAAAAGACGAGCATTGAATTAGTTTCCGCAAAACAAAAAAATCTGGTTGACATTTCATTCTCATAAAACTCCTATGAAAATGGAAGTTGGATTACATTTCTATTTTTAGTTTCTTTTTTCTTAAATCCTTCCAAACATTTTCTTGGTTTGATATAAACCATCTCTGCATACACCAATAAAAAGTTACAACCAAGAAAAGAAAAGAAAAAAATAAAGAATATCTTCAAGAATTTGTTGAGATTTAAACAACCACTTTATAAATTCATACTTAAAACTCCAATCAATAACTTTCATCTAAATGCAGCAGATAGAGAGAGCTTAAATAACAAAATACAAGAAAGTTTGTTATCTAGGCTGCATCAAACTTCCTGTGGCATTACCAGTGAACATAGTAGTTGAAGTATGATTTGTTGGCATCATAGGTCTTGAAATAGGAGGCCTGAGAGAGTTCATACCCATCAAGGGTCTTGATGCCATGTTGGGTAAGGCAGCTGCTGGTCTGTTGGTGGGTAAAGTTTGTGAAGGCGGACGAGCTGATCCCGACATACCAAACCGTGTGGCGATTATCTGTGCTCTCTCCTGGAAAAGTCTTTGTTTTGACCGTTCTAGTTGTTCCTTAACCCTCATTACAACGTTTTCCATTTCAGCAAAGAAAGCCAACTTGGTCTCCAGCTTGTATAACTGCAAAAAAAAAAAAACATAAGCTATAAAGGGTTGCATATAAACAAATAGAATAGGCTTCATAGAACCCTAGTACCAACTTAAAAAAGAAAAAAGGGTTCAAGGCAATGCAGTAGTACAAACACAGCAATCAAACACCAATTAACTTCCCAGGCCTACTAGCAACAGATTTGATCAACATAACTGGTTAATAGCTAATACCTGTTTTTCTATTAGAAAAGTGGAAAGCTGAAGTAGCTGGTCTTCTTCTTCATCAGCAAGAAGTTTTGCCTTTACTGCTGCTGCTGAAATGGCAGTCAATGCAGCTTGTTTTAGCTTCTCAACATTACCAAGATGTTCTTTTGTCACAGCAGATTCTTTTGTCGATGCGGGTTCTTTTGCTTCCCCATCACCTACTTTAACATCAAATAGATGGTGTTAGCTTTTTTGTGAAATTTCTCCTGAAAAGCCCACTTGGCATTTATTCTGAAAGCAAGTACCGCAAGGTGGGTAATCCGAACTGGCAGACCTCATATTATTGTATAAGCTATACACAACCCATAAATAAATTCCATTACAGAAAATCCAATTTGTACTCCAGATTGAAAAAATTTAGTCATAATAACACGAACCACCCTACCCAGTCTCTGAATAACATTGCTAAATTTAATAACTCAATTGGACCAACATAAACTGCCTTCAATGGTCAAAACAAGTAAAAAGCAAAATTTGAAGTTAATACCTGCGCTGTATTTTTTCCCAGTTGAATTAGAGATAACCAGTGGACCAGCCTCTTTATTCTCAGAGATGGGTATCATATCTTCATCTTTCATAGGCTCTTTAGAATGAGAGGTCTCTCCAGCTACAGCTTCCTTCGTAGAATTTGATTGAAGCTCACTATGAGATGCAGAGACAGCTGATTCTTCAGCATCTATTGGTGCCACTTCCTTTGGGACATCAGAGCTACTTGGCTCAGTCTGTACGGTTGGTTTGGCTTCCTCTTCATCGGTAACCATTACATCAGGCTTCTTCACAGCATTAGATTTGTCTGCAATGCTAGGTCTGGGAGAAGCTGAATCAGATTTCTTCACAGCATCAGATTTGTCTGCACTGTTAGGTCTAGGAGAAGCTGAATCAGATTTCTTCACAGCATCAGATTTGTCTGCATTGTTAGGACTGGGAGAAGCTGCATTCTTCTGCTCCTTAGAAGAAGAATCATTTCTTCTATTACTTTCTTCAAGGGCAGAATCATTTTTGCCGGGATTTTCCTCCAGTTTTTCAGCATGTTCATCCTTGTCCTTATGTTCGGTTGTTTCAGTTTCAGCTCTGCAATTTCACAATTCAAAATCAGAAAAATTATCAGGAGAGTAATTAGTTTCAAGTATAAACACATACCTCTCTGCATCAGCCAGGTTCTTCTTGTCATCCGGTGGATCTTCCAAAGGGAAGCAGTGCCTGGCTGCAAGCTGCTCACCGGAATAACCACTTGATAAACATTTCAAAAGGCTACAAACTGATGCATTGGCAATATTAGGTTCAACCAGTCGCACTAGGAATGAAGCCTGTAAGAGAACAGATATCAGGTTGAATGTGGACAAAATGTGATATAGAATATTCATATTCGTTGCACTCAATTTTCATAATGACGTAGTTTTCGCGGGGAGCATAAAATCCAGTAAATACAGAGAAAAATGAGAGCGATATGTCACTTATGTAGGACTACCAGAACACGTACCAATGTCATCACAGGGTTACTGGCTTCAGCTAATGATAATCTTTCTCCAGGTGAAGGAAGAGAACCCACAGCTTCAAATGCTTCCTTGAGAGCCTTCAGTGCGAAGTTCTCTCCAGCTTCAGCATTCACATCTGATTCATTAACCTCATTAACCTTTGAGATTTCCATCGGACAGGACGAGTCCTGATTATCATTATTACCAGCCTGGCTTTCTGTTTTATCAACAGCATCTTCAAGAGTAGCATCAGTATCTTTAAGAGTAGCATCAGCATCTTTAATAGTAGCATCACCATCTTTGTCAACTTCAGGAGCAGAGTTTTTATTACTAACAGAATCTTGTAGCACATTTTCCTTAGGAGCATCATTATTTTCATCACCATGGTTGAAAAATGCATCTTCAATTGGCATTTGAACAAAGTGCAATATACACTGAGCCTTTGTTTTTGTTGCTACATGCTCAGCAATCTCACTCCAGTTATCCCTAAATAATTCTATAGCTTCAAGTAGCAGAAGAGTTTCCTGATCTGTCCATTTCCCTCCACTTGCACCACCAGCTTCTGGTGGTTCCATAAGAATGAAATCTGATGGGGACATATTCGACCCAAACTTCCCATCGTTGTAACACTCAGCACAGAGATCAAAATCTGCCTGCTCACAAATTGGGTTCAGTACTAACAAATAACAATATAAATAGAATAAATCATATTTATATGTGATTCTTAACATGGATATACATGGCTTCCACATGCTAATGGAATGCAGCAGCTACTAGGAATAAATCAGTACAACAAGTCCAAAGAGCTACTTCTGACAGAGAGAAAAATTTAAATGAAAAACACGATATAGCAAGTTGGCATTGTCATAATTACAAAAGCCACAAATCTGTTCCATAACAAAAAGCTACTACACAACTCAGCCATTGTACAATGATCAGCAGTTCTCTTCCATTGAATAATGGTTAGCAGTACCGAATAAACTACTAGAATACTTTTTTAACATAAATTGTAAGTAGTGTCAATAATAATCAACCAGATAACCACACAAACTATTATTTTCTCCATCTTTTGAGAATTTAACTGTAATTGCTGAACATATACAAGCTCATACATCCAATAAAACTTTCTGAGTATCTAAACATGCTCGTAAGAAAGCAACCTGAATTCAAGCAAACCGTAAAGCCTCCTAAATACACATCCCACCCAAGGTTTTAAAAAGCGTAAACGGGTTTCGAGGCGTTTTTTCATGGTTTCACGAGGCGTAAGCCTCGAAACGGAACGAGGCGTAAAATTGAGGCGTAAATTTAATTTTTTCCTCCTAATAAATATATAATAACATATAAGTTCAAAATACTCTCAAATTCAAAATAACAAAGTAGTTTTAAAGTCTAATATCCAAAATCAAAACAAATTAAGCATCATTCTTCAATCTTCATCATCAAATAAAACGGGAACAAAGTTGAATTATCCAAGTAGCTGTCATACAAATATAAGATACGTAACACGTCTTTTGTCGACTGAAGATGAGATTAATATTTTTGGTTGTTATTTAACGAAAAGTCTAACCTGTTATATTATATTCGAAGTTGTTTCGATCAAAATGGAATTAGACACGCCACAAACTCTCAAGGGTATTTGTTATCCAAGCACTGAGCTGACTGCTAATTTCTCACCTAAAACTTACAAATTCGAATTAAGGAAAAACAGTTCCACAATTAAGGAAATAAAAAGTGCTTCAAACAAAACAACCAAAAATATTAATCTCACAGGGTACGGCGACGGCGGGGTTAGCGGCGGCGGCGCGACTCTGGGGTGAGAGGCGGCGGCGTCAACGGGAGGTGCGGGCGGCGGCGGCGGCGTCAACGGGAGGTGCGAGCGGCAGCGTCGGCAACAACAGGTAGGATTGGCGCGGAAGTTTCTTGGTGAGAAACAGGAAATTGTAGTAGAAAATCTAACCTAGCCCCTCAATTGATGGATTAATTGGACAATTGATGAATTGATTGGATTAATTATTAAAAACCCAATCCAATTTCTAGCCCAATTGTAGAGCAATTGAAGAGACGGAAGATGGGTCAATGGGATTTAGGGATTTAATCGTTAATTTCCAGTCCAATCTGAAATTGGCGCGCCTCACGTTCGGTTCCAGAACGTGCGCCTTGAGGCGCGCCTCGCCGGCGCGAGGCGGAGAAATGGAACGCTCAGCCGGAGGCGTACGCCTCAGAACGGCCCGGAGGCGTTTCGCACAAAGGCGCGCCTCAAAACGCGCCTCTTTTACGTTTTTTTAAACCATGATCCCACCAGAATAAATATCCAATGAAAATGAACAATGTCAAAGAGAAGAAACCTGCTTCTGGCAATGATATCGCTTCCGTGAACAATCTGCAGAACATGAATTACAATGGTACTCGACAGAAGGACCCTCAGACTTCACCAATTCATCAGCAATGACAGCTTCTGGAAGCAAGCCAGATGACATGTCTGGTGTAGTCATATTCATCCTTGGAACAGTTGGAGTCCATGATTCCACTGTTTCAAACTTGAATAGTTTTTCAACTAATGATTCATTTGCCGCAGATTCATCCTTGTTAGCATCCGTATCAACATTCATAGCAGCAGGCTCCTGTTGTGGAAAAGGATGATAATTAATTAATCCCCAGTAATCCAGAAACTCCATCACCTCTTGTCGAGCATCCAATTCTCCAACACTAAGTTCAGAGAGATCTTTCAACTCAATTTTCGTATTAAGATTGAGGTGAAACTTCTTCATTATCCAATTACGTATCTCCATATATATCTCTGGAGTTCTACTTTCTAGCTTCCCATTGAAGAACGAAGGCAACATCCTTTCTTCAAGTGGATGGATTCTTGTCCATGAAAACCAACCTGGAATACATTGAAGGGAAATTGTACTTGTAAACCACAACTCATATTTCATTGAAATGTTTCAACAGAAACAAAACCAAAAATTGAATTTTGAAATTGCAAAGATGAACAACAAACATTAACTAAGTCCTCCCAGGAAAACACCAATAAGAACCAGAAACGGCAATCAACATCAGCTATAAAATAGAGAGGCTTCCAGACCAAGAGGCTGCATTTACACCTGAACTAGGGTTCCCTCAATCTTTTTCCTCTTGTACTCTGGAAGTAGCTGTAATTGCACAACAGCAGAACAGGATACCTTCACTAATCTCTGTATTACTCTTACCTAATCACATCCTCAGCAAATATATTGAAATGCTTATCCAATATTCATACTTATTTTCCTCATCCAAACCAATGTTAAAGAAAAAACTCAAACCTTTATAACCAAATTCTTATAGAATAAAATGTAGGTGAAGAAACCATTTCAAGTAGCTCACAAAACCAAACCACAGATGCAAAGGAAGACTAACTATTTTCTCAAAGCCTAATTCCCCAAATCAGAAAATTAGAGTGCGGAATGTTTCCCTAAAATGCAAGAATTAACATCTTAAACGAACAAGTACGACGAGAAAATGTCTTAATATAAATCAAGCACTGACCGGCGTGAATAGGCACCACATGAACACTTGCATCTCTCGATCTAATTGCTTCGTATTCGGCCTCAATCTTCGCCTCCAACGCCTCCATATTCTCTGATAGTCTATTCATTTCCTCAGCCCTCGCCACAGCCTCCCGCGCCTCCACCTCCCTCTTCAGAGATGCCACCTCGGACAAGCTGTCGCTGCTGTGCGGTTGCAGGCGAGCCCTAGTGCAGGGTCCATTCATGTGGATCGGGGGAAAAGGCACCGTCTGAGGCCTCTCCCTAGCCTGTCTCTTCGATGACGTCGTTTGAGGGGTCAAGCTACTGCCGCTGATGTTGATAGAGGCCGATTTCCTCTTCATACCTCCTCTCCGCCGAGACGTCGGCGGCTCCGACGGTGACGCATCCATCGAGGAAGCCGTCGGCGGCGAAAGACCGGCGGAGTCTCTTCGCTTTTCCTCCATTGTTCGTGAGCTCCGCTTCAGTAGGCTCTGTAAGATACATACATTTCTGCTGTATCTATCGAAATTAGATTTATCCTCTGCAACCCCCGACTACGGTAGAATCGTGTACCCACGCTTTTTGTAACGTCGCGTTTATCGCTGTATAGCTAGATGTACAACTTTTTTGCGCATGAGGTTCATGAGCAGTGGCGGAGCCAGATTTTTGAGTCCACGGGTACTAAGCAGGGTGGATTCATGATTTAGAGTCGGTCGAAACCTTTTCGGGGGTTCAGGGGCGGAGCCCCTGAATTTTTTTTTAAATATTGTACAACGAATACAATGTTTAAAACCGAATATGTATTGTAATTTTCCTTTCCTCGATTGCATGTTGATAAACAATTTATTAGCAGTACATGAAACAAAGCTTTTTCGATAATTCCTCCCAAAACTTTCTAAAAAAACGTGAGAAAAAAACGTGCAGAAAAACGTGTATGTGTGACTTGTGCTTGTGGGGTGAGAAGCTAATTGTGTGCAGTGTGTGTCGTGGGAATTGAGAATGAAGTGGAATTGGGAATGAAGTGAGTAGTTTTTATTTAATTTGGGTAAGTTATGAGCCAACATTTAAAAGGTTTTGGATATTTGGGTGTGTAATTGTCCAACATTTAAAAGGTTTTGGGTATTAGGTGTGTAATGGGTCTCAATAAAAATAAAGAAAATTAATGTAACAATAGAAAATTGAACCCACAACTTGTTGCAAAATTACCACACAGCACTACCGCTGGGTCACAGCCAAACTTAAGAATAGTGTTAAAAACAAATTATCTATATTTTCGGGGGTGCTATAGCACCTCCCAACCCTTAGCTGGCTATGCTTCTGTTCATGAGACTACCGTTTTGTTACTTAAAAAACTAAGTAGTCATTGCTTTTCTTTTAAGCCTCGTTTGAATAAAATAATAATAAATAAATAAATAGATAAATTATTATATAAGTTTGTACTTTAATAAGTTATTTATAAATTAGTATTCTTATAAGGGGCACACTTCCATGGACCGGGCACGGAAGATTCATTTTTTTTTTAAATTATAAAAAAATAAAAATAATTAAAAAGGTTGAATAGTAATTTTGCTAAATAAAAAAAAAAAGGAAATGCGTGAAATAAAAAATGTAACTAGAAGGGCTCGAACGTGTGATCAAGAGTAGAAAAGGAAAACACTTACTATTAGGCTGTGAACTATTATAATAAAATAATGAACTCAACGTAAATTTACTTTGTTACGCGCTGAGTCTGGCGTGCAACCCGATTGTATGTGTGCCGGGTGCATGTAAGTTTTTGCGTTCTTATACTCCCTCCGTCCCACATGAAACGTCTTGTATTTTATTTTAAATTATCCCACACAAATGTCATCTTTCTTAAAAAAGAAATAAATTTATCTCATAAAAAAAATTACTCCCTCCGTCCCGTTATTTGTGGCTCAATTGGTTTCGGCACGAGAATTAAGAGAGTAGATGATAAATTATGAGAGAGAGAGTAGATGATAAAGTATGAGAGAGAATGTTGGATATGAGTCAGTAGATGATACTCAGCTGCTCGTGGTTAAAAGAAAATTGGGGGAAATCATAGTAGTACTATGGAATTGAAGATCCCAAAACCGAGCTGATATCAGTAGTTCAGTGTGTCGTTAGGATTAGCTGATGTATAGGTTAGACTTGTTGTAATCGTTTTTATATTCTTGTCTAAGTCCTGTATGGGGTAATTGTTGAACTGATCTTCTGTCGAAGATACTTTTCAGAACCCCACGTCATCAGTGTAATCGCTTGCGTTCTTCAGTCATCAGCTGAGTAGACCTCAGTAGAAGCCAATCCAAGAAGTGATAAGTCATCAGCAGAAGAACTCATGCAAGCCCAGTACCTTCGCAGTCGCCAGCTGACTTACTCAGAAGTTACATTCCTTGTCAGCCGACTCAGTCGAAGAAGACATAGACTTTGCAGTCTACTGTATCCGACAGAAAGCGACCCAACTACTTAAGTTTTTTTGAAAGTTCAGCAGAAGATCATACGAGGTTGTTTGAACGGTCAACTCTGACATTCTCACCAACCACAAACCTCGACCAATGAGAAGCCGACAACGCCTTACCTCGCTCCAAACAAGAAAGCTTTGCTCTCATGTACGCGTAATTAACCGCCTCGCTTGCAACAAGTTCGAATTAATGGCCGTTTTCTTTGGAAGCATGTGACACGTGGCATCGTCGTCTCCAACGGACATATGCCATAGCTCACAGCTATAAATAGAGAAGATTTCGAAGCTCCACTAGAGCGCGAAGCACGAAATTAAAAAGGGGAAATTGGTCAAGCTCTCAAACACTCTAGCAACTCAATCAGAACATCCAGCGAAGAATCTGCATTTACTAGAATATTTTTGTGGTTCTTCTCTCTAAAGTCTTTAGATCCCTTTCTTCTCTACCTAAGCTCATTGTCAGATTTATAGCTTAGATTCGAAGGAGTTCATTTTTAGTGAACTGTTCTTATTGTAAGAACTCCTTCATTAGTTGGAGAACTGTTTTCGCTCCCTTTCGAACTTAGGTTTGAATTGTAAAGTCGCTAAGGACTATAACTTAGAAGGATCTGTCCTGTGCGCAGTTTCCTTGCTGAGACTTGCTCAGACTAATCAACAAGTTATCCTGCTCTGTTCAGGACCGTGGACGTAGGATCTTGCGTATCCGAACCACGTTAAACTGCTTGTGTTCTGTACTGTTTTATTGCATACAAACCTTTGAAAATCATAAGTTTGCATAAAACGTATTTCTAAAATCGCACAGCCAAAAGAATTTAATCTGCGAAAACACGTTTTCAAAAAGAGACAAACTCCGGGCCCCACACTTATCCGCATACTTAAGTCTCCGACTGAGTTTCGAAGTACTGACAAAAGTCAGTAGGAGAGCTCAGTAGCTAACTCACTGTCCCGTGATCGAAGGTTTATTTAGCACTGTTCATCAGTTGCAACCAACAGCTTCAGCTGACCTTCACCGAGAAAAAGAAACGGTACTCAGGTGTATTCACCCCCCCCCCCTCTACACCTGATATTTGTCTCCGGACTAACAATTGGTATCAGAGCGCACGGTGTTCAACTGACCACCTGTTCTGAAATACTGGTCTTCTCGAACTGATCCCTGAAAACGTTTTCTCTGCACAAGCATCTCTTCATTCATCCTTATACTCGTACACATAATGTCTGATATGTCAGGTATCAGGATGGTGCCAATGTTCTCAATAGAGAACTTCACGGTATGGCGTGTAAGAATGGAGGCACACCTTACGTCGCTGCACGACAGCATGACTGACGTACTGGAGATCGGACCCATCATTCCAATGATAGACGGCGTTCGGCCATTGAAGTGGAAGGTGAAGGTGCTCGTATCGGTCCGAAGGTTCCCAAGGACAAATCTGCCTTCACGCCTGAAGAGAAAAAGATGCATAACCTCGACCGAGTCGCACGAAATGCTATACTGACAACGCTCAGAGACTCACACCTCGGGAGGGTGCAGGACTGCAAAACGGCGAAAGAACTTTGGGATGCCTTGGCTGCACTGAGCCAAGGAACTCCTCAGATTAAAGAAAACAAGCTCGAATTAGAGCTTCAAAAGTTCGAAGCCTTTGCGATGGAGCCCAGTGAAACTTTGACGAGCTGAGCGTCAGATTTACGAATCAAGTCAATGTGATAAACGGGCTGGGAAAGGTGTTCTCAAACAAAGAGATGAACACAAAGATCATAAGAGCGCTACCCCGACAGAAGTGGCTTCCTTTTGCTACTTATTTACGTCGCTCTGATCTTAATGCTCTAACTCCTGATGTTATATTTTCATAATTAAAGACGGAGGAATTTGAGCATAGTCTACCTCAGAAGTGTTCCAGTGCTCCAGCTGACACTCAAATCGATCATGCCTTCAAGGCAACGATCAAGAAAACCGGAGGCAAAAAGATTTCTTCCAAAGAAGGCGTGAGGCTGCTGCCAGATACAAAGACATCCGAAATGTCCGTGCACCGACCACTCGCACCGATGGCTCTCAAATACCAAAGAGAAAAGGAGAGAGTCGAAAGTCGAAGAAATATCACGGAGATTCTCCCCACGGTAAGAAAGAATATTCAAAAAGGGAAGAATCTAACACTTCTACCGAATGCGGGAACACGGAGCCTCGTTGCTAGTCCACCAAAAGCTTCGGTGGAAAAAGCGACGAGAACATCCACGTGTTACAACCGCAAGAAGGAGGGACACTATCGCACGACTGTCCCCGAACTCTCAGCGCTCAAAGAGCGAACGGCGAAAGCCGAAGAGATAAATTCGCCCGAAGAGGCGGCCTACATAGCCGGGAGAGATATCCGACAACTCAATTGAAGAGGATACATTCATGTACTCTTCCGAGGATGAAGCCGCATTCGTAGGCGTTGAAGTCGGAGAGAAGGTTCCCGAGGAATCAGCGAACGATGTCGATGGCCGGAGAAGAGGCCGAGGTAAATTCTAAACTTAATATAACCTCCTCTTCACACAACACACACGACACTTGCTCGGTCTCGGATGACCCTATGGACATAGTACAAGCATATGACGACCTGCTAGAGGAACAAATTCAGCTGAGCAGAGAGTTCAGCAGAACCATCCAGGAACTAGAACGGTAAAGGCCGAGAATCGAGACTTTCTTCGATTGTCGGGTCTTTACTGAGTCAGTGGATCTAGTTGCGAGACTCAAGGAAGAGATCGAATCTCTTATGACTAAGTCTCAGCTTCAAGAGACTCAGATCTCAGTCCTGACCAAGGACAATTCAGAGAAAGAGACTGAAATAGCCCAACTCAGTCAGAAACTCTCAGACGTACAGAAGGACTATGATTCTCTCAGGAGAAGTGATGAGGTCTGGAGAGAACTGATGACTGAACAATACCTGGGAGCAAAGGAGAAACTAGAAATCATGCTCAGAGCACAACGGCCAACTGCTGTGAAAGAAGGCCTTGACTACACCCATGAAGCTTCTACCTCCAAAAGCTCAGAAGCACTGGCTGATAGGTTCGTCAGAGGAAAGGTGCAAGTTGTTGACACCACACCTCAGGCGAAGAACAAACAGAAAATAATCGCACCTTAGCCGAGCAGCAACAAACAACTGACCAAAATTTCCAGCCCCAGGACACCGAGATCGAACTCAGGGGGAATCAAGAAGGTCAGATGGGCAGAACAGTACAAGGAGCCACTGTTTGAGCATCCGGCTCAGTACGGTTCGTACTACTATGAGCCCGGGGGTCGGGAGAAGCGCTAAGACTCGAAGAAGAAAGCGCCCGAACCCAAAATCATCGCCAGAAAGTCGGTATCTCCAAGTCCCGTGGAGAAGAAAGCTGACAAGGTTCAGAAGAAGAAGTCTCAGACTTCTAAGGTCCCGAGACAGATTTGGGTTCCGAAATCACCCACTAACCAGTAAGGACCCAACTGAACCAAAGGGTACCTAAAAATGCTTCTGTTTTGCAGGTGCATAAGGACCCATGGATAGTGGACATCGGATGCTCAAGACACATGACATATCAGAAGAGCCTGCTAACCAACTATGTACAAGAAGATGGTCCCAGAATTGAGTTTGGAGACAACTCTAAAGGCTACACAAGGGGATACGGAACGCTGAACATTGGGACTGCTTCAGTTCCAAGAGTAACATATGTTGAAGGACTTCAACATAATCTCCTTTCTGTCAGTTAATTCTGTGATAATCTTAACAAAGTTATCTTTGACGCTGGTTTCTGTGATGTTGTTGATAAATCTACAGGGAAAACAGTGTTATCAGGATCGCGGAGGAAAAACATCTATGTTGCAGACTGGAAAACCGCAGAACCTGAGGCTTGCTTACTAGCACAGACAAAATCTGGTGACAAGTCAGGATGGTTATGGCACAAGAGACTCAGCCACCTGAACTTCAAGACCATGAACAAGCTAGCCAAGAACTCCAAAGTCAGAGGACTGCCCAACGAATCGTTCGTTAAAGACATAAATTGTGAAGCATGTCTGAAGGGAAAGCAAACAAAGAGTAGCAATCCACCTATTCCGTCACCTTCCACTGATGGAATCCTTCAGCTGCTGCACATGGACCTATCGGGGCCAGTCTCTCAGGTGACTATAAGAGGCAAGAAGTATGCCCTCGTCGTTATTGACGACTACTCGAGATATACTTGGGTCATCTTCGTCGCCAATAAATCTGATGTTCAAACTGAGTTGCCCAATCTGCTGAAGAAGCTCAGTGTGGAAAAGGACATCAAGATTCAAAGAATTCGCTCGGACAGAGGAACGAGTTTCTAAACTCGCAATTAAGACATACTTGCGATAAAGAGGGAATTAAACACGAGACATCGGTTGCTCGCACCCCTCGGCAGAACGGACTTGCTGAACGAAAGAACAAGACACTCAAAGAAGCGAGCAAGAACGCTCCTCGCAGATTCTCGGACTACCCTCGAAGTTCGGGCCGATGCTACGACACCGCTCGCTACACTCGGAATCGCTCACTACTCACTCAAGAACACATGAAGACACCATATGAACTATGGAAAGGGAGAATTCCTTCTATTTCTCATTTTCATATTTTTGGGTCGTCCTTGCTTTATCCACAATAATGGGAAAGATCAGCTGAAGGTTTTTGATAGCAAATCCGATCAAGGAGTTTTCTTTGGATACTCTCGAGTCGGAAAAGCCTTCGAGTCTTTAACTATCGGACTCTTTGTGTGGAGGAAAGCCCTCATGTTGTTTTTGATGAATTTGTTACGAGAACGGGGAAGATACACGGTTAAATACGATGATGTCGGCAAAGCAAGCTACGGGATCTCGGACTTGCCGATAAAGTCGAAAAGATCCGAAGATTGTTGGGATGATGAGTCGACAATGAACAAACTCGGACTCAACCAACAATCGACGTAGGCGACCTAGTTGATTCTCCCGAACAAAATCAACAACAGGTAACATCGGTCGATGAGGAAGCCCCAAGTGGTAATCGAGACCTCTACCGAGAATATAAACTCGGGGGGAACGATTAATGTTCTCCGAGCTAAATGCCCCCGAACCCGGAAACTCAGGTGGATCCTAACCTTCTTACTTGAAATATTGCAATCTCGAAACGGTACTACCGAAATGCCTAACACTCCTACCGATTCTCGGAAGTTGTATCGAAAGAAGAAGCCGGACTCGACGATCATGGCTAGATGCTCATTCTTCGATCTTATCATTGGAGATCCATCAAGCAACGATAAGAACAAGATCTAGATTTAATCAAGGCGAAAGCTCACTATATTCTTGTTTCTTGTCTGACGTAAGAACCTCGGTCGATAGAGGACGCACTTAATGATGCTTGACCGGGATCATCGCCATGCAAGAAGAGGCTGAACCGGTTCGTTCGAAACGAAGTTTGGGAGCTTGTAGACAGACCTAGACATCGGCATGTCATTGGTACCAAGTGGGTCTTCAAAAACAAGCGAGATGAAAACAACGTCATTGTCGAAATAAAGCACGACTAGTTGCAAAGGGATACAGTCAGGCGAAGGAATTGACTTTGATGAAACATTCGCTCCCGTCGCTAGATTGGAAGCCATTCGTCTATTCCTAGCTTATGCAACACAATCAGGCTTCAAAGTCTATCCAGATGGATGTAAAGTCGGCTTTTACGAACGGCGTGCGAAGGAAGAAGTCTACGTGGAACAACCGCCCGGCTTTCACTGGGACATCAGGTGTACAGACTTAGGAAAGCTCTCTATGGGTTAAAACAAGCACCCAGGGCTTGGTATGATACCCTATCAGACTTTCTACTTCAGAAGGGGACAGTAGATCGCACCCTATTCAACATAAAGTTAGGAGATGACATCCTACTGGTGCAAATCTATGTGGACGACATCATTTTCGGCTGTAGAAACGAGATCATATGTCGCCAGCTTCGAGAAGATGATGAAAGAGAAATTCGAGATGTCCATGATGGGAGAGATGAATTATTTCCTTGGATTTCAAGTGAAGCAATCACCCGAAGGAATCTTCATCAATCAAGCCAAATACACTCGAGACCTTCTCAAGAGATTCGGCCGCGACTCCGAAGCAAGCCGTCCAAAATCCCCATGAATACGAATTTTAAAATCGATCTAGACAAAGAGAGAGCTTCTGTTAACTCTACTGATTATAGAGCTATTATTGGTTCTTTATTATATTTAACAGCTAGCCGAGCTGACATAACTTATGTTGTAGGTGTATGCGCAAGATTTCAAGCGGATCCCAAGCGAAGTCATCTCGACTCGGCTAAAAAGATTCTCGCGCTATCTCGAGAGGAACACCGATCTTTGGGTTATGGTATCCTGCTGATGATAATCTAATACTGACAGGTTATTCTGATGCTGATTATGCAGGATGCAGGATAGATCGTAAGTCAACTTCCAGAACGTGTCAGTTCCTAGGCAGCAAGCTGATATCTTGGTTCTCAAAGAAAAAGCACTCAGTAGCAACGTCCACTAATGAAGCTGAGTACATGGCTGCTGGAAGTTGCTGTGCCCAGATCCTTTGGGTTCGACAACAACTGAGAGATTATGGTATCATTCAGAATGAAGTGTGTTGGGATTTTGTATACTGGAAGCACTTTTATGCTTGTATACAATGTGTTTTTGTCCTTACCACTGTTTTATTCTCCTATCTGATAAATATGTATATTTGCACATGTTATCCTTTATCTTGTATAAAAGTTAGATTTGTGTGGTGTGTCGGGTATCACGTAAGACAACACAAATTGGTTGAACCGACAAGATATAAACAAGTTAACACAAATGAGACAACTTAAGGATGAAGTTGTCGGTTTAAGCTAACGGTTTAGATAAGAAGTGGCTTGTCTTAACCGCTTGTCTTTACTTGGTACACTTAAGGTGGTGTATTGAAGGATCACAGGTGAGATGTGTTCTCCTAACCGACCTTAGTGGAGAACCAAGATCTCGGTGACTTAGCCGATCTTAAGCTTGGTAAGACTTCATCGAGTGCATTTGGCTATCTATCACTTTGACCTACTATGGTGAACGTCAAATGAGCGGCGGGATCTACGTATCTTGGGTGTTAGTAGTTATTTGTAGCTCAGCCGGTTGTCCCGTATCTTGCATCCGTATCCTAGTAAAATGGGTTGATAATATCCCCTGAGAAACTCGAAAGGATTAGCACACTAAACCCGGCCGGTTGATTAAGTTCAGGTGTGTTAATAAGGTCGAGTGGTACTACTCAGGAATATAAGATGTTAATTAATTTAAGCAGTCAATGAGCTTAATTAATTAACGGATATTTCTATCTTAAATACGGAGATCGATTAAGTCTAAAATACAAGCCCTTGCTCAAATTGGGATAAAGGGGTAAGTCAGCACGGATTCTCTAGTGGAATGAATCTGTGTTAATTAATTAATTTTGCTCTAGGCTGAGCATGGATAATTAATTAATTGGAGGCCCAGCTTTATTTCTTGTATTGGATCCCTGATCTGGCCCAATTAGTTGCCTAGTAATTTATTATCTCTCAGAATTCATTATTAATGGATTAATGTATTTTTACATTATTTAATAATGTTATTTATCTGGAATTAATTGGCTGGGCCAATTAATTGATAAATATTAGTAGCCCAATAAATTAATTAATTATATTATGGGCTGATTTTATAGAAGCCCATTAGAATATAATTAAATTAATGGGCTACAAATATATTAATAATATATAGGTTTTTGAAGCCTATATATATATTAGTATTCTGTTCAGAAACTCATACAATTTCATTCTTAATTTTCGAGATTAACGTGAGGGACAGAGAGAGTTATAAATTTATTTTCTTTAGATCTCTGACCACCCAGAGGAAGAAAAAGGCCGGGATACAGATCAGAAGATCTGACACAGGAGCAACAATCGGAGCCGCGACAACACACCAGGAGGAAGGTAGCCTTACTATAAACCTATTATTCCTTCAATTGGTATCAGAGCCTGGTTTAGGCTCTGATTGTTGTTTAATTAGTTTTTTATTTCGTCGTTATCGGGCTTATTTCGTGTTTGGGGCGGCCTGCGAGCCACTGTTTTGACCCCGTTGTAACGTTTTTCTCGTGAGAAAATCCACGAGTAGTTGATAGGATCAATATGCTATGTGATTGTATTTTAATTGTACTGTAATTGGTCCGGGTGGCACAAAAAATGAGACGACGAAAACCCTAGTTTATCTAGGGTTCCGCCGCATCTTGCGGCGGAGATTCCCGGCGCGTCCGACGTCGGTTCGACGATCGGCTTGAACCGATGGAATCCTTGTCTTACGACCTTCGCGTCGATAGGTTGAAAGGGATCATCCAGTCCCGGATGCGATCGTAATCGACGTCTGAAGTTCGCTGCTCACCATGAATTCGTTCCGGCGAATCGTTTGAAATTCGAGAAATTGATCAACTAATCTCGGCCGGAATCCGTTACCCGGTGGTCGTGAGTGTTCCAACATCATTTCCCCTCTTTCAATTGATCGAATCGAGGCTCGGAAAGGTCGAATTTGGGCGGCGAACGCGCGGCGGCGGAGGCGCGATTTATCGCACTGCACGCGACGCGGCGGCGGCTCCAGGCGTCCGTTCTTCACAGATCCGACGTCCTGGGGATGTCGGGCGGGGCTGGAGATGGTGAAGGAGGGTCGGAGACGCGCCGCGCGCAGGCGCTGATTCGCGCCGTTTCCGGCAGCGTCTCGGCGTGGGGAGGCCGGTTCTAGTATCTCCATGGTTCGTCGACCCTCCTGGTGTAGGCGGCCGGCCGGGAACCGGCCGGGATGAAGACGGCGGTGGCGGTAGTTTGCGTGAGGAAGACGCTGACGTGGCTAGCCACGTCAGCCCTAGCTGAGTCAGCATCCACGTGTGCGCCACGTGGCTGCCACATGGCAGACCCCTGATGACGTGGCGACGGCAGTTTTTCAAGCAGTTTTCAGATTCGAAGGTCTGTATCATGATCGGGATATGTAATAGTTAGGAATTACGTGTTTTTAAAGCCCGATAACGATTTTATATTTCCTATTTGCGTATTTATTTTTAATTATACTTTAGCATGCAATTGTATGATTAATTGCGCTTAGAAAAGCATGTAAATAGGATTTATGTCTTTATTAAAGCATGTTTTATTTTTCGCGAGCACGTTTTATTATGTGCGTTTAGAAATTGCATGCTTTAGGAATTATGTGTGATTGCATGATTCGTTACAAACCTTTTGAACAAAAAGACTAAGCAACTTTAAAATTAAATGTTTAATTAGATTCCATTAATTTGGATTTTAAACACTTAATCGGACCTCCATTAATTGGACTCTACACGAAAGTAGTAAGATTATGTAAGTAAACGTCCACTGCGTGGCTTGCTTGCATTTTTGAGCTACCGGTTTTGTGAGATGAGTTTTCCAAAACAATATTTGATTATTATTGAGTAGTGGGAGCGAAGCCGTAAACGTCCACCTGCGTGGCTTGCGTGCCTAGTAAACACGAGTACTCTAGAAGATAATAATTAAATAGGATGACTAATTAGATCAAATTGAATGCGGCATGGTTCGAGTAAGTATGTCAATTTCAAGAATTTGATTCTATTTGGTCAAATTAATGGTCAATGCTTAGATGTCACCGCAGGTACAATTCACTTCCCTCGAAGTCCCTTCCCGCGTTTTAATAGTGACATGGTCCAGAATATCGAACTATTAATTTCATTCGTCTCAAGAACCTAGACGTGGATTGAAATTAAAGAGCTAGGTAAATAGCTTGGTTTAGGGTTACGCTAGCAAACGTCCACCTGCGTGGCTTGCTAGTGGAATTCTTAGAGCTGTTCGAGGTTTTTAACATCATTGTTTTTCAAAAGGTTACAATGATAGTTAATTATAAATTATGTGCAAATATTAATTCATACATGTTTTAAAATTATATTTTTTCAGATATGTCTGTTCGAAATTTTTCAAGTTCCTAAACAGTCTCACCAATCAAACCCTAATGGGTTTAACAATTTTTTTTTAATAGTTTTACAAAGTGGAAGAGATATCTTACCGCTCCCAATAAAGGCTCTGCAAAGGTCCTATAAGAACTTTTGTTTAAGGACCGCTATGTCTAAGAACGAGTTTACTATGAGTATGTCACTCAAATCTTTGGTAGCGGTCAAAGAAGTTATAGGAAAGGGCAAGAGTGCTCAAGTCTTAAACGGAATAGAGATTATAGGCTTGTTTACCAGTCAGACAGTCTAGTGTCTTTGGGTTATCTATCACTTTGACCTACTATGGTGAACGTCAAATGAGCGGCGGGATCTACGTATCTTGGGTGTTAGTAGTTATTTGTAGCTCAGGCTGGTTGTCTGTATCTTGCATCCGTATCCTAGTAAAATGGGTTGATAATATCCCCTGAGAAACTCGAAAGGATTAGCACACTAAACCCGGCCGGTTGATTAAGTTCAGGTGTGTTAATAAGGTCGAGTGGTACTACTCAGGAATATAAGATGTTAATTAATTTAAGCAGTCAATGAGCTTAATTAATTAACGGATATTTCTATCTTAAATACGGAGATCGATTAAGTCTAAAATACAAGCCCTTGCTCAAATTGGGATAAAGGGGTAAGTCAGCACGGATTCTCTAGTGGAATGAATCTGTGTTAATTAATTAATTTTGCTCTGGGCTGAGCATGGATAATTAATTAATTGGAGGCCCAGCTTTATTTCTTGTATTGGATCCCTGATCTGGCCCAATTAGTTGCCTAGTAATTTATTATCTCTTAGAATTCATTATTAATGGATTAATGTATTTTTACATTATTTAATAATGTTATTTATCTGGAATTAATTGGCTGGGCCAATTAATTGATAAATATTAGTAGCCCAATAAATTAATTAATTATATTATGGGCTGATTTTATAGAAGCCCATTAGAATATAATTAAATTAATGGGCTACAAATATATTAATAATATATAGGTTTTTGAAGCCTATATATATTAGTATTCTGTTCAGAAACTCATACAATTTCATTCTTAATTTTTGAGATTAACGTGAGGGACAGAGAGAGTTATAAATTTATTTTCTTCAGATCTCTGACCACCTAGAGGAAGAAAAAGGTCGGGATACAGATCAGAAGATCTGACACAGGAGCAACAATCAGAGCCGCGACAACACACCAGGAGGAAGGTAGCCTTACTATAAACCTACTATTCCTTCAAAGTGCCCATCTACTGTGACTCCACCAGTGCTATTGCCATAACTCATAACCCCGTTCTACATACGAGATGCAAGCACGTGGATATCCGACACCACTTCATCAGAGACCATGTCGAGAAGAAGGATATCAGAATGGAGAAGATCCATACTGACAAACAAAGGGCAGACATACTGACCAAACCACTAGCTGAGAACAGATTCAGAGAATTATCAGTTGAGTTAGGTCTACTGGATCCTACTGAGATGCATCAGTAGAAGACAACTACTGATAGCAGTCCGTGGAGACAATTGGAAATATTTGGTATCAGTAGATGGAACCAAGATCGACAATTCGAGAGACTCCGTACGGTGATTCAATGGGAAGAATCACACTTGTACGCAGCGGGGGAACGTGCTTATCAGTACATCAATCATCCTCCTGCGATATAACGGTAACCAGTTGATCGAAAGTTCAGCTGAAGAGGTTTGCGTAGTATCATATACTTAATTTCTTTTCAAAAGCATGTCTGCATTTATTATATCAGTCGCACGCAGTCAGTAGTTAATGTGCACTTATTTCCCGCCATTAATAAGTTTAAGGAAAGGTCAGTAGGAAACCTTTTCATTCGCATAAACTGAGTAATTAATGTTGTATGTCGCGCATTTAATGCATGTCTTCTCACTTACCTTTATTACGTAAGTCTATGTTTGAGGCGGCTTTTGTAATCATTCCTTTTATAACATTTAATCTCAGCCGTCTATAGATTTGAAAGATTAAAAATAGGATCGTTGGATCTAAACTTATAATTAGTCAGATATATAAATCTTTCATCTTCTATCTTCCTCCTCACTTTTCGCCATTTTCAACTTAAGAGCTATTTTCAAGCGTTCAGTTTCTTTCTCAAAAATCATCTTAACTGTCTCGCTTTTGCATCTCTCAAAGCTCTTTAGTACTCGGTAATGTATTGAAACCTGCTGAATACTTACTAACTTACTCTATTTTCAAGTGCTAACAAGTTATTTTGCAGATTTCAATGGCGACATCTCAAGTCCCTGAGAATATAGAGGAGATAATGGCATCTAGGATTCAGTTTGAACCAACTATGGCCTTCCGACAAGTTGATATCTCTTTCTTGGAACCCGTGTTTGATGCTCTGGAGCGTTCTGGGCTTCAGGAGCTGGTGACGAAGCACCCGAGATCTTATCTACCTAGGCAAGTGGTAGAAGTTTATTACAACTGGAGGTCACTCGCGTCTGGAGGCGAGGAATCTTCCTTCGTCTATATGAAGGAAGTAGATCAAAACTGTTGGGATACTACTCAGAGAATCTTCAACGTCAGAGACGCGCTGATGCTGACGTTTGATCTTCCAGACTCTGGTATTTCTCCTATCGGATACAAGGAGAAGGAGATAAACGCATATGTTCATAAGCTCTGCGGACGCTCCGACATATCATTCAAGTCGGCTCCGCAGAAGAACCTTCGCTCCCCAATACGAGAGGACTAGCCTACATAGTCTCTCATATCCTAACGAGCTCAGTGGATCATATGATCAATTATCCAAGCCAAGGATTCAGCTGATGATGGCAATAGATGATGGAGTTGAAGTGAACTGGGCCGACTATTATGTCTCGGAGATGAAGGCCCAAGCCCAGAAGTTCACTACCCTACCCACTGGAGAGAGGAAGTTAGCCCGTGTAGGGAAGTTACTCGATGGGACTAAGATGTCAGTCCTCCTAGAAAACTCTGTTCAGAGGCACTCGTCGTTTGCTGATTCTAAGTTCTTCGATGTAAACCGATTAAGTTCAAGACTAAAGCGACGATCGAGAAGTCTATCGGTAAGGGGCCACCCGAGCCGAAGAGAGCAAAGATCCGCTCTGCCCCCGCATACCGAAGTGCCTAAGAAGAGGCGGGCGACTAAGACCCGGACTCAACCGAGGTCTCACTGCTCGGCCCCTCTCTGTTATTGAACCCACTCCTCCTCCTACTCAAGAAGAGCAGATTTTAGATTCTGATACTGGCATTGAGGGTGCGACCCTTAAAGATAAAGTCCAGGTAATTAGCTCTGAGGAGACACAGTCGGATGTCAGGGAACCGACTAAGGAGACTGCGACTGAGTGGACAGCTATTCTCACCACTCGTCTCCGTGCCGCACGTACACGATCATATTCCTGAGATCGCTGGGCACTCAGACTTAGTCGACATAGCCATCAGGGCTAGGGTTCAAATGCTTCTTAGATTTCTGAGTTGGGACATTCTAGAAGACATAATCAAAACCCACTCAGTCATCTACCTGCTCGATGAGGAGCAGAAGATACAAGAAGTAATAGGGTACGGAGAACCAGCTGACTTAGCTACTCTTGAAGATCTCAGAGCCGCAATGCTTTACCTTCTAAGCTTGCGAGAGTCAGTCCCTGGTAACACTCCTCCACCCCATCTCCTCCTGCTGATGATAAGAAAGATGATGATGATAACAATCAGAGGAAGGATCAGACACCCAACGATACAGAGTTGGGAGGCTCTGCTGAGGGTTCAACTCCCCGTGAGAAGAGCAAATCACCACTTCCTGATACATCAGGTGATACTCAAGGTGCTCCGAAGTACAGTAGGGAGCAGCTCCTCACGTTTTCTGAGCAGAGGCTCGGAACCAGTTCGTACTAGATAGAACCTATCGGTTCCGTGTCCTCAAAGTCTGTAAATAAAGCCATTCGACGCCAAGGAGAGAAAAACAGACTTTTGGCTAAGGACGTCCATCTGAAGTGGACAAAGTATACTAAGGCTCGACACGTAGCTTAGACGGAATAGCCGCCGGCATCTCAAAGACTCCAGCACCTACTCCTCAACCCAACTTTCGGGAGATTATTGAGGCGGCCTTAGCGGCTCGTAAAATCGATCTAGAAGCTCGAGTCGGTAGTTGCTCCGAATCGGCGAAAGATATTTTCGAGCGGTGACTCAAGCTTTTGCAACTGTTAAGCTCGAAATCGATGAAAGGAATAAGATTGCCACCTCTAGCCTTCAGAAAGTTATTACCCAACAGGCAGAGGCTCTAAAGCTTATTCAGAAAGAATTGACAGAATCGCAGGATCAGGCTCTGCTGAAACTCCGTCAGGAGTCAGCTGCACAGCTTAAAACATCAAGAGCTGATCAAGAAAATGACTGGGAATTATATTGCGATCTCGTCAAGGACTTCGAATCCACAGCGACTCAGATTAAGGATTCAGTCCACGATGTGCAAAGAGACATTCAAGCCATCCGTACCCAACTCTCTAAGGCAGATGATGCCAAAAAGGGGGAAGGTATTATGAAGGATGAACCTGACATGGATATGACTGATGTCCAAATAATAGAGGGTGGTCAGGAGGAAGGACCCTCTAATGCTCAGACTCAGGGGGAAGGTATTCAGGCAGAACAACCCTCAACTGCTAATGCTCAAGATACTTCAGGGGTTCTGCTACTTGAATTTCCTCTAGAACCTACCCCTATCTCATCTTCTGTTACCCACATAGAAGATGTTGCTCACTTCTTTGAGCAAGAGTCTGAAGAAGAACAGGCTCCTCCGCAGAGGCCGGGGAAGGAGACTGCTACTGCTACTACTCCTCCTTCCTCCCCGGTCCGAAAATTCAAATCTAAAGCGGAACAAGAGGCCTTCGACCTCGGCTAGCCCAACAACTACAAGACAAGCTGGACCATGAGCGACAGCTGGAAGAAGCTCAACTTGCTAAAAAGCCTAAGGGCAAAGTTGTTAAGGGCAGAGGAAAGAAGAAGCAAGAGTCCGTGGACGAAGAAAAGAAAAAGGCTCAGGAGGAGTTCGCAAAAACTCTTTCTACTACAGGTCAAGCTACTGCTCAGAGTCACTATCAGACTCATCTTACACCTGAGCAAGAAGCTGAAGATAGAGCCACATGGGAAGCCACGCTGCGAGGCCTTAACCTGAGGAAAGGAGATTGTAGGGCAGCGGCTCTTCGAGAGAAGAAGAGAATGGCTGATATGGCTAAGATGATGAGCCTATCTCAAAAGCCAGCAGCTGATCCCAGAAGACAAATCCCACGAGGATCAAGGAAAAGAGCGCCTTATGTCAAAAAGGACCCTGTGCTTCATGTTGATAAATGGGTTCCTGCTCTGGTTAATGATCAATGGGAAGAGCTCAAAGAAGAATTTATCAAAGGCTACTACGTATGGAAATTCTATCCAAGTGAGCAAACTATCGAACAAGCCTTTGACGGGTTTTTGTTCAATTATAACTCTGAGCTGAGGGAACAAATTCTGGAGATTATGAAGAGAGAGAACATTCCCTTCAGAGCTCCGGCTTTCAGGCGCATCCCACCTCCTAGAACTGGGCGCGGAGTTCTGTGTACAAAGGAAATAGAGGATGAGGTCAGAGCTGCAGCTTATCGCTTCGACCTGAGTGTCGACTTAGCTGAAGACGACGAGGATGTCCAGACACTGAGGAAGAGAATCTACCTATACTATGGTATGCAACCTCCTGTCGACAGATCTGCTGATTTCAAGAAGCGCACTCAAGGCTTCAGGCGTCAGTAGTGTTTTCTCTTCTCTACTCTTTTGTAATAGTGATAGGAACCTATAATTTCTTGATCATATATGATATCGTTCTTATTGCTTGATAGACAATTACTCATTGTCTTACAGCATTTTGCTTTGTGTTTTCACAACTGATCACTAAGTGATCTGACACACACTCAGAATCAGTTTCTCTGATTTTGCCTATCTCTCACCTGCTGATGTTTTGAAGTCATCATATCAGTTTGTTTTCCTCAGATAGATTAAGGGGGAAATTGTTGTCAGTAGGTTAGCATTTCTTATAAGATGTTTAGAGTTTAGAAGTAGAGGTTTTGGCATCATCAATTAGGGGGAAATTGTTGGATATGAGTCAGTAGATGATACTCAGCTGCTCGTGGTTAAAAGAAAATTGGGGGAAATCATAGTAGTACTATGGAATTGAAGATCCCAAAACCGAGCTGATATCAGTAGTTCAGTGTGTCGTTAGGATTAGCTGATGTATAGGTTAGACTTGTTGTAATCGTTTTTATATTCTTGTCTAAGTCCTGTATGGGGTAATTGTTGAACCGATCTTCCGTCGAAGATACTTTTCGAACCCCACGTCATCGTGTAATCGCTTGCGTTCTTCGACCATCACCGAGTAGACCTCGGTAGAAGCCAATCCAAAGAATCGATAAGTCATCGCCAGAAGAACTCATGCAAGCCCAAGACCTTCGCAGCCGCCACCGACTTACTCGAAGTTACATTCCTTGTCGGCCGACTCAGTCGAAGAAGACATAGACTTTGCAGTCTACTGTATCCGACAGAAAGCGACCCAACTACTTAAGTTTTTTTGAAAGTTCAGCAGAAGATCATACGAGGTTGTTTGAACGGTCAACTCTGACATTCTCACCAACCACAAACCTCGACCAATGAGAAGCCGACAACGCCTTACCTGCTCCAAACAGTAAAGCTGCTCTCATGTACGCAAATTAACCGCCCGCGCGCAACAAGTTCGAATTAATGGCCGTTTTCTTTGGAAGCATGTGACACGTGGCATCGTCGTCTCCAACGGACATATGCCATAGCTCACAGCTATAAATAGAGAAGATTTCGAAGCTCCACTAGAGCGCGAAGCACGAAATTAAAAAGGGGAAATTGCTCAAGCTCTCAAACACTCTAGCAACTCAATCAGAACATCCAGCGAAGAATCTGCATTTACTAGAATATTTTTGTGGTTCTTCTCTCTAAAGTCTTTAGATCCCTTTCTTCTCTACCTAAGCTCATTGTCAGATTTATAGCTTAGATTCGAAGGAGTTCATTTTTAGTGAACTGTTCTTATTGTAAGAACTCCTTCATTAGTTGGAGAACTGTTTTCGCTCCCTTTCGAACTTAGGTTTGAATTGTAAAGTCGCTAAGGACTATAACTTAGAAGGATCTGGTCCTGTGCGCAGTTCCTTGCTGAGACTTGCTCAGACTAATCAACAAGTTATCCTGCTCTGTTCAGGACCGTGGACGTAGGATCTTGCGTATCCGAACCACGTTAAACTGCTTGTGTTCTGTACTGTTTTATTGCATACAAACCTTTGAAAATCATAAGTTTGCATAAAACGTATTTCTAAAATCGCACAGCCAAAAGAATTTAATCTGCGAAAACATGTTTTCAAAAAGAGACAAACTCCGGGCCCCACACTTATCCGCACACTTAAGTCTCCGACTGAGTTTCGGGAATCCTGACAAAAGTCGGTAGGGAGAGCTCGATGGCCGACTCATCGTCCCGTGATCGAAGGTTTATTTGGCACTCGTTCATCGGTTGCAACCAACAAACTTTAGCCGACCTTCACCGAGAAAAAGAAACGGTACTCAGGTGTATTCACCCCCCCCTCTACACCTGATATTTGTCTCCGGACCAACAGAGAAGATGAGTAAGATTATGAGAGAGTATGAGAGAAAGGATGATAAAGTATGAGAGAGAATGTAATAAAGTACTCCCCCCGTCCCATTATTAATGTTCCACTTGCCTTTTTTGGTTGTCCCATTATTTATGTCCCATACCAAATAAGGAAATAAATGAGTGGACCACAATCAATCTAAGCAAGTGGACCCCACCCCTTTATACTTTTACACCACAACTTTACACCTTTACCTCCACTATCTTAATTACCGTGCCCAGTCCCAATGGGACATAAATAATATGACGGAGGGAGTATGAGAGAGAAGTGATAGAGTAGAAGATATGATAATAATTTTTTTACCAAATTAGGAAAGTGACCACAAATAACGGGACACTCCTTTCAGGAAAGTGAGCCACAAATAGCAGGACGGAGAGAGTATGTTTTTGTGGGCCCTATTCACATCACTCTCTCTCCTAACACACAAAAGTCCACCGCATAAATTACCGCGCTGAAAATAAATAGAACGTTTCATCCAGGACGGAGAGAGTAATATTTAAGAAAAAAAGTAATGTAAGAAATTATAAGATTTGGAATTCGATTAAAGGATCTCTACATAATTTCTATATAATGTCCACATAAGTTAATAGCCCTTCGTTCAGTGGCGTAGCCAGAGATTTGCATCAGTGGGGGCCAAATAATTACGTGTTTGTGGTCTACCGTGAACTAAATAAGTGACGACAAAACAGAAAATGAGAGAAGAAAAAAGATAGAGAAGAAGAAACCTAAGGGGAAAAAGAGATAAGGAAACTATAAGAAAAATGAAGAGAAAAAGAGAAAAGTAGGATTAAAATTCAAAATAATAACGCGTAACTTTTAAGAAAAGAAATAATTATTATAAATATAAAGTTATATCTTGGTTAAGTTAAGAAAAATATTTGTACACAATTTTGAGCGTGAAGGAGGAAAAGAGAGAGAAAAAGAGAAGTTAATTCACATCTTTAGGGAGTTGAACCCACGACCTATAAAAATTATCAAACTACCTTAGCACTGGACCAAAGTTCAATTCTTAATAGAAAACAACAGTTAAATATCTCAAATTCAGTGGGGACAGTGACCTCCACTGCCCCCACCCCTGCCTACATCACTGCCTCCGTCTTATTTAAAGTGACACGTTTTTTTGATACGGGATTTAAGAAAGTAGTGTCATGTGGTGTAGATTATTTGATTTTTTTGATACACAATCTTTATCATTTTATGAAATGTGATATTTATATTAGGACGTCTCAATAAAGAAAATATGAATTTGACGGAAGTAGATATCATAAAAATAAGTCAAAAGTGACTTATTGATTTCATAAATAAGTTATTTTGATAGACTCTAATAAACACTAACATAAGGACTTATTTTTTAAAATAAGTTGAAATAAATTGTTTATATATTTTTCCAAATGATAGGTACCTTTAGTTCTACAAGCATATATAAGTCATTTACATAAAATTTGATTTTCTAATATGGAAAACAAAGTTTTCAAAATAGGAAAAGGGAAGTGCACTGTGCATGCTGTATAGCAAGGCAAGAGAAGTGCACGACTCAGACAAGTTTTTCTCGTAATAATTGAGAAAAATAGTTTGTGGGACCCTCTCTATGGGCCAGCATTATTTGCATGGAGTGATGAAAAATCGTAATACCTCCAAAGGACATGTATTATTTGCCATTTTACATTCATATGGGCAAAGTTTCTATCAGACACAGCATTATTGGGAGAGTGGTCGAAAAATCGTGATGCACGACATTTTTTAAACTACTATTATACACCCAACCCAACTACTTCTATCAAATGAGAAGAAACTGAGTTCTAAAATACCAAGAATGGTATCAAATTGAGTCACAGTTATCTTTCTATCATTAGCTTTTTCCACATATAATTTGTTTGGGATTTTTACCCAACACATGCATCAAATAGCAGCTCAATTCTGAATCAACAAAGAAGTTCAATGGATGTAAAGCTTGCCCTCGCTAGCCTCTAATCCTACTGGTAAATCCCAACTCTTCAAAGTTCCATTCATTTCAGTTCTTTTGAGTAGATTCATATGCAGAAAAAGATTGTGATTATTTCAGGCAGTTAGCAATGGAAATGGACAGAAGAAAATGGAGATGAGAATCGAGCAAGTTCATTCTCACCACTCATCCCACATGCATCACACTGATCCTTCGCTCATCGTCTTCTTCTTCATCGACGACCTCAAGGAAGGAAACACCATTCCCATCTACTTCCCAAGCAGGAAACTAGAAGCAGTGTCTGCTCATATGCTCCCAAAAGAGGAAGCTGATTCCATCCCCTTCTCGTCCGACCAGCTTCATCACCTGCTCGAGCGCTACTCTTTTCCTCGGGGCTCGCCTCAAGCCACAGCCATGGAGGATACGCTCAGGCAGTGTGAGACGGAGCCCATCAAGGGCGAGACCAAGACCTGCGCGACATCATGGGGATCAATGCTTGATTTTACCACAAGAATCATTGGTGAAGGAAATGGGATCAAGATTCTGGCCACAACTCTCCTTACGAGTTCTAATGCTGTTCTACAGAAGTACAAGGTGATGGGAGTTGCGGAAATTGCAGCCTCAAAGATGGTGGCATGCCATACAATGCCTTACCCTTATGCTGTTTTCTATTGCCATTACCAGGAGAGTCAAAACAGGGTGTTTAGCGTTTTACTCACTGGAGAGAATGGAGATCGGGTTGAGGCTGTTGCCGTTTGCCATATGGATACTTCGCAGTGGAGCCCCAGCCATATTGCCTTCAAGGTGCTTGGAATCGAGCCAGGCTCCTCCCCTGTATGCCATTTCTTTCCAGCTGATAATTTTGTTTCTGTTCCTTCGACTACTCTGATGGAGGCATGAACATGTGTTGTTTAGTCATCCGCCTCCGTTCTTCAATATTTCCTGTACAACATCTATCTGTATCCAATGATCATCAATAATGCAACTGACTCATTTGAGCTGCCATTCACATGTCAAATAATTCAATCTAAACTGTTGCTCGAGATGAAGATAATTTGATTTCATATAGTAATGTATTGTAACATGTGTTAAGTTGTTAACACAGCTTGCGATCAATGAGGGTACGAGCTCCAGTACCAGAAGTAAAAATTTTGGGATCTTGGAATAAAAATGAATCACTGAGAAATTGGCTCGGTGGAACTCTTGCTTTTCTTCGACCTCTTGCGAGTCCTGCTCCTGCTTTTGTTACTGTTGACACCATCTCCATCTTGCGCCCGAAGTTGACTTCTCATCTGACCAATGGCATAGAAACTAAAAGTGAATAAGATTGAAAAATGTATACCAGCAGTATCTCAAGCAAGAAAACTTGCACTTATATTTATGGGAATTATTTACTTACGGTCTCATGTATATGTTAACAGGTTGTATCATGTATCATGTATGATATATTCATCATTGTGCATGCTAACAATGCAACTAGAAACTGATCTGGTTAAACATGAATGGATAGATGTCAAGTTTTCTGAGAAAGCTATACATGAAGGGATATATTAACAGTCTGAATCACAAGCTCCTCCTAAGTAATATTAACGCTTCATGCAAGTGTTTCAAAGGTAACTCCCACTCCCTGAATAAGAGTAACCCTTTTTTCTCGAGCAAAAGAGAACTAAAAGCCTTAAAGATGGACCTTTTCTGAAGCAGTGTCTCTATTCCCTTGTTTCTTTTTCTTTTTGACTGAGAGAGGATTCGGGCCCTGAAAAAGAGGAGAGTAAAACATAAACAACGTATTCATCAGAAAGGACTTATCAGCCACGTGGTTGGTATTTGATATATGCATATATATACACACACACAGCAAGCGAGAGAGGGAGATTCTAACCTTAGCTTGCTTTCGCTTGAATTGAGCTTTATCCGTTTTATCTATTCTGTTCCTGTTAGCAATTATCCTGCGACCCTGTATCTCTAAGATATGATCTTCTTTTGTTTCAGAAGAATCCCTTGCTTCATCATTAGCTACTGGTTTCTTCTTTAACTTCAGCATCTGGTACTCGATTTCAGTCATATGTGACCGTTCCTCTTCAGCAGCCTTTGCAAACTCATGTTGAACAGCTGATGGCTGCTCAAGAAATAGAGCATTTCTGAGAGCGTAAATTACCGGCACACCTGGAATCTGCCCCTTAAAAGTTAGTAAAGAGCGGTTCTAGAGTATTTATGGGTATATAACCAAGACAATATCTTAAGTCTTAACAAACCTAATAGCATTTACAAGAAGGAGATGTTTTGAGACTTATACGGTATATCATATCATTAAAACGTTTCGCGTTACTAAAAAGTTAAAATAGAAACCTCTTGGAACTTCTTCCTCAGCTCTGCGTCCTGTGTGGCAATAAAGAAATGTTCCGTATTTTTTTCTCCAATAACTTCAGTTATGCATGCTACTGCGCTCTTCCGTTTTTCATGATCGCATCTATAAAACAGGTACATGACAGTGCAGACACAAAGTTGAAACAGTTGACAAGCCACTCATATTATTATGCACAAAAACCTTGAGTTTAGAGCAACCAAAAAGATCTAATAGTTGGACAAGTAACAGAAAATTCAATAGTTAGAAGAGATCTCTGAGACACTTGATAAACTTTAATTATTTTTTTTTTAAATCCCAGATCTTCTATATGTTTTTTTGAAGTTTTGCTATTTCACTCCCCCATTTCTTAATCGTGGATCCGCCCATGGAGAAACCAGATAAGGTTTATGAATTAAAACCACCTAGCCATAATATGCAGGTCTTAGAGCACAGCAACATTGTCACGCCATAAATTTAATACATACAAACCCTCTATCATTAACCTATAACTCCCAAAGCATATTAATATGAGTAGCATCATGCAACTATTAAGCTATAGTTGTAGCGCTTAAGCATGGTAAGAGGAAACAACATAACATTTCTGGTCGCGGGGATCCAACAATGCCAAAGCAGAAAACTCAAAAACTAACCTGGCAGTCATTAGACTACTTGCAGCACTGACCGAGTCAGAGTAAGAACTGCCTAGGCTTTTCAGCTCCGCCACAACACATCTGCACCAAACCGATAAAGATCCTTTTCAACCAAATCAACAAATTACATTTGCAGATAAATGAATGAGCGGAAAAATCCTAAATAAACTAGGGTAGATAGAAGGAAAAAAAGCCACATATCAACCTGGTAGTGAATATTTTGACCGGAGCGCCAAGGATACTCATCAATGCAGTATCAGCAGGAGCGATTCCATTTTCTAGAAGATGGTGCACGAAAGTCCCGTCGCATAGGATTTTGAACGGCTCGCGGAATCCGAAGCAAGCCGTGTAAAATCGCACAGCTTTACGGTGCCGCTTTTGCTTCTTAAACCTCATCTGTGCTTAATAACTCGATTTCACAGCAACCCAAACAATGAATCAACAGCTTTACGGTTTTAACAATTTGTTTGAGCTTAAACCCTGAAGCAGATGATGATTGGTCGGCAAAACCCTAAATCCATTGAAAATTGGGGGTTACTGTAACCGGGGTTTAGCAAATTACGGTTTTGGATCTTTAATGGGCCGTATATTGGTCGAGTATTGGGCCGGAAATCAGACTTAGACCTGGCCCTATACATATGATCCGTAATTCTTATGGTTAGGAAAATAAAAATCATATTTTAATTCGTAGTAATATTATTAGTATCATATTTAGGAATGACAATTTTGCGATAGGACCCGGATCGCCCTGAGGACCCGCGCTGGGTCCAGTGTTTAGGACGCGTGGGATAGATTTACTCGCTCCTAACCCACAGCTCTTTTAAAGTGTTAATAAAATGTTTACGTAAGATTCAAATTCAGATCATACGAAAATTAACTATTATCCTTGACCACCAGTCTGAAATCATTTAAAATTTAAATAAATATATTTGATATGTAATTCTAAAATATTATTTTCTACATATATTTTACTTGAAAATATAAATAAAATATTTTACGGAGGATTTAAAGACTCTAGTTTTGTCTTTTTGTCTTTTCCTAATTCTTTAACTACTTTTAAATTATTAAATAATTATATATTTTAATTATTTATTATTTAGTGATATTTTATAAACGTTGCTCGAGATAAAACGTATGCAGATTGCACACATATTATGGTTGTTTATTCAATTTGTTTGTTTAGATTATTTTATGATTTTTTGTTATGTTCAGAAATTATATAATAAACTCTCTAATTATAAAAAAAGATATAATCTAGCCTTTTGTAGATTTTGATACAAGAAGGGGTTCATTAATGACATTCTCGTAATTTGGTATTCCTCATTAAGGGTTTTTTTTTGTATTTTTCCATTTTATGTTTTTGAAAGAGGTGAGATGTTGGAACCGTTGCTCTATTCTTGTGAGGGAAGAGAGTGAATTTGATGTGTTTCAAAATTGTTTCAATGCTCAAATAAATCAAGAAGGGTTTGAATTCGTAGGATCTTTGATATTGTGCTCACTTCGGCAGTATATGTCTTTGTTAAAGACTGAATAGGCCCAAAGACTCTTATGTGCTCGAGCCCATCGCAGCCGGTTACCTACCATCGCTTAATATTTATTTGTTCGGCCCGTCTGCTTGACCGTTTGAAATCGTCGCACGGTTTCGCATCGAACCGCTCCGCTTCTGTCGTGGCGAACCGTTACTAAAACCTACCTATATAAGGGCGGCTTCGTGTAATCGTTCAATAGAGCGCGACCTTCAAATCTATCTTTATCTTCCTCCCTCTTTATACTTTGCGATTCTCTGAGTGATTCAGTGTATAAGAGTGAGGATTTGGTGTAATAGTTGTTTGGCCTGTTGGTGCTTAGAGTGTAGTGGTGTGGTGGTTGTATTCAGTGGTCTGAGCCTGTAATACATTCGATCTATATATTCGTTTATATATCTTGTGGCTTCTGTCCGATCCTAACAGTGGTATCAGAGCCTGTTTAATCTCCGCCAGACCACCGCTTTCTTGACTGCCTCGATTGTGAAAGGGCAGTTTACTGAGCTGTAACCCTAGATCAACGGCAGTCCACTCCTTAGGTAAGAACGAGGCTCAAATCTTCGAGCCTCGCTCAGGTAAAGCGGCTAAAACCTCTTGCTCTTTCTGTTTTCTAGATCTGCCGACTGGTGCAGTTAGACTTGGGATTGTTTGCTGCTAGATCTGCCGACTGGTGCAGTTAGGACTCTGTGATCTAACTGTCTTTCTTTGTGCTGCGATTTATGCGTCTCTGTTTTACTCTGTTTTTTATGCTTCCGCTGTTTTCTGTGATAAATCTGTGAGCTTGGAATCCTCTTGGTTGTCTCTGATCTGTACAGATCGATACCGTTAACCGTATTCTACGGTTTTTCTTTTCTATCCTAGCAGTAGCTTGGGTGAACCCCTGCGCCCAGGACTTGATCCTGCGTTTTGTGAACTGGGAAATCCCCTTGCAAATATACTGTAAGATATCAACTCTTGAAAGGGTCAATATCTTGGTTTGTGTTACCATGGCTTTGGTATCCTCAAGTGGAATTGCCATATTCAATGGAAAAACTGATTTTAACTTGTGGAAGAAAAGAATGACTGCTATACTTGTGGAAAAACGTGTGTTTACTACTATTAATCATACTTATGAGACTGATTTATCTGAAAAGAAAAAAACTGAGATGAATGACCTTGCTCTATCTGCTATTACTCTGAATTTGTCTGATTATGTGTTAAGAAAGGTAGAACACCTTGAGTCTGCTAAGGAGGTTTGGGATAAGTTAAAAGAACTTTACACTGAAACATCTCTTCCCTCAAAAATGTATCTTCTCCAGAGCTTTTTTAAATTTAGGTTAAACATGTCTAAGGACATAGATGAAAACCTTGATGAATTTAATAAGCTATTACAGTTAATCAAGCAAACTGGTGATACTAGTATAGATAACTATGCCCCTATAGCCTTGCTGAATTCCATTCCAGAGACCTATAGTGATGTTCAATCTGCCATTAAGTATGGGAGGGACATAATTGATCTTGAAACTGTGGTTAGTGCCCTAAAAAGTAAGGAAATGGATTTGAAATTCAGTAAAGAGGTTAGGATAGGAGAACATGGTACTTCCTACCAAGTAAGAGGTAGAACCCTTGAGAAATCCAGTCCTTCTTTTAGCTCAGACAAAGCCGGGAAGAAAAATACTTTCGAGACCTAGATCTAAGTCTAGATCCAAGGGTAGGAAGTGCTTCAACCGTGGGGAATATGGTCATTATCAAAAGGATGTGTACTTTACCTAGGAGAGGAAAACAGAATGACCATAAGAGTGTGTCCAATGCTATTCTTGGTGATGATACTGAACACAATGTGCTTGGCAAATATTTTATGGTTACTGAACCTGAAAATCTCTCTTATGTGAATTCTGTGAATTCTATGCAAATAAATGAATGGTTAATGGATTCAGGAAGTGCTTATCATGTTTCTCCATTCAAAGCATGTTTTTCAAACCTGAAACTTGGTGATTTTGGGTTTGTGATTGTTGCTAATAGGGATAAATGTTCTGTGCTAGGGATAGGTGATATTTGCTTAAAATTTAAAACTGGTTTTCAGTATACCATGAAAAATGTGAGATATGTTCCTGATGTGGCATGTAATCTACTGTCTTTCACTGCCTTGGAAAATGATGGATTTGGGGGAAGTTGGGGGAATGGGTGGATGAAGGTTAAAAGAGGATCTTTGGTGGTGTTTAAGTCTAAAAGAACAAACAATTTGTATCCATTCACTGCTGTACCTGTCTTACCTGCATCAAATGTGAACACTGCTCTCCATGATAAAACTGTGTTGTGGCATTTAAGACTTGGGCATGCTAGTTCAAAGAATCTGTCTAGTTTAAACAAAACTGGTGTATTTGGAAATGATAAAATCTCTGATTTACCATTCTGTGATTCATGCATTATTGGTAAACAGCATAAGGTTTCTTTCCCTGTTTCTACTTCTCCTGACAAACCTATTGCCTCTGATATTCTTGAGTATGTGCATGCTGATGTGTGGGGGCCCTCTAGTACTTCTACACATAGTGGTTGTAGGTTTTATTTGTCTATAATGGATGATTTTTCTAGAAAGACTTGGATTTTCCTTTTAAGGCAAAAATCAGAAGTTTTCAAAATGTTCTCTGAGTGGAAGGTGAGAGTAGAAAACCAAACTGGGAAGAAGATTAAGGTTCTTAGGACAGACAATGGGCTTGAATTTTGCAATTTCCCTTTTGATAACTTATGTGTTAAGTCAGGTATTAGGAGGCACAAAATTGTACCTTACAACCCACAACAAAATGGAGTTGTGGAGAGGATGAATAGAACTCTATTGGACAAGGTTAGATGTATGCTAGAGACTGCTGGTTTGCCTAGAACCTGCTGGGGAATTACTGCTTTAACTGCTATTTATCTTATAAATAGGCTGCCCTCTAGTCATCTTAAGGGCCAATGCCACGAAACCGTATTTACTTGGAAAATCTCTAGACTTGTCTCACCTTAGAGTGTTTGGTCATGGCTTTGCCTTTGTTCATCAAAAGGGTGATAAATTAGGTCCTAGGTCTAAGAAATGTGTCTTCTTAGGTTATCCTGAAGGAGTAAGGGTTATAGACTATGGGATAGGAGTGTCCCTGGCTTTAAAGTGATTATCAGTAGAGATGTGGTGTTTAATGAGTGTGATTTTCCATGCTTACCTGTTGTTCCTTCTACTGATACTGCTCCCTCTGAGGTGGAGCCTGTTGATACTTTGCCTAAATCTGTTACTTCAGAATTTGTGTCTGATAATTGTACAGATGACTCTCTCTCTCTGACTCTTCTATTTCTGTTAGTGAGTCTGATTCTCTATCTAATCCTGTGCATGATTCTTCTGGTTCTGAGCATTCTCATCTGTCTGATTCAAATCAAAGTGATTATATGCTCTCTAGGGATAGAGTTAGGAGAACACCTCATATTCATTCTAAATATGATGATTATGTGATGCATGCTTTATCTGTCTATGAATCTTTAGATAATGAACCTACCAGCTATTCTGCTGCTATGAAATCCCCATCCTCTTCTAAGTGGTTAGAGGCTATGCAGTCTGAGATACATTCCTTGCATGTGAACAATACTTGGACTCTTGTCCCCAAACCTGTTTCATGTTCTCTTGTGGATTGTAAATGGCTTTTCAAACTTAAACCCGAGTCGGCCTACGTAAGGTATAAGGCTAGGTTAGTGGCCAAGGGTTTTACTCAAAAGGAGGGGGTAGACTATTCTGAAATCTTTGCCCCTGTTGTTAAACTCACTACTGTGCGTATTATGCTATCTTTGGTGGCTCAATTTAACTGGGAATTAAAGCAAATGGATGTTAAAACTGCTTTTCTTCATGGGGACTTAGATAGGCAGATTTATATGTCTCAACCTGAAGGTTTTGTGAATTCTACTAAACCTAATCATGTCTGTTTATTGAAGAAAGCCTTGTATGGTTTAAAACAATCACCTAGATAATGGAACAAGAAATTTGATCGGTGCATGCTTTCATTAAATTTCTCGGGAGTTCTTTTGATCATTGTCTCTACTATACTAAGTCAGCCTCTGTCCCTGTATACTTGCTGATTTATGTTGATGATATGCTCATTGCCAGTCCTTGCATTAAGTCCATAAAGCATGTTCAGAAATGCCTATGTGAAAACTTTGAAATGAAGGACTTAGGAGATGCAAAAATGATTCTTGGCATGCATATAACTAGAGATAGGCAACATGATTCTCTCACTCTCAATCAGATTTCTTATGTAGAAAAGATTTTGAGTAAATTTTCTATGTCTACTGCTAAACATGTCACTGTCCCTCTTGCTTCACATGTATTGTTAAGTAAGGATCAGTCTCCAAAAACTGATTCTGAAATGTTTGATATGAAGAAGATCCCATATGCTAATGCAATAGGATCTGTGATGTATCTCATTGTATGTTCTAGACCTGACATTGCATATACTGTTAGTTGTTTGAGCAGGTACATGTCTAACCCTGGTTTGGCTCATTGGAATGCTTTAAAGTGGTTGTTCAGATATTTAAAATTCACTAAGCATGTGGGAATCTGTTTTTCTAAACATCCTAAGAGCACTAGACTAGTGGGTTATGTGGATTCCAACTATGCAAATGATAGAGATAATAGGAAATCTACTACCTCATATGTTTTTACCTTCTGTGGCTCCCGCATAAGTTGGAAATCTCGGCTACAACCTATTGTTGCTTTATCTACCACCGAAGCGTAATATGTTGCAACTGGCCGAAGCTATGAAAGAAGTCCGTTTGGTTAAAAAAGCTTGTTTGTCCGAACTTAATTTCTTGGATAAAAATGTGACTTTGTTATCTGATAGTCAATCTGCTATCCAGTTAAGTAAAAATCCTGTGTTTCATGATAGAACCAAGCATATTGATGTTAGGTTTCATTACATTAGAGACTTGGTTGACAAAGGGATAGTTGTTCTTGATAAAGTTCACACAGATTTAAATCCTGCTGATATGGGTACAAAACCCTTGAGTCCAGAAAAATTACAGACGTGTCTTAAGATACTAAACATTAGGTAATGTATCTATGTGTTTTTCCCTTCTCCCCTGTTGTGTCTGTTTTCTTTCTGTTCCTTGCAGGTTGGTGAAGATGTTTGATGATGAAGGAGGAGGGTGGGCGATGATGACAAGATGCTGAATACAAATCTTCCCTTTCAGATAAGAGGGGGCACACCACATTGGGCCTAAGGTGGAGAATGTTAAAGACTGAATAGGCCCAGCACTCTTATGTGCCCAGGCCCATCGCCAGCCGCCACCATCGCTTAATATTTATTTGTTCAGCCCGTCGGCTTTGATGCTTGAAACCGTCGCACGGTTTCGCCTTTGAACCGCTCCGCTTCCTGTGCTGAACCGTTACTAAAACCTACCTATATAAGGGCGGCTTCGTGTACTGTTCAATAGAGCGCAGCTTCAAATCTATCTTTATCTTCCTCCCTCTTTATACTTTGCGATTCTCTGAGTGATTCAGTGTATAAGAGTGAGGATTTGGTGTAATAGTTGTTTGGCCTGTTGGTGCTTAGAGTGTAGTGGTGTGGTGGTTGTATTCAGTGGTCTGAGCCTGTAATACATTCGATCTATATATTCGTTTATATATCTTGTGGCTTCTGTCCGATCCTAACAGTCTTCACACTCTCGCTCGAATTCAGCATTTTCCTCACCCAATTCTCAAACAAGATTTACCTCAATTTTAAATTCGAGCATTCGTATTCGTCTCCCATCTTTAAATTGAAATCCAATATCAGATTCGAAGTTGAATGAGGCGAGACAGAACAAGGGCTGAAGTGACTGGAACTCCATTCAAATGGAATTTTTATTGTTCAAATTTCAACCCAAATCTGATAAACATCTAAGCTTCACGATTTTCACTAAGTATGTGCATAATATATTTACTGTGTGTGCATACAAAATATTATAAAGGGGTTTTGGTGGAAAAAAAAAAATACAAACTTGTCCGAATTTCTCATTTTAACACGCTTTTAAAACTTGGTCAATTAAATCATAAGGTTTCAATTTCTTGCAATTTAAGACACACTCCGACCCCCAATTTTTTCCGCCCACCGGAATACTGACTTGGACGTCCACGTGACCATCTCAAAATGACGTCGTTTTGATAACGAAAAGTATTTGCAAATTAAATCACCATCTTCAAGTTTTTCCAAATTAAATCACCACATTTCAAGTTGTATTTGCAAATTAAATCACCATCTTCAAGTTTTTCCAAATTAAATCACCACATTTCAAGTTTTTGCCTTGTGTGTATCTTACACATTCATAAAGATAATCTCGAAAAGATTTCAGTAGCAAAGTCGATGGCTAGAATTCCTTGTGCTCTTCCAGTAACAAATCATGCTTCCCAATAATAACTCCCTCTGACATAAGCGGTATCAATGGGGTTGATATCAATCCCGCGAATACTTCAGCTAACTACTTTGTACCAACACGTATTTTGTCTTCATTGCAGTTAGTACGCCAGAAAATTCGTATAACTTTGTAGTCTTGGGAAGTAGCATCAAAGCCAAAACCACTAGTCTCGAACATAGTTGAATTTGGACGGCTTTTCAGGCGGGGAGGAGGAAGGAACTTCAATTGTTTTGTGGTTGCATTACAAAATGACGATCTTTGATTTTAGATTGTCAAAAAACAACAATCCGTGATATTCATTACAAAAACTGTAATCATCATTACCTTCTTTAAGGTAAGAGGTATTGGATCAGAAAGTTCAATGACTTCATTTTCTGATGAGTTACAAGATGAGCCAGGTAATGAGCTCGATGAGCAAGTTTCAGAAGGTAAAGAGTCAAAAGATAGATAATATTTTTCACGGTCGTAAACACATTTTATAATAATATTATTATGAGCACTCAAATCGGATTCCGTAGGAAGAGGAGGGGATCCATTCTTAAGCAAACGAATTATCTGAGTTTAACAGCAAACCGATCTGGTTAGAGTTGGCGAGCGTTCTGTTCTGTTTTGGGACCAGGAAACAAAAAACAAGAAAAGGTTTTCAAACATATATAAGAAACGTGATTATGATCACGTTTATACCATAGTAAGTATAAGCGTGAATCTTTTTAAGCGTAAATCGTTTCAAACATATAAGCCTTACTCTTTTTATTCCGTAATATACATAATATAGTATTTAGTAATAAACAATCAACTCCTACTCTCCAAGATAATTACGTCCAGTTCCTTTCCTATCATAAAAAGATTTGTGCATAACAAGATAGATTCATATTAAATAATTTAATAGTTAAATAATCATTCAATGTATTTCAGTTTTTTATACCCACGTTTCTCATCATTAATAACAATATTAAATTCTTCTGATATTTTTAATAAAACAATGCAGAATACATGAAACAAAGAAAGCAAGTACAAATAAATTAATTTTAAGGAAACAAAAAAAGAATAGGAGAAATAAAAAATTGATTTTAATTTCTTTTTTATCAGCAACAACTTAAAATACGTGTCATACTCACTTTCAACAAAAAACATGAAATTACAAGAACCGCGGGCCGGCATGAGATTAATTTATATTTGAAATTTTATTTTGGTAAAGTGTTTTGGTGCATTTTTCAAACATATATAAGAATACGTGATTATTTATTTTTAATGATAACTAGCACAATCATTAACCTTGTTATGCACGGCATTGTGATTTTACCTTATATAGATATAATAATGTATTGCAGATCAAAAATTGAGATATTACGATTCACATATAATAGTAAAATTAATTTACTTATAAAATGAGGCAAATACCCAAAAGATATTTCTTCTCGCCATAAAATTAACAACCTCATCTATTAAATGAAATTTCAAATTGAAACATAAGGATCAAGGTTAGGGATTATCATCTTCTTCACGCAAGCTTGGTTTTTGCCATTTGTCTTTCAATAGCCACATGACTATGTTTCATATTTCAGTAGGTTCACCATCGCTCCTGCTGAGATAGTTCCTGCAAATTGTATTGTGATACCTCACACAATCACTCTTCAATGGAACAGTCATCTTCAATGGAACAGTGCAGCCGGAAGAAAGAAACAGATCCAGCCACTTAACTGCATAGCAGTTATAACCGCCGAACAGTTATGAAGTTGTTATCAACAACTATGCAGCTGAACACACGGCAGTTATAACGAGTGAAGAATTGCAGTTATGGAAGTTAGAGCAGTTATAAAGTTATAGTTGCTTAGCTTGATCAACAAGATAAAAGTATTTTAGCTTAAGATCTTCAGAGTGTATATATATCAATGTAGTTGAACAATTGTAACTTGATTTTTCGCAAACATTCAATACAAAGTTCTTTCTACATTTCAAAGTTCATCTCTGATCTTGATTGATTCTTCATGTCTGATCTTGATCAATTCTTCATCTCTTATCTTGATTGAATCTTCAACATGGTATCAGAGCGTTGATCATAATCAAACTCTATTTCTTTCTTCATCTTATCTCTAGTCAATCATCTTTTCATCAATCTGATTCTATCTTGCTATGAAAATGCTGAGATCTGATGGCAATGGCCCTTATTTTCTGAGTCAAAGTGACAACCCTGCAGTTGTGCTGGTAAATCCACCCCTTGATGGGAGCAACTATCATTCATAGTGTAGATCAATGCGAATTGCCTTAGGAGCAAAGAATAAGCTCCGAATGATTTTGAATCCAGAAACTTTCCCTGATGAAGATGATGAAGATTATGAAGCTTGGCGAACTTGCAAACTGATGATACAATCATGGATACTAAACTCTTGTTCAAAGGAAATTGCTCCCTGCATTCTTTATGCAGACATTGCAGCTGATATGTGGACTATACTTCGAGAAAGATATTGCCAAGACAACTTTCCAAGAATCTTTGAATTACAAAAGGAAATTTACTCAACTACTCAAGGTAATCTTTCAGTCACAACCTACTACAACAAACGTGATTCCCTATGGAAGGAATTACACCAATATAGCCCTGTTCCTAGTTACTCATGTGGTGCAATGAAATCTTGTAACTGTAACTGCATAAGCACCTTGGGTATACAAGAAGAACAAGGCATGTCTATCAAGTTCCTAATGAGCCTCAATGATGTATTCGCCTCTGTTAAAGGCCAAATTCTGATGATGAAGCCTTTTCCTTCATTAAATGATATCTACAGCCTGGTTATGCAAGATGAGAAGTAAAGGAGCATCAGTCATGCTATACCGATTACAAATGACTCCATTGCTATGGCAGTTCAGACTCCCTATGGTGCTGAGTCCAGATTTATCAAACATGGTTCCAAAGGTCCTACTGGTGTATATAGAGCTCCTCACTCGGAAATCAACCACCATACAATACAAATCAAAGGCGTGATACTCCTATGTGCTCCTACTGTGGCAAGAGTGGACATATAAAAGATAAGTGCTACAAACTGCATGGATTTCTACCAGGCTACCAATTTAAACCTCGGCAGAACTCAAATTTCTCTAATGAAACCAAGCAGATTCATTCTACAGCTTATAAGGTTGCTGCTCCTCAAGAAGTCTATGAGAATCCAATGCCCTCCATCTCTTCTGATCAATACAACCACCTCCTCTCTCTGATTCAAAATCTCTCACAGCCTTCTGTCTTGCCTCCTCTTTCTAATATAGAATCATCCTCCAAATATCCAAGAAATGTTTCAGGTAAGATTGCCTACTGTTCTTATTCTGCAAATTGTAATTCTGTTACAAATGCAATCCCAAATGGCTCTTGGATCATTGACACTGGAGCAACAGACCACATGGTGGGAAATTCCTCTCTTCTCATCAATCCCACACCCCTTCAAAACAGTCTAGTTATTCTTCCCACTGGTGACACCTTTCCTGCTACTCATATTGGTTCAGACATGATCTTTAATACTATCATGCATGCTGTTCTTTGTGTTCCTAGTTTCAATGTTAACCTCATTTCAGTTAGTAGATTGATAACTACCACTTCTTTAGGACTGAATTTTGCTTTTGGATCTTGTTGTATTCAGGACCACAAACTGAGACAGAGGATTGGCATAGCTAAGATAGACCATGGTTTGTTTTTACTTCATCCTCAGACCACAATTTCCTCTACAATTTCCTTACAACCATCTGCTACTGCTGCTGCTACAACTGTTTCCTGCTCTGCCGCCTCTGTTTCTGCACAAACATGGCATTCTAGACTAGGACATATCTCTCCATCTAGAATGTCTCTTATCTTTTCCTTACCTAATGTCAAAAATAATACTGAGCCTTGTCATATCTGTCCTTTAGCCAAACACCATAGATCTCCTTTTCCCACTAGCTCAATAAAATCCAAATTTCCTTTTGAACTAGTTCATTGTGATATTTGGGGACCATTTTCTGTTCCAACTCAAGAAGGTTTTCAGTATTTTCTCACCATTGTAGATGACTTTACTCGTATGACTTGGTGTTGCCTTATGAAGCACAAGTCTGAAACAGCTTCCCATCTTAAACACTTTCATAAACTGATTTCTACTCAATATTCTACCTTAATCAAAATAATCAGAACTGATAATGGCTCAGAATTCCTTATTCCTGATCTTTATAACATTCATGGAATAATACATCAAACTAGTTGTGTTTATACTCCGCAACAAAATGGGGTGGTGGAACGAAGACATCAAAGTCTTTTAAATGTTGCTAGAGCACTTAGATTTCAATCAAATCTGCCTCTTACATTTTGGGGGGACTGCATACTCACTGCAGTATACATTTTAAACCGTGTACCTACTCCAAAACTTCATAACAAAAGCCCTTTTGAACTTCTTCATGGTCAGCCTCCCAATTATCAGATCATGCGTGTGTTTGGATGCCTATGTTTTGCAGCTAATCTTGTTCATCATAAGCATAAATTTGATCCTAGAGCTCGAAAAAGTGTATTCTTAGGATATTCCACTACCTCCAAGGGACATAGACTCTATGACATTGATTCAAATTCCTATTTCATTTCTAGAGATGTCCAGTTTCATGAATCATACTTTCCTTTTTCTAGGAACAGTGCTCTCCCCACTTCTGTTTCATCTACTACATCTATTCCCATTCCTATCTTTGACACTTCCCTTCCATCTGAATCCTTTAATGATTCATCTCCATCCTCTTCTTCAAATCTACCCTCAGCTAATACCACTGATCCTTTCCATTCACAAACTCCTACTAATCCTAGCACTGAATCCATTTTTGATACCTCTTCTTCAATGGAACAGTCACCTACTACACAGAACCAGCCACTTATCCAAAATCAATCCTCTTCTTTTGGACAGTCATCTTCTTCTGTTCCATGCTCATCTTTACCTACTGAACATCCCCCTCCACGCCGCTCCACAAGAACTAGGCAGGTTCCTTCCCATCTAAAAGACTATGCTTGCAGCAGCATGTTAGCTATGTCATTCCACTGCCCCTCTCAGCCATCCTCAGGTAAGTCACCTCATCCACTGTCCAAATATATCTCTTATTCTAATTTGTCTACTTCTCATCAAGCCTATTCAGTTGTTATCTCTTCTATCCCTGAACCCAAGACCTATTCTGAGGCTGCATCCAATCCACATTGGAAAGTAGCTATGAATACAGAAATCCAAGCCCTTGAATCAAATAAAACTTGGATTCTCACTGACCTTCCTGCAGGAAAAGTTCCCATAGGTTGTAAATGGGTTTACAAGGTTAAATACCATGCTGATGGTACGTTAGAAAGGTATAAGGCTCGCTTGGTGGCTAAAGGGTATACTCAGCAAGAAGGACTTGATTACAGTGACACCTTCTCCCACGTGGCCAAACTTACAACTGTAAGAAGTTTATTAGCCTTAGCTGCCTCCAAAGGATGGCTTCTTGAACAATTAGATGTCAATAATGTCTTCCTTCATGGAGACCTACATGAGGAAGTCTACATGAAAATCCCTGATGGTTTTGATACTGTTGGATCAGGACAAGTTTGCAGGCTGCTTAAGAGCCTTTATGGTTTAAAACAAGCTAGCCGGCAATGGTTTTCAAAGCTTTCCTCTGCACTGAAAACTTATGGTTTTTCACAGTCTACCTCTGATTATTCTTTGTTCACAATTCACACTGACTCATACTCCACCATTCTCCTTGTATGTTGATGATATCCTTTTGGCAGGCAACAATCCAATAGAAATTCAACAAGTTAAAGCCTTCCTGGATCAGTCCTTTAAAATAAAGGATCTTGGCCGCATGAAGTACTTCCTTGGATTGGAAGTAGCTCGTAATACTCAAGGCATTTCTCTCTGTCAAAGAAAATATGTTATTGAGTTGCTAGATCAAGAAGGTTATTCAAACTGCAAGCCTGCTGCCTTCCCTATGGACAGCAAACTAAAACTAAGCTCCCATGATGACAATTACTTGAGTGATCCTTCCCCATACCGTCGCCTAATTGGAAAATTGATGTATCTTACTATCACAAGGCCAGACATCACCTTTGTTGTTAACACTTTAGCTCAATTCATGAGTAAGCCTGGTCACTCCCACTTAAATGTTGCACACAGGGTATTAAGATACCTAAAAGGCAGCATAGGACAAGGTCTTTTCTACTCTTCAGCTTGTGATATGCGTTTAAAGGGATTCAGTGACTCGGATTGGGCCAACTGTATAGATACTAGGAGGTCTATTACAGGATATTGTATGTTCCTTGGAGACTCTCTTGTATCATGGCGTTCCAAGAAACAAGCTACTGTCTCTAGAAGTTCAGCAGAAGCCGAATACAGAGCTCTGGCTTCAGCATCAGCTGAGGTGCTATGGCTCCTCAAGGTTTTCTCTGACCTCGGTCATTCCCTCACTACTGCCACACTTTTCTCAAATAGCAAATCAGCTATTTCTCTAGCAACTAATCCAGTCCATCATGAAAGAACCAAACACATCGAAATTGACTGTCACTTTATAAGGGAACATATTCAAACTGGCATGCTTCATCTCCTTTATGTTCCCTCTGCAAATCAGTCAGCTGACATCCTTACAAAACCTTTGGGCAGAACCTCTTTTCTTTATCTCCTATCCAAGTTGAGAGTTCAAAATCTGTACTCTCCACTTGCGGGGGGTATTGTGATACCTCACACAATCACTCTTCAATGGAACAGTCATCTTCAATGGAACAGTGCAGCCGGAAGAAAGAAACAGACCCAGCCACTTAACTGCATAGCAGTTATAACCGCCGAACAGTTATGAAGTTGTTATCAACAACTATGCAGCTGAACACACGGTAGTTATAACGAGTGAAGAATTGCAGTTATGGAAGTTAGAGCAGTTATAAAGTTAGAGTTAGTTGCTTAGCTTGATCAACAAGATAAAAGTAGTTTAGCTTAAGATCTTCAGAGTGTATATATATCAATGTAGTTGAACAATTGTAACTTGATTTTCTGCAAACATTCAATACAAAGTTCTTTCTACATTTCAAAGTTCATCTCTGATATTGATTGATTCTTCATGTCTGATCTTGATCAATTCTTCATCTCTTATCTTGATTGAATCTTCAACAAATTGATTGAAACAAATTATGAGCAGACAAAACACATGCTAACCATAAACATAAGGCTGATTTGTTACTTGTACACGTCATTTATATCAAAATCTAGATATATTGAAACTTTCCAAATTAACACATCAATTTTGCTAAATAAATAAGAAAATTAACTTTTACAGAAAAATCATGCCCATCCATTGGCATTGCATCTCTCAGTATAAATTAATTGTTGCAAGTGATCAAATTAAGATTTTAAGACTTTGTGTAATAAGCCTAAATTGTAATAAAATAATTATACCGATATGAGTAAGATAAGGAATGTGATGGATAATTAAATTGATATACGTAGCACGAAAACTAGATTGGTCTTCGTTGAAAATTTTAGTACTGGCTAGTCATATTCTACGTATAGCAACTAATTGCTATTAACGTTGATATTCATAATCAAATATCACAAGTTTGATTATAATTAGAGTTTTGAGTTTTATGGAAAAAAAGTACTAATCCCTCCGCCTATTACACTTGTATATTATTTCTTTTCGAATCGTCCCATTTTACTTGTCCAGTTTTTAAATAAGAAAATGGGTCCAACATGGAGCAACCATATGATAAAATTAAGGTTATAAAACTTTATGTAATAAATAGATAACATTTCATCTAAGACATGTAATATAAGCCTAAATTGTAGTAAAATATAAAAAACAAATAATTATACCGATATGAGTAAGATAAGGAATATGACGGAAGAAAATTATCTGATTATCATCTTTTAGATGGAGAGAATTAAATTGAGAAATGCAACACGAAAACTAGATTGAAGGCTTAGTATTTATAGAGAGTAGATAGGTGATGGTGAACGTGCAAGTCGTGTTTCTGGTGTGGTTTTATTTCTATAGTTAGCTCTCCACCTTATGAGTCTGTCAACCTCCTTCAATACCTGAAAATTTTAGTACTGGCTAGTCATGTTCCATGTGTAACAATTAATTGGATTATTTTGTGAGTAAATACCATAAATTCTGTATATGATTGAAAATGAATTTTACGAGTTAAGGGTATAATTATCATACTTTAGCCATTGAAAGTGAAACTATTTTACTTGAATGGAGGGTGAATCCAATACACAAAAATGGTGATATTTTGTTTCAACTTTCAAAATACTGAAATATATATATTTTTTCTATTTAAGAAATTATTTTCAGTCGTGGTATAAATGATGCCGAGGTGGTTAAAGTCACCAAAATATTATTTTTGCAAATGATTTTTCTAAGTGCTTATAATTTTTATTAGCATTTTTTTCAATTTTAACAGTTAAATTGACCGTAATTCATTGACATTATACTAAAATGTACTTTCCTTGATAAATTTGTTTTACCTCTTATCTTTTCCTCTATTCCTTTTTTGTCCACGCGTGGCGTGGCTTGAATATACTCCCTCTGTTTCATTAATCAAGTATTATTTTCTATTTCGGGATGTCTCACTAAATAAATTTCATAAATGGAAAGAAATGAGTGGACCACAACCACTCTAAACAAAAATGGATCCCACCACTTTATACTTTTACACAACACATTTTCTTTTCCACTCACTTTCAAACTTCCCATACCCAAAAGGGAGTAGATATCAAAATTCTAATTTTGGCTAAAAAATAAATATTTCCATATCTCTTATATCCATCCATTTTACAAACCCCATTTTGTTGCCAGTTTATAGTTGTGAAAATTCTTACCCCAATGGAATTCGGTTTTATTGAAAAGGCTTTGCTGAACTCGGCCTTAATGATTTTACATCGATCAATCCATTGTAGTAATAATCATATAACATAGATTCAAGAATAACTGCAACGCTGAATTCGAATTGACAGATTTGAGGAGTAGCAATAGTACAATTTATATGTATATCTCGCATAATCAAACAACATACAGAAAGTTTAGAGTAGCTGCAAATGGGGGCAATAAATATCTCATTCTTGTACATTGGTCACTTGAGATACACCAGTTTATGTACCTGAGATGAAAAATGAAACAATGAAAACAAAATCTGAACCAAAAATAGTTGATTCATATTATAGAAAAAAGAAAAAGAAAAAAAAAACTAAAAATTTAAGTGGTCTCAGTGAACCATGTACACTAGCTCTTTTACAGGTCAGGATATGCAAATTATGTTTGAAGCAGTAGCATAATTTTTTGTTCTACTTTACCCTCTTCTAAAACAAGAGTTGTTCAAAAGACATGAAGTAGGAATTTAGCAGCGCCGCTTAGAATTAAAAATGACTAATTTTGGTTTAGAAAGTGGATTTGCAGAGTTTATGGCATCACAACTAAAAGAAATGGCTTGCAACTTGAAGATTGAAGTGGATATACTTACCATAGTTCTGATGCACCATAGTGTACCTATGAATGGCTTTTATGACAGCACCAAGTTTCATAGACTTAAGAGGTCCCATGTGCCTGCAATCAAACATATTGATGAATGTGAAGTATTCAGTAGTGTTAGAAAGATTAAAAGCAACTCTACACAAAAAAAGATGAAGTTGCAAATTTATTGGTCCCCCTAGGTAGCCAAAAGAAAAGAATTAGCAATAATTAGGAATTTTATTTGATTGCAATAGGGAAATAATGCTGACCAACACTTACTCTCCGTCCATCAAAGGATAGCTATTCTTGTTTATTCTGATATTTGGTACTCCCGATAGTAGGCTGGTTATGTGATTTAACTCATTTATTGCCTTGTAACAAGTTCTTTTATATAAGAAAACGTATTGCTCAAGCAGATCGGCTTTTGTAATGATTCAGTGAGAAAATTAATTGAGTGGAATTTCAAGAAGGACAATGCAGACACTTACACAATCTCAGTATAACGAAGTCTCCATGCCGGAAAACCAAGGTGACATCTTACAGGTCCATAAATCAACATCAGATCAGGCTCTGGTGCCCTATATCCTGCTTTTACCATAATGTCAGATATAAGCATAAATCAAGGGGGCAATTTGTCCAATATCTATGCATATACTATTAGAGAAAAATTAACAAACAAACAAAGAGAATCAAAAGAAAACACACCTATTGCTGCAAGAGCTTCAGCCATGTCAGACTCTGTTAACTCTTGTTTCTCATTATGTGCACTCAAATAATGCTTTTTTAAAACAAAATTTGCAGCCCTTGCAACTGCATGTTTCCCATCAGTATAAGAAATAACTTCCAAGTTCATACGTGCATCCTTATTAGTTTCCTGCATAAAAAATATATTCATTTTTCTATTAAAGGCAACTCGAAATGCCATCTTGACAGGGAAAATGTATACGACGTTTTCTTTCTTTCAAAAGACAGCACGACATCTTAAGATATCACAAGTAATTATGAGCCTTAGGAATGACAAATTCTAAATCTTAATAGACCTTGACCTTCAGTGGCCCTTTATAAATCTGATTTCTCCACATCCAGTCAATTATGAGATAAAAAGGATTTGATTTATTGATAAGGGCATCTTAAACAACTGTGGAGTACAGTCAGTGGCCTAGAATTTAGAAAATAGAGATCAAGCCAGTACATTTAGTTGCAGGCTTTCACTTCTCAACCATAAAGCAAGGGCATCTTTGGATCTCTTTAGCACTCCTACAGTACAAAAGAAAGAGTCACTCACCATTATATGTCAAAAAATGGAAAATCATACATACAAGATGGGATCGCGGACGGAATTTACAGTATCTAAGCCCCTGTACCTTCTGTATCGTACAGGCATACATTTTTCAATCCCATAGAAGAGAGCCACCGCAACAGATCAAGAACTTTTAGAGTGTCACGAGCTTCTACACTGTCCAGAACAACAGCCAAATACTTCACTTTACTGATGTCAAGATTTTTACACCGGTTCATGAAACCACTGGAGATAAGGAAGCTGTCGAGCGAGTTCATCAAATCCACGGCAAAGTACCATATGCTCACAATTAGATGCATGATAAGCCAGAGTAAGTAGAGCCCAAGGTCGCCACTCTGCAATGTTTTAAAATAGCATCGAAGAATTTTACTGTGCATACAGCCAGAAAGAATTTCACAGATAGAAGCCACTAAGTTTGGCCTACAAATTGTTACTAGATGCTAAGCATGAAAGTTGTAAAGAAAGAGATTCTCAGCATTATATTATGAGACACGAGCAGATGATGACAGTTTCTTCACTTGCACAACCCAACAAACCATATTCCCCTAAACAAAATAAACTCTAAGGAAGTAAACAAAAGCAACCCTTTACCCACCAAACTTCATTTATGATTTTTTTTTCTCTCTCATAATCTGATAGTACAACGAAACAGCATCTCTACCTCAGATATGGGGGGTTATGTGCCAATACGGAAAGATGATTCACTTACCTATATTAACGTGTAAAATCTAAAATACCACAAATATACGGCATATACATACTCTCGTCTCTTTTGAAATCCAGTTTATGAATACCTACTACTTTAAAATGTATTATTAGCAATCCAGAGAGCTAAATTGGATTTTTAATAGTGTTAATCTTTACTCTTAGGCGTGAAAAGATCCGCACAGACAGAATGTCTCTGAAAATCAATTGACAGAAGTAAGCAAGTACATATTCACTTACCGACCAGATCAATTTGTTTGCCTTCTGCATTCGATCCCCTAATTCCAAAACTCTGCATACATCCACCCAAATTCAACGATTAACAAAACTTCCCAAAATATTAAAAATGGAACCCTAATAAGACGAACAGAGTCACTACAACAATCAAATAAACTCGAAGATATTCAAACCGAGGAACTGTACATAAAAGAAATTAAACAGCAACTAACTTTGATTCAACCCTGCGAAGGAACATCACCAGATGATCGAAGTCGATCTCCAGCATCTCCGAGCTGCGCAGATGCCTAGTACAAAATTGGGACAACAAGAAGGCTTGAGTTACTATTGCTAATTCGCGTCAACCTCTCCATAATGAGACAACAAAATTGCGAAAACTGAATCGTAGAGAACGAAACGCCAATAAATACCTAATAAGAAATAGGTGTTGAGGTTTGACAGGAAAAGAATTAGCGAAACGGAAGTTAGGCGTAATTTGTGCCAGCTTCAGCAACTCTTTCTCTGCATGACTTGGCCTTGCAAGCGCGTCTGAGAGTGTGATTTTCTGTGTGTGCGTGTGAGAGAGAGGGAGGGGGGGAATGTTTCTCTTTTGCTCTCTAGGCAATGTTTGTTCTAGGCAATGTTTGTTCCTTACTACACGTGTGCTCTTTCTCGGTTTTTATAACGCTTAGGGTTGGAAATTGAATACAATATACATAATAGCCATATTATCTCATTAAATCAATTTTCATTTTAATTTTAAATATCACAATTTCTAATTTTTAATAAATTAATTAGTCAATGTATGTATATTTACTATATTGAAAATTTAGAATGAATGGTCCGTATGTGACTTTAGGATATTTTTTATTAAAAAATTAATCTAGTTGATTATTGTGTTATTTTTCGATTAAATCATAATAATTTGAAAGATCAATATTGTTATCTTGTTAACACCGTACCATACCCGATCGGGTAACGGGTAATCGATTAACCGATCGGGTAATCGATTAACCACTCCGAGTGCGGATAATGTAATACACGTTATATCGGTTATGGGTAACCGATTTTCGGGTGCGGTTAACCCATAACCGCCCCAATTTCCAAGCCTAATAACGCTTCCATTCGGATCACACATTTTCATCTATTCTAGACTACTTCTGTTTTCAACTTTTACTTTTCAAAAAGTTGTCTTAATTTTCAGTAATCTACGTGGAGTTGAACTTTGTTGTGCAGTCTACTCAATTTCAATAATGGAGTAAGAAAGAGAAAGGTTTGTGAAGCTGTACCATCAGTTCACGGTTCCAGTAGCTTCTATGGGATTATCAACCTGAATTAACACCACAAATAATATATGGACTACACACCATCACCAAGATTGCATACATTCTCCGTTGTCATGAACCAACTCCACATACACTTCAAAAACAACAAAGAGGATGACAGATAATTGCTTGGAAGACATCCTATGCCATTACTTCCAACAATTATCAACCAACATTACACAAAATAGGCACCACTAATAATTTCTGGACAACAGACATCAGGAGAGTTTGCATATTCGCAACTCATTCGGGCGGACAAAGATGGAAATCTAGAAGCTTTGCGTGCATCCTCTTCCGGTGATTTGAATTACTCAGTCTCAAACTAGATAGTGCAAGAAGAGAGTAAGAGAATATAGGTGCTTATATAACACATAAAAGCCAGAAGTATCCTTGAGACCTCAAGCTTCATTCTTGATAATCTTCAACTATAATTGCCACATACTAGCTGAAGTACAATTTAATAGTCTTTAAATGTGGCCACTAAAAACAGCAGTTATCAATTGCCTAATCAGATATAGAGGAACCTTCTTTCTGCAAAGATAACAGCAGAAGGCATAACTTAAATCTCTGCCTTCCTACACTTGAGATTCGGAAAAGGCTTTTCACAACAAGAATCTTGCTCCAGAGATTTGTTCCCAAGCCATAAAAACACAAGCCTGTTTCCCAGTAAGTGATAGAAAAGAAATGGAAAAATAGGTAAGCGGAGTGATGTTCTGAAGAGATAGGAAGTCATGGAGGTTTAGGAGAAGAACATTCGCCACTTATGTTATGATCCCTAAACATTGTATTTATAGGCCTACTATCTTAATCGGATAATTTGAACTCAAGCCAATCATCCTGACTGTAACTGAAGGATAAAAGGCTTGAATCTTTTCTGCCTAAAGTATAACATGTGACTGGAGCAAACGGACAAACCATTCCCTACACTGAACGTTTAAATACTAGTCTAGCTAGACCTATTAATTGGTGTATTGAGAATCTGATTCTCCAGAAAGTTCTATTGTAGTCTAGCTACCAAGTGTCCAAGTTTACTTTGATACCATAACAAAGAAGAGACGCTATTCACTTAAAATTACAATAATCACTTCTTTGTATAGCAAGATGAGATTTGTATTCACTATTCAGCAACTGGTACATATCCAGTACAATAAACAAGTAGCTAATTGAGCATTCATAGTACCTATTGAGCAGCATCTTCGGTAAACCTAGCATCGAAAGGGGCAGTAGAGTTAGGATGTGATGAACCAGCTCCAGCACCAGACCCTTGCTGCAGTTCAATCACAAGCCATCTGACAGCTTTACTCATTTGCTCCAAGCGAACAGCGCTGATTGGTGAGAGACCACTTGGTGCAGGCTGTCCGGGTTTAGGAACAACAGAGCCAGTAGCCTCATCCACAAGACACTCCGATCCGATTCTCTGCTTTACAGATTCCACAAATTCCTCTGCTTGATCACAAGCAACTCTGAAAAGTTCCCACCTCTGCTTAAAATTTTCTAGTGCAGCATCAGTAGCTGGGCTTTTCTGACCACCCGAATTCTCCTTCGCCTCCAATGTACTAGCAGCTGCAGAAATGAAATCTTGGTATGCACTATTCAATGAATCCACCAAATTGTCCATCCAGAATCTGGAAATAGCAACCAATTATTCCCAAAAGCGGAAACTCAAATCAGTATTGCAATTTCATCTAGGGTCAGGCCCGGCCCTGAGGGCGGGCGAGCATGGGCGACTGCCCCGGGCCCCAAAATATCGGAGGCCTCTAATTTTAGTTTTTTAGATAGTAATAATTTAGGGCTGTAGGTCAGTTCGGGATCAGTATAACTGATACCAGTTATCGGTTAACCAATCCCTAAAAAGTCAGAAAATGCATCCCAAAGCCGATACCCCTTCAGTTTTCGGTTAGTCGAATACCGAACTCGACGTAGTGGATTATACCACAAAAACTGAAAATAATGAGTCTGAATCTGATCAGACTCTAATTATAAGGCTTCATTGAGCTGATTAACATCCATTCCAATAAAGAATTACATTCATCATTGATAAATCTCGATTCTTTTATGTGTTCATCCAACATTAATCCTAAACAAATATCCCCCAAAGTGTTTCCTTTTTTAACAATTTTACAAAAATATCTTGACCTAATTCACATGATTTTTCCGCTTCTCCCTATTCCTTCAATTTCTTATCAGTTATACTTATATACAGATAACGAACTTTAAAATTGATAGAATCATAGAAATTGACAATTTGCCACAATAAATCAAGAAACAAAAATTGGAGTTATGCAGAAAGAAAATCCACCTTGTGTACGGCAGCAAAGGGCATAAGATGATGATGTAGTCGGCGCCCTATTCTAATTTGAGTAATTTCGGACTTACACTTGCCGGCGCCGAGAACAGAGGGGGAGGGTCGAGGGGCTGCGGGCGACTTAGTGCTTACGGCGTGGCGGAGGGGTCAGGGGAGGGTAGCCAATAGGCGGTGCCGGCGTGCCGCCGTACGCGGGGAGGGTGGCGGAGGGGCGTCGGGTTCGGGAATGCTGGGCGGAAGACGGAAATCGGGAAGGGGCGGCTGCGGGCGGTAGAGACTTGAGTTTTTCTGACTTGTGAGTCGGGAAGAGAAATACGTCCCCTAAATTAATTTTGGTAATTCGACACTACAATACCAATATTAACCTAATCACGATCCACATTTAGCCAGTACTAAAATAATACTCAATCTCGCTACTCTTATAATTCTTTTCTTTTATAATTAGTTGTCCCACTATTATTATTCCCTTCTCTAAAATAATAAAAGCTAATTCTTAAATTTAAAATAAAGTGGATTTTTCCTTACTCCCCACTCCCACATTCTTATATTCTCTTAAAAATTATTTACCTTACACGATTCTGTTCCGCTTCAAACTCAAAAAATTATGATTTTAAACTTTTTGGAAAATTTATATTATTCTTCTATTGTCTCAACTATGCATTGCAAAAAATTGAATGAATTCTCATTTCTCCCTACCAACTACTCTTCAAAAATCGTGTTCATTTCTTAATACAATTAAAAATCATAAAATACACACTTATATAAAGTTTCTTAATCTCCGCCGAAAAAAACGATGACAGTAATAGCGGGACAGAGAGAGTATTAGATCAAAAAAATATTTTTATATCATTATTCACTATTCATTTAAAATTTGGCCTTCAAATTTTTGAAAAAATGTTTCTATTTGAAAATAACTTAAATTTTGAACTTCAAGTGCCCCACAACTTCTTTAAGACACTCAATTGCTTGTTTAAAAAAGCAAGTCGATTAGTTGTTAGTTTTATAAAATATTCATAATTGTAAAATGACCAAAATAAAATATATCTAATTAATTATTTTATAAAAACAAATAATCGCTTCTATGTGTGAGGGAGAGACAATCGTTTGTGATGCATACTATCACAAGATAAGATAAAGTAATATATATATATATATATATGTATATATATATATACATAGGGGAGATCATATGAGAACACTTTTACAGTGAAAACTAGAACATTTCACATCCGTTGGATTGAGATTATTGACGCTCCAGATTTTAGTTTCATTAAAATAATTATTTTGCAACTTTAAGGTTAATAATTAGCACAAAAGACTTTTTGGTAAATTTGAAATATCTAATTTATTTCTCTCATACTCATTTATACAAAAACGTTTCTATAATAAAAAAAAAAGTAACATATACAGAAAAATCATCCTCATTCATTGGCATTGCATCTGGTAGCTTTCTCGGATAATCATAAATCTCCAACCGCTCCAACTTCTCAGTGGTCAAATCATACAATAGCAACTAACTCAACTTTGAACTACACTCTGCTTCAAGAAGCACTAGACCATCATACAATCTCAATGGTCTCGCAATAGTATTTAGGGCAATATGAAAAAATTTCACTCAGGACCCTTTGTTCGAGTATCCAAATAACAATTACTATATTGTTAGGTTTGGAAACTCTCGGTCTCTCATATGTCATAGTTGCTAACTTATCATTCCACTCAAAAGTTGAACGCTATGATTCCTCTTGCTCTTTCAGTAACAAACCATACTTCCCAGTAATAACTCCCTTTCCATGTGGTTGATATCAACCCCGCTAGTAAATTCAGGCAACTCAACGTCTTTCCAAAAATTTATCATAAAAGCGAATACTTCAGCTACCCATTGTATACCAACACGAATTTTCTCTTCATTGCAGTAAGTATCCGTATGACTTTGTAGTCTTGGGAATAAGCATCAAAGCCAAAACCAATAAATAGTATTGAATATAACGGCTTTCCAATTGTTTTGTGGTTAGATTGAAAATGATGATCTCCGATTTTACAATGGAATACAACCCACTGGTGACGCATCAATGTTGGGAATGATCCATCATAAGACGATGGAGGTAACTTTTCTTCACCAATCCAATCACCTAACCCCGAACATTTCTTATTCTTTTTTGACTCAGCTTTAACAGATAATGAAAATGGACCTGATGAAGGGGAGAACTCGGATCATGAGGGTTCCGACAGTCAAAGTAGCTCCAACAATGACCCGATTGAATCTGGCACTACTAATGTTTCTTTCCAAGCTTTTCTCCTCTTGTTGAGTATGTTAGATCTATTTATGTTTTCTCCTACATAAATTTATAGAATTAGTCCACAGTATGATAAAATTCAAAATATATAGATGCCAATTATTTAAATCTGGAGGAAATATAAGGCAAATATTGCAAATTTGTTACTAAAAGATCAGAGAATAGCGGACTGTAGCTTATAACAAGTGATTTTAACTATAGTGACGAAACTTAGTGTTCAAATGCAATCGGCAATTTGGATGAAGAATGATATTTCAATAAAAGAAGGAAATTAACTATAAGAGCCTATTTCTCTAATTTATATATTTTTTAATGATAAAAATTAAAACAGGCCCATATTGATTATTTAAAACTAAAATAGGAGCATATTTACTATCTTATGTTTTTTTTAAAATAAGTAGGTCCATGTTATCTATCTTCCACTCTTTTGAAAATTGAAAGAGGCCCAACCCAGACTACAATCTTCTTCCTTTACAAGATACAGTAGTGCAGAAAAGAAAAAACAGCGCAAATTCACGACGAATAGTGATTTAGCATAAAAAAAAAATAACAATAAACAGAAATCAACCATGAAAAAACATGATTTCCGGAGGCATTTGAGTTATGAGAATGGTTGTTCAGAGTTTGAAATGAGTTGTGCTCTGCCCAGGATGCCCAATGTGACTGCGACTTGATATACATACTTGTGTTTTGTTGATCAAGAAGGTTATCTGGGATTGTATTTGGTGTATTCAGGTAGAGGAAGAAGAGAAATCTAAGGAGAAAAAGATGAAGGGATGTGCAGCAGAGGCAACTGCAAAAGAACCATCACCACAGTTAGCACTTTAACTAACAAGTACAGGTAGAATAAATCACAGTTAACAAACTCAATGCAATCAATCGACGATCGGATTTTGACATCCAAGACTATATACTGAAAGAGGTAATAATATGAATTCAACAATGCACACTCTTATCTAAATGCTCCTGTATCTATCCCACAAACATTTCTTCATTTCATTTTCTGACTTATAATGTTGATGATAAAAAAAATCATGAATTACAGATACCTTAACCACAAGTCTTGACTTTATAGATGAACCTAACTACATAATCTTCACTCTTGCAATGTAAAGTTTAGTTTCTATGTGATTCCATTTTTGCTTGGTCGTGAATATCTGAACTGATTGTTCGTTGTTCAAGAATTCTTATTTGGGCAGTTCATACCGTCCATACATAGTTTTTTCATCTAAGATTTCAATTCTTCTGTGTTTCAACAGTAACATATTGTTCCATGGAGCTAAGGTAAAAAATATGGAAGAAAGAAGCATTTCTACCATTCTACCACCCAGTCAATTCTGTTCCACTTAATCCCTCATTCATAGCCGCATATCTTTCCGGCTAAGGAATGGAAAATCTTTCTCCTGAATCCAATTTTCATTTCATTCGGGAAAAGCCATCTTTTTTTTAACAATGTGTTTGGGACTCCCCATAAATGAGCTGCAAAGGTTCAATGGTCAATGGTGGAAATAAGGCAATTTACAAACCCATGAGCATAATTAGCCATAATGTATACTAGACTAGAAATGAGTCAAGTCGAGCAGCAATCAGGCCTATCAAACCATCTTCAATGGCCATACCACATAAAAATTTACGAAAGCTAAAATTATAACATAAAACATTTTAACAAGAAATATGAAGAAACGAAAGCAAATTTTACATAGTAATGGCTGTACCTGTCGCTTCCCGCCACTACTACTCTTCCTCCTCCATTATCATGATCTTCACAACATGGTCTAACCTAATCAAGATTCCAAATGTATAATCCTATTATTCCTATACACAATATCCAACCAAACTCATTTTTATAGTAATATTTCTCAATTTCAAGCCCATTAATAGTAATATTCTAAATTGTGATTCCCATTAAGAATTTTCAATCTCCAAAAATGCTTCAAGACAAAATGATAAACACAGAATACATGATAGAGGAAAAAGAAGAAAAATCAAATTAGAAAACAATTGTTTTACCCTCCAAACCTCATTTAGATAACTACATTGGAATGTGATTGTCACCAAAAAACCAAACAATCAAGAAGCAAAACAATTCCTAGTTTGTAACCTCTTCTACCACAGATTTAGTACTCCCAGATTTCTTCAACTCCCATGGAGGCAGGCAGTCTTTGTAGTGTGAGTGTAAGAACCACGACGACATCGATACTTCTTTCTCCTTGTGCTGCATAGAGATTGAAGAGAAGCAGCAGAAAGAGCTTCTCAGACTCTTCTTCTCACTCTCTGAATCTTGACAGTTTGCATCATGGCTCACAGTGCTTCCTCTTAGAGCTTCCGGAAGCATCCAGTTGCAGTATGAGCCTTTAAGTTTGGTAGAAAAAAGAAAACTCTTAGAAGGAAGTTCGAATTAACAAGCATTAAAGTCTTATCTTGGTTATCGAATCTAAAACTGAAATTTATACACATTAGGAAGAACGGAAAAAAAAAGAAAAAGAAAAAAAAAACCTCGTCTTCATTTTTTTACAAAAGAAATAAACGTTTTCTTAAAATATGTTGTACGAAAATCCTTCTCACTGTGCGTGCATCTCAAACGTATGCAAGATTTTTTCTTTTTAAGCAGATATATATTGTCTCATATGCCCTTAAAATGTCCAAAATTATAGTTAGGTAAATAAAGGGCAAAATCAACTTGCTATCCAAAAAATAACGTGTGAATGAGTTGAGATGTTAGCACATTTAAACTTGACGAGTGGGATTTTTGTGCAACGTTTTTTAAGAACACATGATCCTCTCAGCTAAAAGACAAACACATGAAGTTTTACGCATTTCATCAAACACATGGTACTTTTTTGCCTTTTCACCGAAAAAGAAAGCAAGATATTGCTAGCTAGCTATGATGCATAAAAAAAGATGGATATAAAATGACGATCATTTACCTATCCTTGCCAGCCGGTTGACCCATTTTGGTATCCGGTTGCCAGTCAGCTTGTAGCATATATCCTCACTGAAATGGTTGCAGTTTTTGGCAACCAAGTGATACGTATCACCACAGAAATTAGAAGATTGTTGCTCCATGAAGTCCCTAACTTGGTGAGGGTTCAAATCCGTCATGCCAACGAAAATTGACTTGCGAAACCTAAATCCCGGACACTGCCGGGGCTCAACATCAAACACACCACTATTAGGAAGGTCGTGAGCTCCAAAAGCGTATTCAATGTCATACACTGCAATACAACAGTGAGATGTGAAGAGAAGATCCATAACTAAAGCTTATAAAGAACCCGACATCATGAAGTTGGAGAGTGCGTCTACCTTCCACACCCGAGTGAAAGACGCCAACTCCAGCCCAAGAGACGTAGCCATTGATGGGAGTTAAGTCGTATACGTTTAGAAAAACAGGAGCCTTTCCGGGGCTGTAGCTGACTGACTTCACTTTAGGGAACACGCAGAACCTTGTGGCTGATTCACCTTCATTCTGAAGTGGCACAACTGTTCTCCAACTATTCTTGAATTTTGATTTCATGTTCAAGGGTGCAACTAGGAACGGTTCAATACCCAGTTTTCAACCTGTGATTATTATTTAAGACAGCGACAAGTATGCATGAGAATAGCTTCTCCGGAAGTACTAACAAAATCAGTTGTACTGGCCTCGAGCATGCTTCATAACTCTATTGTTATTCCTTCTCTTAAAAAAACATGTATAAACTCATTTGTTTCTTAAGCCATTGAGAGTGCAATCAAGGTTATGGTAAATAAGCAAAAATCAAATTAAACACATCCAGAGAGCACCGAAGAAGCTACTTCTAATAAACTGATAATGCCTTTTATAAGCTAGTCAATTAGGCTGTCATCATAGTGTAACTTCAACGCAAATGTCTTTTCGATGGGATTTCATGGTTTGTGAATTCAAAGGGCGTTGATAGCTCAGATCCCAACACCAAGTTATTCAAAAGAAACAATGAATTCCAATACTTTTTGCATAAAGCAAAGCTGATGCTCAAGAAAAGGAACTAATATTGATGCTTACCTTGATCTTTAGGTCATGAGAGTGAAACAAGTTTGTGAATCATGATTTACCAGTTAATTCAGAAGGCGGGAGAATCAACTGAAACACTGAGATGCACTAAGTGATGTATAGATCTCAGCTCGATCTGACTTTTATTAGAAGTACCATTTACTGGAACTAGTACCAATTGCTACCTTTTGTCTCTAAGAAGTTCTCAATTGCAATTACTACAGCTTAATTCAAAACCTTATCTTACAAGATTTGGTCTTTTTCTTTTCTTTTTTTTTTCTTTTCTTTTTACAACCAAAAGACAATAAAACTAATAATTTGAGTGCCCTACATACTTTTCCATTTTCTTCATAACATCAGTTTCTGATAGAGGTGTAAAGGAGATAGGAAATAGGCGCTCTTGACGAAGATGCTAATTTTAGAGAAAATTGTTGGGGGAGACATGGATCAAACTAGTACATTGTTATTTGCTCTCTTGACAATAGCAGTGAGTTAATGATTACAATTTCAGATCAAGACACGCATAAAAGCCACAATTCTAATGAGATAACTAAGATCAAGCATCACTTTGCTATGATCAAATCCAGGAAGAACACCTCATCACCAATTCACCATGATTAAGTATATACATGAAAAAACCAACAAATAAACTAGCAGAAGAATCTTTGGATATAAAACCTATAACCCAGATTAAAAAATCGAATCTTTCAGGGGGTTCAGCCATAATTTCATAAAATCAAGAAATCAATAATAAAAAAAAGAGCCTCGAATATAAGAAATCACATTTAGAAAACAACATTCAAGAAAATACCAAAGAAAGGAAGCAAAGCAATGCAGCCAATGCAAGAAAAAGAGAAATTCTTGGGTCAGGTAATTACAATTCAAGAAACAGATAGAAGCCCAATTCAAATGTTACCTCAATAAAGAATGTCACTCATTGTGAAGAACTGTTTCTCTGCAGAAAAGCCACAGCTGAAAGTGAAATATATGTGACTGAATCGCGCATTATATTCACTCTGGCTGCATATTCTGATTGAGAGAGAGAGAGAAAGTATCTCTTAAATTCATTCAAAGCCCAGTTCAAAGGAAAAAAAAAAGGAAAAAAATAAAAAAGGGAGGATAAAAGTTGACCTGTAATGCCAACTTAATTACTGACAACATTCCAATTACAAAATCTTCAGGTTGCGACAAATAGAGGTATTATTTGCACACCCCAAGATTGAAGAAGGAAAGAGCAAGGTTTCAAGAATTTGTAGAAACGGCCAAATGTGAAGCCCTATTTAAATTATTAAAGCGAAAAATATAAAATGAGTGTAAAGAAACGAATTGTTCGAGTTCGACGTATCTACTGTCACCAAATTATTAAATTTTACCCAAAATTCAAATAAATTTGAAAATGTATACCATTAATTAATTCCCCTAATCTCAATTGAAAGTTTTTCTCACGACAAATCAAGAAAGGGTCAAATGGTACCGTTTAATTGGTGGATAAAGCATATATTATTCAGTTGGTAAGTAGAACAAAAATGAAATAATTATTCCATTAATCATTAATATAGGGAAATGTATTACATAATAATAATAAACTGCCGTCCACGCGTTGCCAACTATCGTGAAAATGGCAAATTGATATTAATATTTTATCTTTTTTATATGGATTGAATATGCGATTAGTAGAATAATAATATGGTCTTTACTTGGATTCAACACATAATCGATATAGAGTAATTCAAATATCTCATGTAATCCAAGACTAGATTAAACGGATCGAATTTAAGTCATTCACATTTCACACCATTCGATTCAAGGGTGTGTTTACCTATGCTACACGGACACTTCAAAAAATATCAACTTATCGTATCGAACACGTGTCAGACACTCGTATACAACACGACACTTCAATTGTCGTGTCCAATAGATTTATGTACACAAAACATATTTAATTCTAAATCAAATATACAAAATCACTTTATTTTACATTTGATTTTATATTTTTAAATAAATTAGCGTCCGTATCCGTGTCCTAAGTTTTTTTTTTAAATTGTGTCTCATGTCCCGTGTCCTTATCGAATCATGTCACGTGTCTCGTATCCGTGCAACCTAAGTGTTTACAAATATTTATTACCAACACTTTTTATTTATTTATTTTTCCTTAAAATTTAAAAAGTTATTTTTAGTATAAGCAAATGTTTTTCACTTTTATAAAAGCAACTTAAACGAGTAGGAAAAAAAAGATTGTAGTGTGTGGTAAAATAATAAAGAATCATTAAGCATAATACATACTACGTGTACACCAAAAACATCTTAATTACTGCCTTTTGACTGTTTAATATATTAGAAAAGCTACCTTACAAGTAAGTTAATACTACATAATTGCTTATACAATTTAGTAAAAAAAAGTCACTTTACAAATCATTTGCAAACAATCCCTAAATGTCTGACCTAAATTAACATGTTAAATAATTGAATACAAATAATCAATCAATGAAATATTTTTGTTTTTGTTTTATTCACTTTAACATATCAAGAAAGTAGGTAAAATAACATGATTTTTTGTTTTCCACATGAAACTGCTATTGTGATTTGGGAGTGTCATCAGTATAAAACTCCATACATACACAACAAATTACAACACAATTTTATGCTTCCAAATTAATCAAACAAATTCATGTTGGCACAACACATTTTGTAACTAAGAGAGGGTTTAAAGTTCAATAGAAATTAATCTATGGAAGCTAAGAATCCTGATCACAATCCTCAAACAGGTTCAGAAATGGAGAAAGTCAAAACAGAGTTTCCTTAGTGAAGCAAATCCAAAAGTCAGAGAGAGAGAGAGTTCTTATTCAAAAAACCAAGAAAGATCTCATGGTAGTTTTTTCTGTATAGCTTGGTAAATGGTAATGGTGGATAACTGAACAGAGCTTTTGAGACACAGAACCATGTTGGAGAATCACTTGATTATGAACTGTTCTTCAGAGACAAAGCCTCCTAGCTAGCCATCAATTAGTCGTATATAAACAAGAATACTGAGTAACAGATAATCTGCAGAAAAAAGATAAATGTTAAAAAAATTCTTATCAAGATTCACATTTGCTAAAACAAGCTACAAAATACTCAATTGGGAAGTTTTCTCACCAAGATGAACCATCTGGGAAGGGATCCAAAGCATTTTTCTTCCCATTCACATAGTAATCCACAACTGCTTTCATTCTCCACAGCTTATCAGGATGATAATTTACATGGACTACAACCGGCTTAAGCTTCCGGAGTTCTGGCTTCTTCCTAACAGTTTTGAAGAGCACTTTACTGTTCATAAACAGATAATAATCCATAGTTCTTCTAGAAGCATGAAGCCCCTCATAACCAGGATGTGATGGGAAGAAAAGCTCTTTATTAAACACAGCTTGGTCCCAAGCATTCTCTCTAGCCAGCCTACCAGCCACACGATCCAAGAGCTCTATTGAGGGGATTGTAGGCCTTATGTAAAAGAATCCAGAATTATAAACCCATATCCTCATTGTATGAGCGTACCTCGCCCACCCCATTTCCGGTTCATCAAAAACATCGTCATATCCATAAGCTGTCATATTACTATGACCATCAGTCATAGACTCCACATCTGAATCCCTATACAGAAATTCAAATGGATTTTGCAAGTAGACTATGTCGACATCTGAGAGCAGGACACTATATCCCAGCTGCAAGAACTCCCTCAAGATCCGGAATTTCAACCCTGAGACAGCGTGATTTCCCCCAGTTCTTGCAATAGATTCAAAGTTCTTATCTTCCTCTATTTCGTCCATGTCTTTTTTGTATACCGGAACATCATTTGATTGGCAGAAAGTGTAGATTTCCTCATCCAGTGCAAAGACTAAGTAATTAGGTATGCCCACTCTTTTGATATTTGTGAACCACACCTCCAACATATCCTTCACATTTGAGTTAGCAAGTGTGATAATGAGTTCATGATCCACAGCAACTTCTTCCAGTAGCTTGGCTAGTTTTGGGTTGACAGATTCATCAGGTGAAACAGTGGGGTTGGTTCGTAATCCCTTAACAGTGCCAAAGGGCCCAGCCTTTTCCTGTTTCTGGGCAGTACCCTTACCTTGCTCAGCAAACCGAAGCTTGTCAGTAAACTCCCTAATTTGCCATTTCAACTTTGTATTTTTCTCTTTAGCAGCAAGAAATTCTGATTTTAACAAGTTGATGCGTTCTGATGAATCACATGAAGTGGTAATATCCTGGGAGGGTAAAGTTGAGTTCAGGATGTTCAAGGAAATTGGTTCTTCAAGGTGAGAGAATGAACAAGAATCCAAGAAAACTCATGTTTTATGGTTGGCTAAAGCAATTCCTAAATACCACAAGAGAAGCCGGAAAGTTTAATATCATACAAATTTGTACTCTTGTGTGTCATACGAGTGTCTCGTGTCATTCTTCTAAGTATGTGACATGTGTAGGGTGCGCAATTTGGGGATAGTTAATCTCAGAAAAATTGCAGCAGATTGAACTTCAACATGATCATGTAGCAGAAAAACTTCAAAAGCAAAGCTAAAATTATGTATACACAAAATGCAATAGCAAAAAGGCCATACTGAGACTTCATTTACATCTCCTATTAGGAATCAAACACGTACGGCCTAGTCAACGCTTCTCAGAATAAAATCAACAATCAAGCACGAATATGAACAAAGGAACAGTAAAATTACTACCTTCGAATTGATGGCGGCGACTTGGCTCCGACTCAGCCGCGACGAGAGAAAAAGCCCGTCCGGGCGGAAGAAGGCGAAGACGCATCCCAGTAATATACCGACGAAGATCGCGGCGGCGATTTTCGATTTGAGTGATTGGCCGCCGTGCTTCTTCATCAACGCTCGGCCACCACCAATCATTGTTTCTCACCGCAATCGCTACAGCATTATTCAACAATGTATTACAGAGAACAATAAATTTCGGCAGAATAATGTATGCATTATTCACAGAGTAGTAGTAGACTTTCCATTTCAAAGGGGCGCCGTTGAATGCGTTTTCTTTCCGTTGCCTTCATTTTCATTTTATATAATATCATACATATAATTAAAAAAAATGGAATAAATACCAGAACTATTATAATAAGAATGTTTTCATTATCTTTCTATAGGTACACGGAGATTAAGAAACTTATATTATGTGATGTGTATTGTTTTATTTTGAAGTTCTTAATTTTGGTCCACACATTATTAATTATTGCTCTCTCCAAGTCGATATGCACAATCTTCTAAAACTAGCATAAACACATTATGCCAATCGAGACGAATTAAATGTGCCATTCTTCAACTTCAGTCTCCAGATTTTGCCTCTGCGTAGGATGCTTTACTTCTTGACCATCTGATTAGCTATTAAGAACATCACATGTTAATCCAGATTCAATGAAACTAACTACATTTCTCTGCCTATTGTTCAGTTTAGATCCTTCAGAAAACAAGTACCTGATACCAAAATCTTGCTAAGGACTGTTCTTGCAACACGAATTTCAGTTTCGTGTTTACTGGCAAACTTCGTCTGCAGGGCTATTGGCATAGGGACTTATTTCAGTTTCCTTTTTAAAATCCCGAACAAAGATGGATGATGTTTGAGTGATCATATCTAATTACTAGAAACAAAATATAAGACAGATCGTCCCCTTGGGATGGCATAGTAACGTACCATAAGTTACCGTTACATATATGATAAGATCGTAGAAACTTATCAGTCAAGATCTCAAACCATAAACATATATGATAAGATCCACTAGAAATGAATGGAAGGTAACTTTTAAAAAGTAACGTACCATAAGCTACCGTCACATATGATAAGATCGTAGGGAAACTTATCAGTCAAAATCTCAAACCATAAGCTACAGTCACACATATGATAAGATCACAAGGATTGTTTGATACTCATACTCTTAACATTTTTATTTATATGCTCTCGCGAAATATTTTTTCATCATTCCCTAACAATCATAGAGTTCCAACTTTTCAGTGAGCAAATCATAAACTAGTAACTGACTTAACTCACCACTATTTACTTCAAGAAACAATAGACCATGTTTAAGTTCCAGTTATCTCACTACATTTCTTCTTCCATAACCCTTCTTCCCGTACTCAAATCTCAATAATATTGTTAGTTTTACAAACTCATAATCTCTCATATACAATAGCTCCTAACTTATCATCCAACTCAACAAAAGTATGGACATAGTCTCATTGATTGTAATTTAAAAAAGATTCTCGTATCAAAATTATATGACAGGATAGTTTCTCCAGTAGCAAACATGTTTCCCAATAATAATTCTCACTAATCTATCCTAAACCTTAAAGTTGATCGTAACTTTTAAAGCATTTAATCTCTTTCCAACAAATTTCATTAAGCGCCTATACCTCATCCACTCTACTTGGAATATGGATTTCGTCTTGATTGTAGTAAGTATGCCAAAAAAAACTTTTGCAATCTTGTAGTCTTGAGAAGTACGATCATAATCAAAACCACTAACATCGAAATACGTCATGTTTGAACGTACGAGACGAAAGAAGGAACTTTAATCCAAAAATGTTGTATTCAATGCTAGTGGTTTTGGTTATAATCATATTTTTCAAAATTATAAAATGGTGTGAATTTTCTGACATGCTTACTACGACCAAGACAAAATCCATAGTCGAAGTAGAGAGGTATATACGCTTAAGAGAATTTGTTTGAAAGAGATTGAGTGCCCTTAAAGTTACTATCAACTTTAAGAGTGTTGCATATGTTGGTGGAAATTATTATTGGAATCCTATCATTCAATTTTGCTACGAAATTCTTCTCTAAATTACTTTCACATGTGACTATCTACATGCTTTGGTTGAGTTAGATGATAAATTAGCAGCTATAGCATATGAGAGATAGGAAGTTTCTAAACTAACAACATTATTGACATTTGGGAATTGAAGGGTCATGAGCGAACAATATGTTTAATCAATCTGATTGAAGCCTAATTTGTATTTTGTATGGCTTAGAAGTTGCGGTGGCGGTGCTTCTACTAGCAAATGACATGACGGTGGCGGCGAGTCATTGGGGACGGCGACGGATGGAGATTTTCAACTGAAATATAGTAGGAATTTTTTTTCGGCGATTCAAGGGGAATTTAATATTAGAGTTTTGACTAATTATTCCTTTAATTAGATTTTAATAATATGATTTTTGACATATTATAATCCGATCCGAGTTGTTTTGGCACAAAAATTATAAATTGTCTAGGGACTCGTATTAGTCATCTTATTTATATAAAAGAATGTTTCAATTTCAAATTAATTTCAATTTCAAGATTCAAATGCAATTTTTAGTAAATTGAAGGGTAATATATTATTTTTTTTTGTTAATCCATACATACACATCTAAATATATATAGAAACTCGATTCAATTAATTTCAACTAATTAATCAATTTAATTTTACCAATTTAAAGGAATTGTGCAATTATTCATCAAAATAGACGTTTTAATCTGTTTGATTCATAATTGTAATTATTTTTCAACAATTTAAACTCTTTTCCAATTAAATCATTCAAAATCATTCATAATTGCATTTTCCTTTCACTTTTCATTCTCTATGCATGGTCATCACCCTCATCTCATTTCTTTCAAGTGCCGCTTAACCAAACTTAGGCAATTGTTTTCTTTCTTCCTCGGTTTCTGTCTTTCCACTTTTGTCTGCCGCTCATTCCCCCATCTCCCGTAAAACTGAGTGCATTAGGTGAAATTATTTCTCATTTTCACGCTTTGAGGATTCTCACGCTGTGATTTTTAAAAGTCTGATAGTTATTTTTCTGGCATTCGTTGCATTTTTCAATGGATATTTATTTTATGCGCTCTTGAAATAGTAAAACAGCAATTTTTATATCTGGATTTACATTGCAAAATTTGTTTGACTGTGAAGGTTCGGTTTGTTGACATGTTTCGTAAAAACCAATGAAATTCATTGTCAATTTCAAATTGATTCAGTAACAGATAAATGTAATTCTTTTCCAACAAAATATGTAATTATACAATCAATGTAAGAGCTTTCTTAACATCAAAAGTGATGAATGATCTATATTTGATTCTTTTTTGCTATGTTCTAGACTTCTAGCTATGCATCAAAAGGAATGCAGACTATACACACTCTGCTTATATGTAAAGTTAATAAGGAAAAATGATGAAGCTGAAAGTATTGAAAATAAAGCTTCACCCGCATCTTCACTAGATTTGTTGCTCTTGTAAATACGATTATCCTATAATCACCATCTGAATCTTCGGGGATGCTTCTCAAGGGAGGAGCTAAGTATTCTCACCTTAAAGTTATGTTTATTAATATTTGCATTGCATATACAAATTCATGCTCAGATAAAAATATATTTGTTTAGTGATTATACTAGATTTACATCTTTGTATTGACTTTTGCATTTTGTCCCTCAAACTTTAGATTTGTAAATGCATAATAAGCATCATCCCTCTACGTTGTCTTATTGGTATACTATGTGCGATAGCACTAGAATGTCGAGACTGCTTGGCATTATGTACAGATGCATTAGAAAGTACATTCAATCTTTTTTTTAGATGGACATGCAGATAGGATAGTAGAACGTAGCAAATGTATGACTGTTGGGGACGATGTGATTTTTTTATATGTAATTAGTCAAGAAATGCATTGAATACCAATCATCATCGCGCAAGTGAATGAAATAATAGATTAACATGACCCAAGACATTAATTAAATTTGTTATTTGAGTTGAAATCATGTTATTTCTTTATTTTCTTGGTTTGAATAGAGTTTTATTAACCCAAATTACAAATAATGAGTTATGTTCATTCTCAAAAGATCAAGATGGTGGTGTTAAAACGGTTCGTGTTTCTGTCACATATTTCAGAGTTACTTCTTCAAATTTTAATTGTATCCCTTAGTGTTACTCAATAATTTACTTACCGAGTATACATTTGTTCACAGAAAATATTATATCGAATTTAGTGAAGCAAATACCTTCAGTAAAGCTCTGGAGCTGTGTGGATCTCAATTGGGAGAGATTACCTGTTTTATGAGAAGGCTAGGGGTGTTACTGATGGGGTGATACATGTTAACAATATTTAGATATTAGTGGTAAGCAATGGCCTATATAATTACGAATATTTGAAAATATGATACATTTCTAGAAATAAAGGGGGAAGATATTAGTAGGAATATATACGTTTTGTAGCATTAATTATTTAGAACTCTACGAATTTGTTAAACTTAAACGCTAAAATCATGTTTAGATTTCTCTTTTTTTTTCATGAGGCGAAAACTTAAAATCCCCATCAAATATAGCATTCTGCTAAGATTTATAAAACTTTTTATTCACTAAAATATTGTGCATATAGCACTTTAGCGTCACCTAATTTAAATTTTTTGTACAAAAAGAAGATTCTTAAGAAGTATATTGTACTTATTCCACACAATCTTTGAGAAACATGATTCAAAATCTTGAATATTACTACGTATTTCATTTATTAATTTGTGTTTTAATAATATATATGACTTGAATATTACTACGTATCTCACTTAGTAGTTTATGTTTTAATAATATGATATATGAATATGATATTATCATTTAAAGTAGTATTAACTATTATATCATAAAATTGTAATATTTTTTAGTAGAAAGTACGGGTGATGTATTAGTTATCATTAAGATTACAATGAAATCTCAATAAATATTACTTTCATACATTACTCGATCCGTAATAGATATTTCAATAAAATATTGTTTGTCAGACTAAATACAAATCAATTATTAATGAGATAATAAAATTTACATTACAATCATAAATATATATAGTTGTTAATTGGAGTAAACAGTCACGTTAGTCCTTCACCTTTTTTCTAAAATTCAAATTGGTCATACATTTTTCAATTGAATCATATAAGCAAACATCTTAATTTTGTTAGTCATACTCGCCCTTCCATTCATCTCACTTTCTCTCTGCTGACATGGCTCCTTTGGAGAATTAATTTTGTTACAACATCGAAGTTTATCCTTTATTTGATTACCTTATTCACTCAAGTAAAAAATTGTGGTTGGTTTAAAATTTGAGGAAAAGAGGCTAAGAGAAGGACGAATATGCAGACCAAAATTAGGGTGTATAGGCTTATATGAGTCAATTGAAATGTTGGGATCAATATGAATATTGTGGGAAAGGTGGAGGAACAAATGTGACTATGGAATTGAGATATTTAGACTTATACGAGTCCATTAAAGAGTAAAAGACCAATGTGAATATTATGAAAAAGGTCAGGGATCAATCTAACTGTTTATTTGTTAATTGAGTATTCTATAAGATTTCCTTATTCGTTTTATTTTATATTTTTCTTTTACTACTTAATCATATATATATATATATATATATATATATATATATATATATTAAATTCAAAACAAGCTTAAATACTCAACTTTTGAAATATGATTTGTGTTGTAAATATATTTATATAGTTCTCTACTACATTTAATGACGATATTGTAAAAAGGTATTTGTTCCATATTACTATTTTTCTTTTATTCTTTCTAGTTTATATCCATTTAAGTGTTCTTGTTTTTTTTTTCTTTTTACTTAAATCTAATTTTACTTGTATCTATCTTACCTCTAATTTTTATTTATTTATATTTCATTATTTAAAGTTTTCACTGTTGTTTTTTCAAATGTACTAGAAAATGGTTTATGAACGTATTCACTGTAGTATCATTTTTAAAATAAACAATTTCATTGTTTCTTAATAATGAATAACAAAATTATTATTCAATACATAAATAATTTTATAACGTATTTAAATCCATCAAAATTCAAATTTATCGGAACTTCTAAGTTCTAACGATCGTATTTGGGTATTTTCATATTTCAGTGCTTTCTTTCTCTAAATGTAAATGAGATCACTCATCGAAGGACTGAAGTTCCATGCACAAGCCATAAAATCCGGTTTTCTCTCAAGAATCATCGCCGCCAATCAGCTTATTGAATTATACTCAAAAAACGGTCTTACTGGAGACGCCCACAAATTGTTCGATGAAATGTCTGACCGAAATGTGTATTCTTGGAACGCCATTATAAACGCTTATATAAGAAGCAGGAATCTCACTAAAGCAAAAGAGCTTTTCTATTCGTCCCCATTTAAAGATTCCGTCACGTATAATTTGTTGATATCGGGCTATGCGCGCAGCTCTGGTTTTGACGGTGACGCTATTGAATTGTTCATTCAAATGCAGTTTGATGAAGATGGAGCTCGTTTTGATGAATTTACTCTTACCACAATGCTTAATTTACTAGCAAAGTTACGTTTTTTGCATTACGGCACGCAGGTGCATTCGTTTATGGTGAAGAGTGGGAATGATCGGAGTGGTTTTGCCTTGAGTTCGCTGATAGATATGTACTCCAAAAGTGGGAGCTTTTCGGATGCTTCGAGGGTTGTTAATCGGCTAGATGAAAAAGGCATGGTGGATTCAATTGTTATAAATGCCTTGCTTGCTGCTTGTTGCAGAGAAGGCAAGTTGGAAATAGCCCGGGAGATATTCTTGAGTTATCCCGAGCTGAACGATGATGTGTCGTGGAATACAATGATATCGGGCTGTGCTCAGAATGGGCGCGAGGAGGAAGCAGTGGAGTTGTTCAGGTGTATGGCACGTGAGGGATACTGTTGGACTGAACATACATTTGCTAGCTTGTTGGCAGCTTGCTCTTCTTTAAGGAATTTGAAGCTAGTAAAGGAAGTCCATTTATGGGTGTTGAAGGATGGCACATCTGTAAATCCTTTCATAAGCAGTGGCATTGTTGATATCTATTCCAAATGTGGTGATATGAGGTCTGCTGAGAATTTTCTTGGGACAGTTGGGACGAGCAACATATATTCTGTTACCTCCATGATCGTGGGATACTCAGCACGAGGCGAAATGGCACAAGCCCGGAATCTGTTTGATTCAGTAAGTGAACGAAACTTTGTGATATGGACTGCAATTATTTCAGGTTATGTGAAGGTGCAGAAATGTGAGGATGCGTTTGTTCTGTTCCGCGAGTATGTATCTGAGGAGACGACATTCCCAGATTCCGTTATCTTAGTAAGCGTGCTTGGTGCTTGTTCTACACAAGCTAGTATAGAATTTGGGAAACAAATTCATGCATACATGTTAAGAAATGGGATTAAGCTAGATGAGAAAGAAACAAGTGCTTTGATTGACATGTACTCAAAATGTGGCTTCATCCTATATGCAAAGAGATTGTTTGAAAGAGTTGGGACTAAAGATACTATCATGTACAATGTTATGATTGCGGGTTTTGCTCATCATGGTTTTGAACGCGAAGCTACCGGTCTTTTTGAACAAATGGTTGCTCAAGGACTTCACCCTGATGCTGTCACCTTTATAGCACTTCTATCAGCCTGCCGCCATGGTGGATTGGTTGAAGCAGGTGAAAGTTATTTCCACTCAATGACTAAAGATTATGGAATCCAACCTGAAACTGATCATTATGCCTGTATGGTGGATCTATATGGGAGGGCAAATCAACTACAAAAGGCCGTAGCTTTCATGGAAAAGATGCCTATTGAGGCCGATTCAGTTATACTGAGCACGTTTTTCAATGCTTGCAGAGCAAACAAGAATGTAGAAGTTGCAAGAATGGCAGAGGAGAAGTTACTGAAAGTTGCAGGAGATAAGGGATCAGGATCAAGGTATTTCCAGTTAGCTAGTGTGTATGCATCAGGTGGGAAGTGGGATGAAAAGCAGAGGATGATGAAGACGATGAGAGAGAGAGAAGCCAAGAAGCTTGCTGGTTGCAGCTGGATACATCTGAGCAATGGAGTTCATAGTTTTATATCAGGTGACAGATCCCACTCAGAAGCAGAGGCTATATATTCTGCTCTAGGGTTCTTGATTGATCAACTCTATGTTAAAGCCAGTATGGATAAAAACTCTCATGCACTCAACTAATACCAAAAGTGTTGCATTTTTACTGTTTTAGGACATTTATGTTATTTCCTTTTAGTCATTAGTATTCGAGTCATTATGGCTAGAGCTGTCAGTCGTCACGAAGAGTCGAAGACCGACTCAGCCCTTCACAAGCCATTGGACCATTCGGTTGAGCCGACCTATAAATTAAATTATAATTTTTTTATTTGGAATTTAAATTAAATAATACAAAAAACTAAGAAATGATTCTACATGTATAAAATTAAATTTATAAGAATTACTTAGCAATCCGGATTTTCTCGCCAATTTTGTGAAAACCACTCAGTGGCCCACCAATCACACGGGGTCACCTGTGTTTTTATCAATAAACAAACATTTTACTGGTAAAAATATGGTCCACCAATACACGCGTGGCACCGCGTGATTGGTGGGCCAGTGAGTGGTCCACCCAAAAATGGGAGTGACGATCCCTGGCGGTTTGCAAAGAGGGTTTTGTTTTTTTCTTTTTTTTGCTCAAAGCAGAGCCGTCAAGATTGTGATTCTAACCTAGCTCAAAGCGAGTTTATGATTATGTTCATCAATTACTTTTTATTTCTTGGATATCAACGAATTTTGATTTATAGTTTTTATATTTTGCATACATGTTAGCATTAAAAGCCAGAGCAATCGTAGCATTCAGATTAGTCCGATTTGCAATAGATAATAATTTAATTTAATACGTATAATTACTCGAATTCTAGTGCCATCTTTTGTTTACAGTACATGGAAAATTAATTTTCAGAATTAAGTTCCACCTCTCGAACTCCACGAAAAAAATAATTTCACAATTTAAATAAAGTTTAATACGCCTTGTTGGATAATTTGTTTGATAATTGAAAATCCTGAACATATAATACTCCCTCCGTCCCAATTATAATGTCCAGTATTCCATTTTGGGCTGTCCCAAATATAATGTCCAATTTCCTTTTTTAGCAAATTATTACACACAATTTTTTTGTAGGACCCACACCTTTATACACCTCTACCCACAACTAACAACTCTCCTTAAAAACCGTGCAAAAAACAAAGTGGACATTAATATTGGGACGGAGGGAGTATAAACGTAGAATGCTGGCCATGTATGTTGTAAATTGACAAAGTTTGAGAAGCAACCGGGTACCCACTGTTTCATACTCGGCAAGGCCAGTTGACTTGGTTTAGCTACAACAATGTGATAAATTTGGGTCGGGTCAGCCAAATGCCCTTTTTCTTATTTGACTCGGTAGAACCGGTTGGTTGAACCGGTAACTCTGACGCAGTTAGACTTATTTTCTTTTTCCATATTTTATTATGAGATGAATTTGGCGAATTTAAGTAAAGTATTTAGTGTTTCTCTTCTCATTCATTCTATGAAGTACCATTATACTACAATTTTATATGTCAGAATTTGAAATTCTGAAGTAGCAGATCAGCTAAATATAAGTTGGTATATAATATATTTAATTATTATTAGAATACTAAGTTTTTTATATAATTTATTTGAATAATAATGACGCTAATAGACCGATTGACTTAATAGGTTTTTACTAAATTTTGTTAGAAAGAAAAAAAATAATAATAATAATTAATGAATAAATAAATAATGTAAACGAACTTGTGTAAGACTTGCAAGTGGAGGTGAGGATAATCTCTCTTAGCAAGAGAAATTATGTCTTGGTTAGCATACAGACCTCGACAAACAAATACTCCCTCCGTCCCAATTATAATGTCCAGTATTCTATTTTGGGTTGTCCCAAATATAATGTCCAGTATTCTTTTTTTAGCAAATTATTACACACAATTTTTTTGTAGGACCCACACCTTTATAAATCTCTACTCACAACTAACAACTCTCCTTAAAAACCGTGCAAAAAGTAAAGTGGACATTAATATTGGGACGGAGGGAGTATGAAACAATTCTTTGCTTCGCGTGACAACATAAAAAATCTAAAGAGGCTCCAACGAAACTGAACATAGACAAATATCACGTGTTTATAAAGATTGATAAGTAAAGAATTTTCATGTGTTTATAATTATATTTATATACGAGGATATTAGATGTTACTAATTCATGTATCATGATCAATACAAGTCTCTCTTTTAAGTTGATAATTTTAATAAAGTATAATTAATTTCTCACCCGACCAAGTTTAATTTTGACTAAATAAAAAATACCACAGTCATCTATTTAAAATATCTCTTTCAAAATTAAATGATTGGTCAAACAAAGTGAGGCACGACTCTGTTTACCAAAACACATTTTGCACAAGAGAACCTTCAGGTCTATCCCAATTTCAAATATATCTCAAAATTGAACTGTCGTATTATCTTAATTAATTTATTTGCATGCAGGTTGTAGATACAGTAGGTGATCGAAGACGAAGGCCACCGCAAATACGGTGATCGAAGTGTCTCCGGCGGTGAGAGGCGGTGTGTTTTGATCGGCATTGACTTCATCCACGATCTGACTGTGTTGTTCCTCGACGAGCCTACCTTTGGATTACACTCCACGAGGGCGTTCATGGTGGTGAAATTTTTGTTTAGTCAATCCATTTGCTTTGTTTTACAACTAAATTTTTTTTAGCGAAATTGGTCCTCAAACTTTGTAAGTTTGGAGGAATTGATCCTCGAAAATATCAATACCGAAAATATCTTTTGAATATTTTATTAATTAATTCAAAATATAGTTGATTAACGGTTGATTGACGTAAAATTTAAAAAAATGACCAATTTCGCCAAATTTAATAGTTTGGGGACCAAATTATAAAAAAAAAGAATATGGACCAGTTTGACCAAAGATGCAAAGATTGGAGGCCATTTAAACTAATTTGTCTCATAAGAATATAAGCGCCTTAAAGTATATGTTGGTTACAAAAGCTGCTATTACAAGTAAACTATTAAATAACAAAATGAAATAAAACAACAAAACCGTCGAGTCGAGGAGTCCTCTCTCCGCAAGACGAAATACGCCCCGGTAGTGCTCTCGGTTGTAGGCGTATCGTCCCCAAAGATAAAACGACGAACGTCTCAAAGATTGCAGCACCGCAAAACCTTCGAGCTCCGTCGAACCCGGACTTTTCCGGCGAGGACAGTGCGCTTGGAGACTTGAGCTAAGAAGCAGCTAGGATGAGATGCAGAGCTAACTATAGAATGTTGTTGTTTTGCAGGTGGTAGAATAACATGCAGACTGATCCTATTTATAGGCAGTCCCAGCTCAGGTGTTGATTGCAGGAGCCATTAATGCTGGAGATCGTGGATGGTAAGTAGTGGAGAAGTGGAGAGTGAAACAGTCTCTTCCAGAGACTTCCAAAACAGTAGTGCTTGGGTGTGGCAGGTGCACTGCACCACGGAGAGGAATCCAGTGCAGCTGGAGCACTGCACCGCCCGACCCGGCACCCGACCCGACGGACCACCCAAAGGACCAATTGCCAAGATCCAAGTCCACGGACCGGAACTGGAACTGGAACTGGAACTGGAATCGGAACCGGAGCCAGAGCCGGGGCCGGGCGCGGACACGGGCACGGGAGCGGGGCGCGGGTGCGGGCGCGGTGCGGCGCGCGCGCGCGCCGCGCCGCGTGTGAGGCGGTCGGCGAAAAGGCTCGCGCGCATGAGCATGAGTGGCCCAAGCCCACCACATGTCACTTAGTTGTCTTCTACAATATTGTAGAGACTTAAATACCACACAAAACATTATTCATTAATCGATGTGGGACATGATTAATGTAATAACTCTCCAAAATCCGAATAAGGTAAGTTTCTCCACTTTAGGTAACATATTAGTTTTGTCCCCCCAAACTTCGAGCCACTATTTCTCGCTCACCGAAAATCGGAATCGAGAAATTAAGCACACTATCATTATCTACTCGAAACGTAGATCGACGTCATATATCTCAAAACATTAATCGGATAAATATCGAGGCTCGAAACGATGATTAACCGGGCTGAATTTTGCCCTAGTCAAATTAGCAATAAATGCTAATTGACTTTCCATAATTTCTAAATATATATATATAATATATATATATATATATATATATATATATATATATATATGTTAACGATTTTCTCCAACAATCCCCCACATGAGTGGAAATAGCCAAATGCATGCATGCAGACACACAGCTCTGTCCTCAGGGGACAATAAAGCATCAGGATAGGTGGCTTGTGACCTTGAACCTTCCTTAGTTAGTGCTATCGAGCATACCGGCGGATTAGTGGACACGTGGCCTTGAACTATTCCTCCATGGTGTATACTGAGACAATAACACTAACACTATAAAGTCTCAACCTCGTCCGTTCTCACGTTTGTGTCCTTTACTGGCCATGGACAACCTCTTTGGATTCATAAGTGTTACATAGAAGCGGCCCTCACTTCTCACTTACATAGGTGATTCTTACTCGAGTATCCTGTCATACTCCACCTTCTCAAGGCATCCAAGAATCATTAAAAGTCAAAGACTTAACCTCACCACTTGACAGGTCACCAACACTCTCGAGCTCTTTTAGGGAATAGACTATTTGAGTGTGGTATCAACAGACTCATATAGCTTAGTTTTCCCATTGAACCAAGTTCATGGGATCTCCAATCTACAAGGTTGGGTATCCACTATAATTGTCTTTAACGTGTGGATTTAACTCTCATTCCCTCTACGAGCTTATACATTTGATCTCGATTCAAACTCTTAGTAAGCGGATCCGCTAAGTTATCTATAGACTTGACATAATCTACAGAGATAACCCCACTCGTGATCAAATGTCTTACGGTATTATGTCGACGACGAATATGTCTCGACTTACCATTATACAACCCACTCTTGGCCCTACCAATAGCCTTGGCTATCACGGTGAATCATCACAGGTGGCACGGGTTTCGTCCAACATGGAATATCTTCAAGAAAATTACGGAGCCATTCGGCCTCCTCACCGGCTTTATCTAAAGCAATAAATTCATATTCCATGGTGGATCTGGCTATACATGTCTGTTTCGTGGATCTCCACGACACAGCTCCTCCCCCTATAGTGAACACATAACCACTAGTAGACAACAAGTCTTTAGTGTCGGATATCCAATTTGCATCACAGTACCCTTCAAGTACTGGGGGATGTCTCGAGTAGTGCAGGCCAAAGTTAAGAGTGTATTTCAAATACCTCATAACTCTTACAAGAGATTTCCAATGTTCTCTACTAGGATTACTAGTATAGCGTCTCAGTTTGTTCACCGGACAAGCTAGATCAGGCCTCGTACAATTCGTGATGTACATAAGACAACCAATGACTCTAGCATAATCCTCTTGAGCAACAGGATCACCCCTATTCTTGCTCAAATGAACATTAACTTCTAGAGGAGTCTTTGCCGGCACACTATCAAAGGCATTAAACCTCTTAAGCACTTTCTCAATATAATGAGATTTAGACAAAATAATCCCTTTAGGAGTTCTTTGTATCTTTACTCCAAGAATAACACCAGCAATTCCCATATCTTTCAAATCGAAATTTCTTTTAAGCATACGTTTGGTGTCATTTATGACTTGAAGGTTTTGTCCCATAATTAACATGTCGTCTACATAAAGACAAACAATTACAAAGCCATTCTTTGTATTCTTTATGTAAACACACTTGTCACATTCATTAATCTTAAAGCCATTCGACAACATAGCCTCGTCAAATTTCAAGTGCCATTGTAATGGTGCTTGTTTCAACCCATATAGGGATTTCACCAACTTACATACCTTTCGCTCTTGGCCAGGTACTACAAACCCTTCAGGTTGTTCCATATAAATTTCTTCTTCTAAATCTCCATTTAGAAAGGCAGTTTTCACGTCCATTTGGTGAATCTCAAGATTGTGCATGGCAGCAATCGCGAGAAGTACACGGATAGACGTAATTCTCGTTACAGGCGAATAAGTATCGAAGAAGTCATATCCTTCAATTAGCTTAAAGCCTTTAACCACTAAACGAGCTTTATACTTATCAATTGACCCATCTGCCTTATACTTTCTTTTTAGGATCCATTTACATCCTAAGGACTTGCAACCTTCGGGTAAGTCTGCTAAGACCCAAGTGTGATTCTGCATAATGGAATCAATTTCACTTTGGACAGCTTCTTGCCAAAGTGGGCCATCGGGTCTAGAAAGAGCTTCTTTTATAGACCGCTCTCTTCATCCAAAAGAAAGACAACATAATCAGGACCAAAGTCCTTAGCAACTCTTGCTCTAGTGCTACGTCTTGGTTCTAAAGTTTCAAGATCGACAGCTTGCCTTTTACGTGTATCGAGTTCTACCCCCACATTTCTAGAACTACTAGCAACTTCTCTTGCTTCACCACTAGAGTTTGACTCAATTTTATCATCCTTTTTACAAGGGTAGATATGTTCGAAGAATATAGCATTCCTTGACTCAATAGTAGTTCCAACATTCATATCGGGCACAGCCGACTTATGAATGATAAATCGATATGCACTACTATTCAGTGCATATCCTATAAAGATACAATCGACGGTCTTAGGTCCGATTGTAACTTGCTTCGGCAAAGGCACTTCTACCTTAGCCAAACACCCCCACACTTTGAGGTATTTATAGGAAGGTTTCCTTCCTTTCCATAACTCGTAAGGAATTACATCTCTACCTTTTAGATGTATTTTGTTTAATAAGTAGTTAGCCGTCAAGACGGCTTCCCCCCACATGTTCTGGGGCAGTCCAGAACTTATTAACAAAGCATTCATCATCTCCTTTAGAGTTCGGTTCTTCCTTTCAGCTACACCATTTGATTGAGGCGAATAGGGGGCAGTGGTTTGATGAATAATACCACTTGTCTTACATAACTCTTCAAAAGGAGCTACATATTCTCCACCTCTATCACTTCGTACCATTTTGATTTTACAATCAAGTTGGTTTTCGGCTTCTGCTTTGAAGTTAGAAAAAGCTTCAATCGCCTCATCTTTACTCCTTAAAAGATAAAGAGTACAATACTTGGTGTAGTCATCAATAAAAGTAATAAAATACTTTTTCCCACCTCTAGTTTGTACAAACTTCAAGTCACATTCGTCAGTGTGAATGAGTTCTAGAGGTTTTGTGTTCCTTTCTACAGAATGAAATGGTTGCTTAGCCAATTTTGCTTCAACACAAACTTCACACTTGGTTTTGTTAAACTCATTTACTTTAAGTAGATCGAGATTAACTAATCTTTTTATAGCATTTAGATTAACATGTCCTAATCTAGAATGCCATAAATCGGAACACTCAATCAAGTAAGAGGAAGTAGTTGCGTTTTCATTATCTTTGGCCTCAGCCTCTTGGCGCATCGCCATTACAGACAGTTTGAAAAGGCCCTCAGAGAGGTAATCTTTTCCTAAAAACATTCCAAATTTTGTCAAAATAAACTTGTCAGACTCAAATACTAGTCTAAAACCTCTCTTAACTAGTACAGAGCCGGACACCAAATTCTTCCGGATATCAGGGACATGCAGCACCTCTCCAAGAGTGAGGTTCTTGCCGGAGCTCAACCTTAGCACCACAGTACCATAGCCAACCACCTCAGACGAGGCTTGATTACCCATATTGAGCTTCCTCCCTTGGCAGCTCTTGTACTTGGTGAAGCGGCTTCGGTCACCACAAACATGTGCTGTGGCAGCGGTATCAATATACCACTTCCCCTCATTCTCCACGACGTTAGCTTCTTCAGTGACCACGGCCGCAAGGTCGGCTTCAGTGAGGTCAATCTCCAACATATTGGCTTGACGAGCCCTCTTAATCTTCGGCTTTCGGCAGTCCTTGGACATGTGGCCGGATTTGCCACAGTTGTAGCAGTCCCCTTCAAACTTGCGGGATTGCACCTTGCCCTTCCCTTTGGGGTTGCTGTTTGGACGCCCTCTCTTCGCGTTGTTGGAGTTGCCACCTTTCTCAGCAAGGTTGACTCTTGGCTCCACGGGTGCTTTGCCCTTCCCATCTCGAGTCCTCATGTCGGTCTCGATGCGGAGCTTGACCACAAGGTCCTCAAGCGTCATTTCCTTTCGCTTGTGCTTCAAGTAGCTCTTGAAGTCCTTCCAGCTCGGGGGAAGCTTCTCAATTACTGTTGCCACAATAAAAGCATCTGGCAAAAGCATACCTTCGGCGTGGACATCATGGACAATGAGTTGGAACTCTTGAACTTGGTCCATGACTGGTCGAGAGTCCACCATTTTGTAGTCCAAGAACTTGGCGACTACAAACTTCTTGGTACCTGCATCGTCGGATGCGGTATTTTCTTTCAAGTGCCTCCCAAATTGCCTTGGAGGTCTTTACATTTGCATATACACTGTACAGACTATCATCTAGTCCACTAAGCAAGAAGTTTTTACAAAAGTAGTCAGAAGTCAGCCAATTATCATAGGCTATGCGGACTTCCAAGTTCTCTTCGTTGTCACTTGGAGGGGCGGGTGCATTCTCCATCAGCACAGTCGTGAACCCCAATGTTGTCAAATAGAACAACATCTTCTGTTGCCACCTTTTGAAGTCGGCTCCACCAAACTTGGCCGGCTTCTCGGCGGCGGGCAACACCCTAGACGAGTGCAGAGGTGTCGTCAGGGTTGGGTTCGAACCCCCCACCACTCCATGGTGGTTCACACTCCCAAATGGGACATTGCTCTGCAAGGCAGAGGACATGGCATTGAAGTTGTATGCCGAGTTAGCGGCATTAGCACGGTTAAGTGCGATCCTTGCGTCAGTGGCGGCAGACATGGCAGCGAGTGTCGGATTAGCAAAGACCGGAGTAGGTGTAGAGACAGACACCGGCGGAACTACGTTGCCGGAGGAGGCAACGACGTCAGATACAGCGGGGTTGCTGGCAGCAGAAGCGGCGGCGGCGGTAGCGTCGGAGAAAGTAGCACTTGAGGAAGACATCTTCTTAGTTTACTTGAAGCAGATATAGGTATTTCGTCTTGCGATTGTTGGTTACAAAAGCTGCTATTACAAGTAAACTATTAAATAACAAAATGAAATAAAACAACAAAACCGTCGAGTCGAGGAGTCCTCTCTCCGCAAGACGAAATACGCCCCGGTAGTGCTCTCGGTTGTAGGCGTATCGTCCCCAAAGATAAAACGACGAACGTCTCAAAGATTGCAGCACCGCAAAACCTTCGAGCTCCGGCGAACTGGACTTTTCCGGCGAGGACAGGCTGCTGGAGACTTGAGCTAAGAAGCAGCTAGGATGAGATGCAGAGCTAACTATGGAATGTTGTTGTTTTGCAGGTGGTAGAATGACATGCAGACTGGTCCTATTTATAGGCAGTCCCAGCTCAGGTGTTGATTGCAGGAGCCATTAATGCTGGAGATCGTGGATGGTAAGTAGTGGAGAAGTGGAGAGTGAAACAGTCTCTTCCAGAGACTTCCAAAACAGTACTGTTTGGGTGTGGCAGGTGCACTGCACCACGGAGAGGAATCCAGTGCAGCTGGAGCACTGCACCGCCCGACCCGGCACCCGACCCGGCGAACGACCCGACGGACCACCCAAAGGACCAATTGCCAAGATCCAAGATCCAAGTCCACGGAGCCAGAGCCGGGGCCGGGCACGGGCGCGGCGCGCGCGCGCGCCGGCGCGCCGCGCCGCGTGTGAGGCGGTCGGCGAAAAGGCTCGCGCGCATGAGCAGTAGTGGCCCAAGCCCCCCACATGTCACTTAGTTGTCTTCTACAATATTGTAGAGACTTAAATACCACACAAAACATTATTCATTAATCGATGTGGGACATGATTAATGTAATAACTCTCCAAAACCCGAATAAGGTAAGTTTCTCCACTTTAGGTAACATATTAGTTTTGTCCCCCCAAACTTCGAGCCACTATTTCTCACTCACCGAAAATCGGAATCGAGAAATTAAGCACACTATAATTATCTACTCGAAACGTAGATCGACGTCATATATCTCAAAACATTAATCGGATAAATATCGAGGCTCGAAACGATGATTAACCGGGCTGAATTTTGCCCTAGTCAAATTAGCAATAAATGCTAATTGAGTTTCCATAATTTCTAAATATATATATATATAATATATATATATATATGTTAACGATTTTCTCCAACAGTGTAATCATCCTCCATCACAGCTACAATAGAACCACGGTCCAAACTAATATCTAATATTTTTGGTCCAAGATTGGGCAACCCCATAATCTTCCATCGTCCACATAACATATCTACTCGACGCACCATAACAAGGATCAATGCACACGCATAACTTACCCACATGTAGTTACCTTGCCTTCCTCTGGAAAAGGAAAATACTCCGACTCCACAATCTTTCCGAACTTTTATGTGATAAATCAAAAAAAAAAAAAAAATGAAAATCAAGTGGTTGTGCTTCCGAACTATCCAATGAAGTGTTCCATTCACAAACACACCATTTTGTTTGAAGAAATAGAAGAAGAAATCTTTGCGGGGACTGAATCTTTCTCCAATAATCACTTCGTAGAGAATATTACTCCCCGTGTCGGATCGAGCTATCAATTGCCAACATCTTGTAGTCATCTCCAACAGCATCATACTCTAACCTACAAATACAATGCGGACGTGATATTAGATGACGGAGTTTCCAATACTTTCGCATCGAAGGGTTCCATAGAAACACAGTGGTTACGATCTTAAGAGACCAAGTGTTCCGCAAAACCATAATTAGATGACGGAGTTTCCAATACTTTTGACCTCGAGACACAATAACTCATCATAGAAGGCACGGATTATACGTGTCTCCCCAGTCGGGAAGATAGCAGTCGTATCGTTAATAATCCGTTGGAGAGAGTAGCGATCTCGTTAAAATTAATCGCGGAACTGGTTCCGATGAGAATTAGCGATCTCCGACTATTTTTCATCTCTTACTAGTGTAGTGGCGTTCTAATCTAAATATCTAATCGGGATGAGAATCGGGCCTAATTTGATAATGATTTTTTCAAGTAGATGGGCCGCACGTACGGACAATGGGTCCTAGAATGGGCCAATGCATTGCGATTTAAATTAAGTCACTCACTCCTGATTATGTTGTTCAATAATTGTAGCTTTCATTATTTATGTTCACTATTTTTCCTGATAATTGAATCTTTTATTAATTAAATATGTGGTTGATTAGATATAGTTTTTAAGTAAATTGAGGAGTGTGAGTACTATCCAGGTATATATAATTATGTATTGAATTATTTATTGTTGTGGTCCCTATACATTAACTAAAAATAAAATTATGGACTGCCTAACTAATATCCTATAATTCTTTTATTAGAAATTTGGGAATATTTGTATTGATTAGTAATCAAAATATTAAAGGATGTTATATAAAAATAAATATGATAATGAAACAAAAAGTAGATCAAAAAATGAGAGAAACCAGAAAGCGTTTGTATTGAAGTATAAGTGTTCAACTTAGCCAATCACGTACAACCGTTAGTTCCGGTGAACTTGTTGCTTATTTTGCCAATTTTAGTGCTTATAAGAATCTAGATTATGATTAATTAGCCAATTTATACCGTCACGTTGCACTTCCTATACGAATAGAAGAGGAAGATAATTTGGTTCGTTATATGGAATATTCCACGTGGAGTGACATGATTGGATGATCGACATGCATTTCATTTGTGGGACAGGAAAAAATGGAGGGAAAGTAAGAGTACTGCAACTGAGAAACAGAACGAGTGGTATTTTGTTGCATGGAAGATTCTAGTTGAAGTCACCCTATTGGTTGAAAAATCATACACCTGATAAAAACGACGTCGTAGACAAGCCACGCTTTCTAAATCTCCAGAAATGTATATAAAACCCCCGCGCCTGAGTTGATTTTCTTCTTCTTCTTCTCTGTCATCCCTCTGGCCTCTGCTCTCTCTCTATCTCTCTCTTTCTAAAAAACATGAGTAATCGTGTGAATCGTTGGATTCATATCGTAAACCGTCTTGAAAACTTTGTTCATGGCGATGTCATTTTACCTGTTCCAATACAAGAGAGTGCTCAAGCAGCTGAACGGCTGGAAAAACTCGCAATAGCCGCGATTGAGGATTTAGAGGTCAAGGAAGCAGCAGCGGAGCAAGCTCGTACTGCCATGGTGCAGGGCGGATCCAAGGAGGGCGCCCCGCGGCGGTCGCCCCCGATTCATGTCGAAACCCGATTTTTTATTTGTAATTTTTGTAATTTTTTGTATTTCGCCCCCTCGAAATCTATACTTCGTCCTCTTTTCAATCGAATTTTCAAATTTCGCCCCCTTCCTCGTAATCCTAGATCCGCCTTGCAAGCTCAGGCGGCGATGGAGAATGCCGCGGAAGATGTTAGGCGGTGAAAAGGTATAAAGCTGAGAGAGCTGTTGAGCTGCTGGCGAAGTTTTCGGGAATTGGGACTGTTACTGCGGGGATCCGGGCCTTCGAGCGTATGGCGGCGGCAAGGGCGAGGGCGGTGGCCGCATTTGAACATGCCTTGACTGCTAATGAGAATTACGTGACGGCGTCGTTGCTTGAGATGCGGTTATATAAGGACGCGGCGACGGCGGCTGATGCGGCAAGGGATCATGCTGATCAGGCCGAGAAGGAGGCCATGTATGGACTAATCTTCGGATCGCTATCATTTTTTTTCTGAAAGATGACTAAGAGATTTGGTGTTGGATACAATGTTTAATTCTATTGAAGTTATAATTTAAAACAAAAATAGCACGTGCATAGCACGTGCAAGTTAGTTTGGAAGTAGTTTTCAAGTTAGGTAATCGGTTAGAGTTGTTAGATGAAGGAGTTAGTTGGTTACAATACTGTTACAACTGGTACAACAAACTCCTCCTCTTCTCTGTATATATACTGCATCAAGTAAATGAGAAAGATACTTTTTCTTTGCCTTTACATTCTACTCTCGATCAATATGGTATCAGAGCCTTAGGGTTAAAAAGATCCCCCATCATTCGATCCTTATCTTCTTCTCCGATTACCTATCTTCTTCTCCGGTTACCTTCTCCAGCCAAAATCCGACCTTACTCTGTTCTTCTCTCCTTCGCTATTTCCATGGCGAACGATCCTAATTCTGTTGTTTTACCAAATATACATCCTCGCCTTCCATCAAACTTGATAAATCGAACTATATTTTTTTGGAAAACACAAGTTTTGGCGACTGTTAAAGCCTACTGCCTCGATGATCTCCTCTCTGCAACACCTCCTCTGATGACAATGGCGACGACAACAACCTCCACTCCTACTCCAAATCCAGAATACCTCACGTGGTTACGTCGAGATCAGTTTCTCTTCAGCTGGTTGCTCTCATTTATCTCACCTCAAATGCTTGGATACATTGGAAGGTGTACTACAGCTGCTCACCTTTGGCAAGCATTTGAAACGTTGTTTCATTCTCATTCTCAAGCGAAGGCTGTGACACTTCGGTACCAATTACAAACAATGAAGAAAGGAGACCTACCTATTGATGAATACATCATGAAATTCATATCCATTTCAGACGAGTTGTTCAACATAAATCTGGCAATTCCAGAGTCAGAGTTGTGCTTTTTGTTCTTGGAGGCCTTGGTCCTGAATATGAGTCCATCTTTGTTCATATCACGGCTAAATCTAACATTCTTACTCTGAATCAAGTTCAAAATCAACTTCAAACACATGAAGTCAGAATACAAAATCAGATTGTTGCACAACAGTCCAACCCTACCTTCCAAGCTCATGCAGTCTATACTACTCAAAATGATGGAGTAGGAGGAAATTTTCACAACCGAGGCCGAGGTAGGAACTCTGGTTATAGAGGAACTTATCTAGCAAATCGTGGTGGGGGCAGATCTGGCAACTACAATCAAGGAAATCGCCCTCTATGCCAATTATGTGGCAAGACTGGACATACTGCATTCAAATGTTTTAAAAGATTTGATGTCAGCTATGCAGGACCAGAAACTCAATCTATGCCTCAACCTCAGGCTCATTCTGTGACTATGACTACTCCAAAGTCTACAAATCCTTTCTCTAATTCCTACTATTCTAACTCTGGATTACTGCCAAATCCCCACTCTACTAATATCTCTTCTCAAACTAGTTCACAGTGCACGCATGCAGATTGCTTTCTCGACAGTGGAGCTTCAACACATGTAACAGCTGATGCCAATGCTCTGAAGTCTTCCAATACCTATAATGGAACTTCTGGCCTTACTATTGGAAATGATAACTCTATTCTCATTCAAAGTATTGGTTCATCTATTGTATGTGATAAAAATCAACAGAAGTCATTTTTCTTGAACAATTTACCGCATGTGCCTCAAATTACTAAGAGCCTACTCAGCATTTCTCAGTTTGTTAAAGATAATCCTGTCTATTTTGAGTTTCACAATGACTATTGTCTTGTCAAGGACAACAATACCAAGGAAATCTTGCTGGAGGGCCCCCTTGAGAATGGTTTATACCAGTTAAGTCTACACACTAGGTCTTCAAAGAATAAAGTAGATAGGACTCAAACTGTGTGCTCCCTATCACAGCCGACTGCTGATTTGGTAGTTTGGCATCAAAGGTTAGGACATCCACATAATAATGTACTCAGGATAGTATTAGATCACTTAAATCTATCTACATCACATATCAAAGACAGACAGTTTTGTAATGCCTGTGTACTGGGAAAAATACATCAATTCTCCTAGCCTTCTATTGAAACTAAGACTACACATGCTTTTCAATTAGTGCATAGTGATGTATGGGGACCGAGTCCTGTAACATCAGAAGAGGGCTACCGCTATTATCTACACTTTGTTGATGACTTCACAAGGTTCACATGGATATATCCCTTAAGTAAAAAGTCTGAAGTACATGGTGCAGTCACAAGGTTCTTTAAATTTGTGGAAAAACAATTTCAGTGTTCTATTAAAAGCTTTCAAAGTGACTGGGTTGGGGAGTATAGGTCTTTACAGTCTTTCTTTGCGGAATCTGGAGTAATCTTTAGACACCCTTGCCCCTATACACATACTCAGAATGGCAGAGCAGAAAGGAAACATAGACACATAACTGAACTTGGCCTCACATTACTTGCCAATGCCCCTCTTCCTTATAAATTCTGGTGGGATGCATTTCATACAGCAGTGTTCCTCATAAATAGACTCCCTTCCTCAACCATTCAAAACAAATCTCCATATCAAGCCTTATTCAACTGTCTCCCTGATTACAATTTCCTAAAAACATTTGGCTGCAGCTCTTTCCCATACCCCAGACCCTACAATGCCCACAAACTCCAGTTCAGATCTGATAAGTGTCTATTCTTAGGCTACAGTTCCTCCCACAAAGGATATAGATGCCTACATCCTTCAGGAAGAATCTATATTGCCCGAACTGTCATCTTAAGTGAAAAACAATTCCCCTACAAATCTCTATTTCCAGACACCTATGAGTATGATGTTTCTCCTGGTACCTACTTTCTATCCAGCTCCCCTGTTTCAGTCCCAGTTTTTCCACCTCAAAATACCAATCCAAGCCCCACTTCCTCTACTCAATCACCACAATCTCTTGTTGGGATTTTGTATACTGGAAACAAATTTTATGCTTTTATACAATGTGTTTTGTCCCTACCACTATTTTATTCTCATATCTGATAAATAAATATATTTGCACATGTTATCATTTATTTTGTATAAAAGTTAGATTTGTGTGGTGTGTCGGGTATCACAGAAGATAACACAAATTGGTTGAACTGAAAAGATATAAACAGTTATCACAGCTGAGACAACTTCAGGATAAGTTGTCGGTTTAAGCTGCAGTTTAGATAAGAAGTGGTTTGTCTTAGTTGCTTGTCTTTACTGGTACACTGAAGGTGGTGTATTGATGGATCACAGTGAGATGTGTTCTCCTAAGTGACCTTAGTGGAGAACCAAGATCTCGGTGACTTAGCTGGTCTAAAGCTTGGTAAGACTTCAGCTGGGTGCATTTGGCTATCTATCACTTTTACCTACTATGGTGAACGTCATCGCGACCGGATCTACGTATCTTGGGTGTTAGTAGTTATTTGTGGTTCAGGCTGGTTGTCTGTATCTTGCAGCCGTATCCTAGTAAAATGAGTTGATAATATCCCCTGAGGAACTCGAAAGGATTAGCACACTAAACCCGGCCGGTTGATTAAGTTCAGGTGTGTTAATAAAGTCGAGTGGTACTACTCAGGAATATAAGATGTTAATTAATTTAAGCTGTCAGTGAGCTTAATTAATTAACGAATATTTCTATCTTAAATACGGAGATCGATTAAGTCTAAAATACAAGCCCTTGCTCAATTTGGGATAAAGGAGTAAGTCAGCACGGATTCTCTAGTGGAATGAATCTGTGTTTATTAATTAATTTTGCTCTGGGCTGGGCATAGATAATTAATTAATTTGAGGCCCAGCTTTATTTCTTGTATTAGATCCCTAATCTGGCCCAATTAGTTGCCTAGTTATTTATTGTCTCTCAGAAATCATTATTAATGGATTAATGTATTTTTACATTATTTAATAATGTTATTTATCTGAAATTAATTGACTGGGCCAATTAATTGATAAATATTAGTAGTCCAGTGGATTAATTAATTATATTATGGGCTAATTATGTGGAAGCCCATTAGAAATATAATTAAATTAATGAGCTACAAATATATTAATATTATATTGGCTTTTGAAGCTTATATATATTAGTATTATGTTCAGAAACAGATTACATATATTCACAAAAATTGGAGACGCCTAACGTGAGTATAGAGAGAGACAGTAATCTATTTTTCTTCAGTTCTCTGACTACCCAGAAGAAGAAAAAGGTCGGGACACAGATCAGAAGATCTGACACAGGAGCAACAATCAAAGTCGCGACAACATACGAAGGAGGAAGGTATCGGTTTCTAACCCTCAATTATCCTTCACCTCTAATTCCACAAATGTCCTCTCCATCTAGATCACAAAATTCTACAGCCTCAACTTCTTCCTCTGATTCTTCTAACTCACTACAGCCACTGGTTCCTCCTCAAAATCTAGCCACAAACACACATTCAATGAGTACTAGGTCCAAACATGGTATTTTTAAACCAAAAGTCTGCACTGCATCCCTCTCTCCTTTTCCCCCAGAACCTATATCTGACAAAGAGGCCCTCAATGATCCTCTTTGGAAGAAAGCTATGCAAGAAGAGTTTGATGCTCTACATAGGAATCAGACTTGGGAACTGGTACCAAGAACAGATGACATGAACCTTGTGAACTGTAAATGGATTTATAAGGTAAAAACAAAAGCAGATAGTTCTGTTGATAGATTCAAAGCCAGATTAGTAGCTAAGGGGTTTCAGCAGAGAGCAGGGGTAGATTTCCATGAAACCTTTAGTCCAGTGATAAAACCAGTATCAGTTCGACTTATGTTTACTCTGGCCTACTTATGGCTGGACTGTGCAACACATTGACATAAACAACGCATTCTTAAATGGTTTTCTTGAACAACCAGTATTCATGCAGCAGCCAAATGGTTTTGTGGATAAGAATTTTCCTCAGCATGTCTGTCGTCTTCAGAAATCCTTATATGGCCTCAAGCAGGCACCTAGAGCTTGGTATGAAAGACTGAAAAGTCATCTAATTCACAGAGGATTCAGATTCTCAGCCTCATACCACTCCCAATTTTTCACCAGAATAAAAGGGAAACTTCTTTTACTTCTCATCTATGTAGACGATATACTTGTTACAGGGGAAGATCCAGCCTTAATTCAGTCCTTCATCAGTAGCTTAGCCACTGAGTTTGCTTTAAAGTCACTTGGAGCCGTCAACTATTTCTTGGGAATTCAAGTAGTACAGAAGCCAGATTCTTTTACTCTACACCAAGCAACATATATCAGGGAGTTGTTAGCTAAAGCAAACCTATTGGAGTCTCAACCAGTCCCAACTCCGTTTGACTCCGGACAGAAACTATTTAAAGATGATAGTCCCAGTTTTTCAGATCCAACATTATATAGGAGTATTATTGGAGGCCTTCAATATCTCACACTTACAAGACCGGACATCAGTTTTATGGTGAACAAATTAAGCCAGTTTCTGCAACAACCTTCTACTCTTCACTGGAAAGCCTGCAAAAGATTACTTCGCTACCTCAAAGGCACGGCTTACCTAGGTCTTCAATTCAAACCAGCCTCCCATTTCTCTCTTGTTGGTTTTTCTGATGCAGATTGGGCAAGCTGCTTAGATGACCGCAAATCTACAGGAGGTTATTGCATCTTTCTTGGACCAAATCTGTTATCATGGAGCTCAAGGAAACAAAGGGTAGTCTCACGCAGCAGCTCGGAATCAGAATACGGAGCCCTTGCGGATGCCTCCGTGGAGCTGGTCTGGATACAGTCCTTACTTGCTGAAATAGGTATCAACACTTTTAATCAACCTGTTCTATGGTGTGACAACCAAAGCAGAGCCGCCATTGCCTCCAATCCAGTTCTTCATCAGCGAACAAAACACATTGAAATTGATACTCATTTTGTGCGAGATAAAGTCCTTCAAAAGGAGCTTGATGTGCGGTATGTTGCTTCCACAGATCAGCTGGCCGACATTTCACTAAACCACTTCCTATTTCTCGTTTTGTCGCGCTGACACAAAAGCTTCCACTGATCGAGTTAGCAAAGGCAACTTAGTCGGGGGAATATTGAAGTTATAATTTAAAACAAAAATAGCACGTGCATAGCACGTGCAAGTTAGTTTGGAAGTAGTTTTCAAGTTAGGTAATCGGTTAGAGTTGTTAGATGAAGGAGTTAGTTGGTTACAATACTGTTACAACTGGTACAACAAACTCCTCCTCTTCTCTGTATATATACTGCATCAAGTAAATGAGAAAGATACTTTTTCTTTGCCTTTACATTCTACTCTCGATCAATAAATTCAATTTTAGTTCATGGAAAACCTTCTTAATAACGAATTTCTTCTTAATTTCGACCGGAAAATTGTCACCGGAGAAGAGCAGAGGATAGAGAGAAAGGTAGATTGATCGGGCCGGTTGTTCTTAATTTGGGCCTAATTCGACATTAATTTGGGCCTTGCGATTATAATTTCTCATATTGGGGTTTGTGCGGATTTCATCTGGTAGCAAATAGTAATAAACTAATCAACCGCTTCAAGAGTCAGGAATCCGACTCTTCCGGCTGCCTTCACATTCCATCTCCAATTAACTTTAATTTTTTAACAAATATAATAATATTATAGTAAATGAGTTTTATACGGATTTGGGTCCACCATTAAAACGATACGTTGACTTTTCAATGACTTACGCTTTCAGTTTAATTGTGCTTAAACCAAAATGTCTTGCAATTTACAAGTTATTTCTGTAAGTAAAATCCCACAAATTGTTATTTGAGCCATGGAGTTGATTGACCATGAAGGGTACAATACATGATTTGGCTTCTGGATTTTCATTTTCATAAAATCTGAGTTTCGAATATTATTAAACTACACAACTATGATTGAAAATCTGAATAGTAATGCAAATGGAGTTTTTGCTTTTTTTTAGTTATTTTAGGATTTTTTTTCTCGTTACATATTTTTAATTTGAGTTATGACACTCATTAGAATTTGAATAACTATAGGACCCTTATTAGATAATTAAGTTATTATAGGGCTTTATGGAATGAATTGAAATATATGTCAATTTTTATGGAAATCGACCAGCTTTTGTATTTTATATTTGTCCAAAGTAAAATTAGAATCTTCATTAAAAAATAAAGATTTCATGTGTTTGTAAGTTACACGTGGTATCGTGTCAAGTTCTTTTCCACAATTTTAAAGTATGGAGACGTCAAAATACTTAGGCCCAGAATTCGGGGCGATAGAACCAAAACTTTTGTGGACACATTTTGTACAATAATTGGAGTTTGTTGTCACAACTATAAAAATCAGCATATTTTATTTACATTTTGTACAATAATTGGAGTTTGCTGTCACAACTATAAAAATCAGCATATTTTATTTACATTTTAAATAATCAAACCACGTGAATTGACTCGGAGACTAAAACAAACTGAGCTCTCGAACTCTTAATTGCACCTGGTACCCACATTTTGGCGACAATGCCGATTCCGTCCCGAATCCCACCAACCTCTTATCTCTAGTAAGTTTATTGCAAATAATTAATAATTTAAATAAAATAATAGAGGAAATTTCGAAAAATGGGAAGTTCTAAAATTTGGATAATTGATTTTTGTATGAATTATGTAATCCTGAAATTTGACGTTTATTTTTAGATAACTTTGATAATTAAATAATTATTTAAACAAACCGGTGGTTTTAAATTGAAGTTTCACACGTAATACTAATTTGGTATGACAATATTGTTTTTAAATTGGTGCCCACACGACTTTGCTTCGTGCCTTAAATTCAACGTTATCAGATCGTCTGTTTCCTTTCCAAAGAAAGAGGGCGGAAAACTAGTGCTCCCTCCGTCCCGTAAAAGTATCTCCTTTTTATGGGATTCGAATATTAAAAAATTTGTATTGTGTGGTGTATATAATTTGATTTTTGGGTTGTTAATTTTTGTCCACACATTCTTTATTTTTTTAAAAACATGACACTTTCTATGGGACAATCCAAAAAGGAAAATAAAAAATTTTATATGGGACGGAAAGAGTAATATAGGTTTTAAATTTAATGCAATTACGGTTAAATAATTTAAAATGCAAATGATGATACATTTTGCAGTATACTTTAAAAACCAGAAATCGTGCAATTATAGAATTTTGAAATGTCAATATTTGCTACTCAAATTCTACACTTTGTCTACGGGTTGTGTGAATTTTCTTTATTATAAATGAATTGTTTACTATTTATTATGTCTGACCATCGTAATCCGCAACAGTTATTCATGTGCCAATCAAATTATAATATATAGTACGAGTCAACAAGAATTACTAGCAAATATTTATCAATCAGAATAGATTGATAAATATTTGTCAGTACAGTTATACTTCGATAAAGTAATAACTTTGAGATCGAGAAAAAATATTCATTTAATAAGGTTATTATTTTATCGAACATTATTTTAGTGCATTAAGTCATATCGGGACCGGAAGAAATTATTATCTTAACGAGATTATTATTTTATCGAATATTACTTTATCGGGGTTTAACTGTATATTATAATCTCACTCAGAATAATCAACCTTTTCCTCTAGTCTCTTCACCCATTACTGAAAATAGTCTCAAATATATAAAAATATATAAGTAATTAAATTTTTTAATCACTTTCATAAAAAAATATGAATTTAATTTTTTGTATAGTAAATTGTCGTGAATATTCCTTATAAAATTAATTATGTATCGTGTAACTGTTATCGTTCATCGTTTTTAAGTTCTTTTCAACCACTTACTAATTACTAAAAATAGAAATTAGATATTTTGACATCAAAAAATACTTCAAATTCATATTATTCATACGTGAAATTTGGTTACACAAATTTACATCTTGATTATTATCATTTATACGTACAATTTAAAAAAGTTACACAAATTTAAATCTTGATTATGACATTTCTACGTACTACACAAATTTACATCTTGATCATTTCCTTTTATATACGTAGAATTTAAAGTAGTTACACAAATTTAAATCTTGATTGTATCATGAATACGTAAAATTCAGAGTAGTTACACAAATTTAAATCGTGATTATATGTATACATAAAAAAGAAAGTTGATCGAAAAAATGAAGTGGGCTTCCACTAATCAGTTTTGAAGCCTCAGCCGTCGTTGTTGACCGAATGATATTTTGTTTGGTTTGCGTACCAAGTTCCAACTGTAGTTTCTTAGCTTATCAAATGCTAATGTCACACCAAAAAATTATTAATAATATTCTGAACAAACTAATAATAATGTAACGTTTTTACTCAGCAGTTGACTGCATTGACATAAATAATCATATTTTCCTCATTCTTTTTTTTTTATTCTTTTTTTTTTGTGGGAAAAAATGGGAATAATTACATAATGCATATGCAATCATTACTTTAAAAAATAAATTTCCCATTTGTCATGTGCAGAGAGTCCCAACTTTATTTCCTTTGTACTAGTATCTTTTCTAGATAAGTCCAAATCTCCTACCACGAAATTCAAGAAAAATAAACTTTAATGAGAATCATTAACACAGTAGTCAAATTAGATGATTGTGATCAGAGTTTCTAAAACTCAAGATTCTCTATGTTATGTTACAACACGTCTCGCTAATGGGTAACACGTATACTTTTTTTTATTATCTAAAATAATAATTAAAAATATATATATTAGTATTATTCTATTTGTGAAACATGAAATGAACACAAAAAGATGGGTAGAACATCATCACCGATTCTGAAGTGGATACAAACAATTAGAGTCCATCCACTCACAACAAAGAAGTCATTGGAATATATTTGACTGCAAGACAACTACAAGCTCACTCTTAAAGCTACAATAACATGAAAAATATAATATACTATCACTATTTTATTTTTATGAATCGAATAGATTTTTGCACTATCGATCAATTAGTGCATAAATATACGAATTTAAGACGGATTCCGATTTTGCAAATGATATTTTAAAAAGTTTACGTAAATACAGGATCTTTAAAATAATTAAAATTTGTATACTGTCGAAAAATACATATATTTTCAATAATCGAATACGTGAATTGACTCGAGGACTTAAAAAGAAATTGAGCTTTCTAACTCTAAATTGCACCTGGCATCAACATTTAGGTGAAGATGCCGATCCATCCCGAATCCCACCACCTTTATACTGAATTTTTAAAGGTACGCACAAAGTTTAAAAAAAAAAAAACAATTTCCATGACACAAAAATAATGTAGGATATTTTGCTATTGGAATTTCATAAGTATGCAAATTTTAACAAATTAAAAGTTGATGTATTTATATGTAAATTTTTAAATTTTAGTGTAAAATCAGAATTGTCAAAGTTGGTGTATTTCGTTGGGTAATAACCCTATAATTAAATAGAGTGAAGTGGCTAATTTAGAGATTAGTAGATAACGTAAAATCGGCAACAATCATCTTTGACCTTATGTTCCGACAAATTATCACCAAAATAAGGAGCTCAATTAGTCAAGGTTGGTTTTATAAAATTATTAAAATTTCCTCCCTCTCTCTCCATTTTCTTATAAAATCAGCCACTCAAATCCCAACGCCTCTTATCCCAACTTCTAAAAACCCCGCCCTCTCCTGCTCAAGCTAACAGCCAAAGCCAATAGCACCGCCAATCACATGGCTGAGAAGATACCGGAGAGAAACGGTGTCACCGCCACCGAGCCTCATCTATCCACGCCCAAAAAACCAAAAAGAAACAAATATGCTTTGGCATGTGCTTTCTTAGCTTCAATGACTTCCATCTTACTCGGATATGGTATATATGATAATTTTTCTCAAAAACAAATATTTTTATGTAATTATTTATGGAAATATAAATCTTTAATCTGTCCATGCAGATATAGGAGTGATGAGTGGAGCCATAATCTACATCAGGAGGGATATACAAATGACCGACGTACAAAAAGAGGTGATTATGGGAATCCTCAATGTCTACTCGCTCCTTGGCTCCGCCGCAGCCGGCCGCACCTCCGACTGGATAGGCCGCCGCTACACCATAGTCTTGGCTGGAGCCATTTTCTTCGCTGGCGCGCTGCTCATGGGCTTCGCCACCAACTACACCTTCCTCATGTTCGGTCGCTTTGTAGCTGGCATAGGCGTCGGATATGCACTCATGATAGCGCCGGTCTACACGGCGGAGGTGGCGCCGGCCTCCGCCCGCGGCTTCCTCACTTCTTTCCCGGAGGTGTTCATCAATTTCGGTAATTAATCTATTCTAATTTATTTCATACAAATAGTATTATTAATAATTTGATTGGATTATTAGTTATATATAGTTATAGTTACAGGGAAGACAGATAAAAAGGCTCAATTACGTGAAATTTCGTCAAATTACAATTGTTTATTTTATAAAGAAATTGATTGTTTTCTTGAGTATCGTTTTATCAAAATATTTACCTTTTTAAACTGTATTTGAAATTCATACGCTCTCAATTCATATTGTATTACCTTCTAAAACACAATTGCTTATATTTACTTATAAAGGAGACAAATTAGAATTTTATTCAGGAACATAATTTATTTTTAGGCCCTCATTATTTTATCAACAAAATGATGTAATTATCCTTTTATTTACAGAATAAATATTATTATGTTACACTATTATTCAAAAATATATTATATATTTTAATTAGAAAAAGATCAATATAATTTGACCTTAGTTTAAGAGGAATACTTTTTATGTTTCCTCTCTTCTAACAATTTTAACTTTTTAAAGGATATTTAGATAGTATTTTATATTCAAAGTAATGCATATAACCGTATTTAGTTTCATTAGGTGAATCACTTAAATAACAGACAGCAGTGATTTTAATGTATATTGTTAATATTATTCAAGAATATGAGATTTTTTGTAATAAAATTGCGCAATATAATTTAATTTAATCGATCATAGTTAGCTTTAAACTTTTATCTCAGGCATATTACTCGGCTACGTTTCCAACTACGGCTTCTCGAAGCTCCCCCACAACTTAGCTCACTTAAGCTGGCGATTCATGCTCGGAATCGGCGCAGTCCCCTCCATCTTCATCGCCCTCGCCGTCCTCGCCATGCCGGAATCGCCGCGTTGGCTCGTCATGCAGGGCCGACTCGGCGACGCCAAGCGAGTCCTCGACAAAACCTCCAACTCAGCAGAGGAGTCCAAGCTCAGACTCGCCGACATCAAGGAAGCCGCCGGCATCCCCGACCACTGCAACGACGACGTCGTAATGGTCTCCAAAAAGAGCCACGGCGAGGGCGTGTGGCAGGAGCTCATCCTCCGCCCCACACCCGCCGTCCGGCACATCCTCATCTGCTCCGTCGGAATACACTTCTTCCAGCAAGCCAGCGGTATCGACTCGGTGGTGCTCTACGGACCGGACATATTCGAGAAAGCTGGTTTGAAAACCGACACTGACCGCTTGCTCGCGACGATGGCCGTCGGATTCACGAAGACGATCTTCATCCTGGTCGCCACGTTTCTCCTCGATAAGATCGGACGGCGGCCGTTGCTTTTGTCCAGCGTGGCGGGGATGATATTATCCTCTGTTCTCCTCGGAATCGGGCTCACCGTAATTGACCATTCCGAGCGTCGACTGGTGTGGGCCCTAGCCTTGTCGATATCAATGGTTTTATCCTACGTGGCGTTCTTCTCGATCGGGATGGGGCCCATCACATGGGTTTATAGTTCGGAGATCTTTCCTTTAAGGCTGCGGGCCCAGGGGTGCAGTATAGGCGTCGCAGTGAATCGCGTCACCAGCGGCGTGATTTCAATGACATTTATATCCCTGTACAAGGGGATAACTATTGGAGGGGCGTTTTTTTTGTACGGGGGGATCGCGGCGGTGGCGTGGACTGTGTTTTACCTTTTATACCCCGAGACGCAAGGGAAGACACTGGAGGAAATGGAGGGCTTATTCGGAACTTTCTTTAAATGGAGATCGGCGCTCAGGGCGATGGACGAGAAGAAGGCGCAAAGTAGGGTGCAGGGCCATCAGACTTAGGGGGAGGTTGGTTGTGTAAATATGGGGCCTTGATGAGGGGCTTTTGCGTACTTTAACATGGTCGGGTTGAAATTGATGAAATTATGTAGTTTTGGTTGTCACGCAATACTACTAATAATATATCATAGTAGTAATTATTTTGCGCAAAGGGGGTTTGAAATTTGAGATTATTGAATTAAGAAAAGAATTTAACAAAACCTCTCGAAAAGTTTTGTATTGCTTATGCCATAAATAAATATAAAAAAGTTCACAAATAAATACCAAAATAACGAAAGTTTTGAACCTTTTCCGGTTCCATTACTATCCATCATCGTTAGCTTTATGCAATCGACCAGATTATATATGGTATCCTTCAAAGTTCAAACAAACGTTTGACTATGTATCTCTATATATATCAAATTCAAAATTCAAATACGGATATATTGTAATATACTATTCTATTCTATATATAGATATTGTCACATAGAACCTTATAAAGAAGATCTAGAATTATATTCAACAAATATATAATATAAGGTATATGGTGTTTTTGAAATTGCTTATTATAAGTACTTATTATTTATTTTTGTTTTAAAGTTGAAAAAGGTTATTTTTAATCAAAAGTATTTAATTTTTATTATTAATATTAGTTCAGAAAATCATGGTGCTTTAAGCACCAAAACACCTCCATAGATGCTTATGGATTTAAACAGATTTGCAGCTTAACTTTAGAGAAGCTAGCACAGAAAACATATTTTTTTTAATCACTAGAATCTGTTTATACGGTCAAAAAACAAATAAGTAATTAAAATAAATCCTTGCAAACACGCTCATAATTTATCTTCGCTATCTTTGACATTATCTTTCAACTATTAAGTATAATTTTATGATCGATATTTCCTTTTCAATTTATCCAATACCAACTTCAATATATGTTAGAATACGTGATTAGTTAATTCTAATAATATCAAGAACGTGCAACCAAAATGTAAATCTTTTAATTCCATAAAGTACATTTATATACATAATAAAATGAGAATTTGTTACGGTAGTCAAACTCACCTTAAAAAAATATTATATTAGTCATTCTTTAAAGTTATATTCACAAATTATACAAGTTTACAAAAATACTTTTACTTTTTCTCACTTTAGATTATCTTCATAAAGTTAGTGCTTATGGCTCTCAGCACACCATAGGCATGCCCTTGGTGTACAAACACATAAATAAAAAATTTCTCAATTCCTTAAGCACCGGACATATTTCACAGCCACATGTTCTGGTATTTAGGGCAAGTTGCGACACTCCCTCATCTCGCTCTAGGCACCGAAACATAATTTATTTTTATTTCTTTCGAAAAATTAATTCAAAAAGGAAAAAAGTTCAATCACATTACAGTGCCTATGGTAAGCCGAGGGAGGGTCATGACTTGCCATAGGGCTTGAAAAGCTCAACTTCATTTCCGTGACATGCCGGGGCCGATGGAGTACTTGGCAGAAAGAATTTTTCAAAAAAATATAAAAAGAATTAAATCATGTTCCAGTGTCTAGGGCGAACTAAGGGAGTGTCGCGACTTGCCCTAGGCATTGGAACATGTGGCTGGAATATGTGGAGTGTCTAAGGAATTGAGAATTTTTTTAATTTATTTGTTTATGGGCCGAGGGCGTGCCTATGGTGTACCGAGGGCCATAGGTACTGACTTTATAGAGAGAATCTAAACTGAAGGGGGGATTGTTGGGATATTGAGCTATGCCCAACATCCTTCTAGCTATGCGATGTCAGGATTATGGGCAATGCCCGACAAGCCGACACCCTGTCCCTGCGTGGTGGAACAATATTCGATTCGTGGTGCTGACTGTCATGCAATGAGGAATAAAGTTGCACCATCACCACCAGGAATTGCTTTTGGCGTAGTGGTAGACACTTGAGGTCCAACACAAAAAAATAAGTAAAAGTGAAGGCATTTTTGTAAATTTGATTAGTTTGTGAATGTAATTTTAAAAGATGTTACTTTTGTGTTTTTTGAAATGGGTTTAGCTAAATTGATACTACCTCTGTCACACTATTTCTGGCTCGCTTCTTTTCGACACCGAAATAAAGAAAGTATATAATAAAGTATGAAAGATGAGTGGATGATAAAGTAAGAGAGAAAAAAATAAGTGAGAGTAGATAAAGCAAGAGAGAGAAGATGACAAAGTATGAGAGACAATTATAATAATTTTGCCAAATTGGGAAGTGAGCCAGAAATATTGGGATGTCCGTTTTAGGAAAATGGGTCAAAAATAATGGGATAGGGTAATATATATTAACATTAATATATATAGTTGGATATGTCCATTTTCGGTTCTGGTTAAAGTTACGATTTGCCAATAAGTCAAATCAAAACCGAACCGCTTATAGACGGTTAACGGTTACAGTTTGAAACCGCCAGTTCCGGTTCCGATTTCACAGTTCTTATAAATTTTATTTTTTAATTTATTGAATTAATATCATTTCATTAAAACTTAAAAAAATACCTTTATGGATTCAAAACAAGTCAAAAGTCAATTATTAATAAAATTATATATAATTTATAACATGAAAAAACTGAACTATTAAATATATTTGCAATTATACTAACTACATGACAATGTTTTGTCAACTTTGACACTACTTTAAAATATCAAAATTATTCGAATTTTTGCATTTAAATGAAAAGTATATGTTAAGTATAAGTGAACATTATAAGATTTAAATTCTCAAGAATGTTTTCAATAGGTGAAATTGTTGGTTTCATATTGCTTGGAACCGACAATTTGAAATTGATGGTTACACAATTTGAAGAAGAATAAATCGAAATTGAAGTGTAAATTGATGGTTTACGATTCAAAACGATTCGAATTTGCACCAATTTCAATTTATACCGGTTCTGATTCTGTTTTGAATCCCGATTTGAACCGATACAATTTTAAAATAATTAACAGTCAACTCCCACGTCCTAACTTCCTGATTATTCCTTTCACATTATAAAAACTTACTCATACTAAATAATTTTTAATATTTAAATCACCAATTTAATGTATTTCTGCTTTTTATAAACACATTAAATACTATATGCGACATGCCAACATCTCCTTATTAGTAATAATATTAAATTCTTTTTTTTTTTTTGTTAACAAGGAAATCGCATCCGCTACTTTTGGTGCGCACATGGTAAACCTCGCTCCTGCCTGCAAACCACACAGAAGAGTTAAACCACCCTTAATATGACAGGCTCACACATAACGTGTCCAGTAAGAATTGAACCCATGACCTATCGATCCCGAGCCACCCACCTTCACCGCTATGACATCTCAAGGGGACTAATATTAAATTCTTTTGACTTTAATAAAACAAACAGAAGACATGGAGGAAAGCATGTAAAAATAAATTGATTTTCAGAAAAGGGAAAAAAAAACAACTATTTCCTTCGAGGTGGAAACTTTTATGCTAGGGGTGGGAGCAATGCACCTTCCACCCACAGATTTTAACATGTGTAAAGTAAGAAAAAAATCTAAAATGAGAAAGAATTGATTTGATTGTGTCTTTACACTTGTCAAAATCCGGGGTGGGAAGTGCACTACTCCCACCCCTAGCATAAAAGAACCCTTCGAGGTGAAACATTGGCGGATGTATTTGAAAATATTGTAAAAATCTACCTAAAATTACGAATTCTCTCCAGATTTTCCGCGTTAATGACGGAAAGAGAAACAGTCGGTGCCCTCCTGATTTTCCCATCTTACCATCCTTCTATTTTTCATCAAAACTGGCAAATTTTTTCAATCTCCGACACTACTTTTGCCCGAATCTGAATCTGCGTTTCTTCCCTCAAAAGTAGCCGTTTTATCAATCTCGACACTACTTTGCCCAAATCTGAATCTGGGTTTCTTGAAAAAGGCGATCTTTTCAATTTCTTCCCCTCCGAAGAAAGCATAACCAAGAGGGACAATTCTCTACAAGGGGGAAGGGAAGAATGTATGCCATTAGAGACAAGGTTTATGATAAGTTATCAAGTTTCTTTTCCGATTCACAAACATCTAATGAGCCGGTAGATCAAGAACCTGAGGTATCCTATTCTTGGACACGTTTTTCTATCCTGAATAAATTTATGAATGTAACTAATGTTGAGCTATTCGATGAACAAGGGATTTTTTGCTAAATTTATTATTTCCATATTTGATCCATGAGTAATGCTTTAGTAATATGGTTGTGTTTTGGGATTATTTGATTATATGCTGTATTGGGATCTTAAGGTTTATTATGACTCAGCAATGGTGCTTGTTGTGTTCTGTTTTAGCTTGGGATCATAATAGGAAGGTTTGATTGAGACGAAACAACTGGGAATTTACATTGTTTTTTAAAGATTAGAATGATTTGATGATTGAGGTTGATTGATTGAACTTGAGAAGCTATTGGTTGCCTCTGAAACCAAAATGTATGATCTTTCTGGGATTTCTTAATGGTAAAAGGTCAAAATTAATTGTGAATTGGAGTGGTTTGCTAGTGAGCTAATGGGTTAGATCTAACATACAATGATCTGCAGTTAGCTTAGGAGTTAATCTTGAAAATCGCTTGGCACATGTGTTTACTGGATCTATTTTGCTACTAGATAATATTTTTATTGTGTTTTTGTAACTCAAACAACTATTGTGTATAATGAATGATCTGGAATATGAAGTGGTGTAAATTATCTTCCATTAATTATTCACGATATGCTTCTACATTGTTGCAGTTTTTTTTTTGGTTTTTTTGTCCTTTTTCTTTCACAACTTAGGTTCTATATGTGTAGGCTGGAAAATCACCATCTTCTATGCTGTCGTCTATTCTCCCTTCAGCTAGTTTCAGTTGGTATAGAAATGAGAATGAAGTTGCATCTACTGGATCACAATCATTTAAGTGGAGAAGCAAAAGTTTTTCATTGAAAGATAAACCATTGGAGAGGACAGAAAGCTATGAGCAGTTTGAAACTAATGAAAGTAGCGCACATGACTTGACCAGGAGCCAATTAGAAAACTCAGAACCCGGTTCTGGGAGAAGCACCAGTAGCGGCTCGGATTTATTTGTAGATGTCTTTACACCACATAGTTTTGAGAAGTCGGTGCCCAGCGTTGTCAACGAATCTCTTTTCATCTCTCCAGATTTATATGAGTTCTTCGAGGCATCCCTCCCTAATATCGTGAAAGGTTGTCGTTGGGTTCTGTTATACAGGTAAAATTGGGGTTTTTGTTGTACACTCTGTATGTGGTTTCTTAACCAGGTCTTGATGTACACTTTATAATTTACTGAATGAAGGGCAGTACGGCAAGACATGGTATATCACTCAACACACTTATTCGGAAGAGCGCTGATCTTTCCGGTCCTTGTCTATTGGTATGTCTACCTACTGTACAATATATAGCTTGAAACTTCCCTTCATTTAAAGCTGATCCGTATTTTGTTTTTAAGATTACCGGAGATAAGCGGGGTGCGGTATTTGGTGGTTTACTTGATTGCCCCTTGAAGGCTACTGCAAAAAGAAAATATCAAGTATGTATTATGCTTCTCTGAGATATAAAATCCTAGTGATACATTTTACCCACGATTGCGTTTATTAACTAATTTGACTCTACCAACCTGACAGGGAACACATCATAGCTTTGTTTTCACAACTATATATGGTGAACCAAGGCTATTCAGAGCAACTGGTAAGCAAAAAACTGTGAACTATACGAAGATATTTTGTTTAGCTCTACTTCTCACAATAAACTCGAAAATCCGATTTGGTTCCAATCAATTTTGTGAGTCTTTATGATTATTTAAGATTCAAATATCCACATAAGAACTACTTAATGTGGGATTTAAATGCTGGTATGCTTTACATATTCAATTTCTTTTTCCTCTGCTCATTGTCAGTACTTAAGATTTTAAAGTTCCTTTGGCCGTGTTGATGACGCATAGATTTTTTTGTTAAGCCCGCTTTAGTATTTTTTGATTTGGCAAGGGGTCTTTAGACTCTGGTGGAATTAGTATCTACTATAAATTGATAACTCACATGCCACTTTCATTTTACTTGAATAGGTGCCAACAGATACTTTTATTTGTGCTTGAATGACTTGATTGCTTTCGGCGGAGGTGCAAACTTTGCTTTGCGTTTGAATGAAGATCTGTGAGTTCTTTCACCTCATCACAATTTACTTAGAGGGTGTTTGGTTAACCTAGATTAAGGAGCTTATTTACATCTTTTATAAAATATTAGGTCTAGTTGTAAAAACAAGTAGTTTAATTAGACTAACCTTGCAAGGTATTAGTAGTGACAAACTAGCAGTCTCAATTACTACTATAATACAAAGTGCTTCTCCTTGACTAGATATTTCTTTTTCTCCTTAGATTATCTGGAAGCAGTGGATCTTGTGAAACATTTGGGAACTCATGTTTAGCACATGATCAAGAGTTTGAACTGAAGGATGTAGAGGTACTATTTTTTCTCCCCATAACCTGCATTTCCAATTTTTACATCATATGGGAATTGAAAAAACTATCCTAAATGAATACAAGTGTTAAAAAGTATCACTTGGGTCTTTTCTTGCTCATGTTAGTGATGATAAACCAGGTTTAGTTCATTTAATTCATAGAACCACCTTGCCGAGCTTCGAAATTATAGGAGCCAAATGAGTGTATTTGTTTGTCCTATTCATTTTCGTGTTCTTCCACCATGTACTGGTTTGCTAACCTTACTCTTTACTTTTCTTGCAGCTGTGGGGTTATACACATGCATCTCAATACCTTACGTGAAGCTAAAGATCACAGTGTGTCTTGTATTTTTACTTTATTGAATGCATTATTTGAAAAAAAAAAAACCACAATTCTTTCATTTTTTTTTGTTTCTTACTAAATATGTGTTGGTAGAGAATTGCTTGTATCGTCCGTTGGTTGGTTGAGAATTAATTTAATACTCCCTCCGTCCCATTGAAAGCGTCTTGTTTTCCATTTTGGGCGTCCCATTGGAAGCGTCTTGTTTCTGTAAAAGGAAAAAATAAGAAAAACTAATTACATACTTAAGCTGGCTAATGATTTAATAACTTGCCTAATCTTAAATTTGGGGTCCGCTATTTTTCCGCAATTGAGAATAGAAACCCTACACATAATTTCATTTCACCTTCCCCGCAATTGAGAATAGAAACCCAACTCTTTCGAAAATAAACGCCGCCGCAGTCTAAATCTCTAGATCCGCCGTCGTCTAAATCTCCAGATCTACCGCTCCTTCGAAATCTTCCTCGATTCTATTAAGCAGATTCTCAGAGACGATGAGATCAGAGAAGAATGGCGAAAAGGAAGAAGAACGAGAAGCATTTCTCGACCCCCTTTCCGCCAATGACCAATTGCAAACCCTAAAAGAGAGAGAAAAGGTTAATCTCCGTGCCCATTTGTGAAGCTTAATCTCTCTTGTGGATTTAGAAGAGAGAGAAAAGGAAGATGAATGTGTGGAGGAAGATGAACATGTATAGTTTAATTTCTCTTGTGGATTTAAAAGAGAGAGAAAAGGTTGTATGGAGGAAGATGAACGTGTGGCATGAGTTATAATTTGAGTTGTTTAATTTTATTTTGTTTTAGTATTGGGTGGGCCAAAGATTTAACAACTAATCACAGCACGTCTTAATCTCCATGTCCATTGGAAACAAGACGCTTCCAATGGGAGGGAAGGAGTATTTATCTAAATTTCTTAGAATGGAAATATGTTTTGTGAAATCATTTCAGTTAGCAAGTTCCGTTCCAACAGTCATTTTTTTACATTTGATAAATAGTCTTTTTATTTCACTTGTTGGAGGAAACAATGATCTCATATAATGTACTCCCTCCGTCCCGCTATTTGTGGCTCACTTTCCCGAAAGGGGTGTCCCATTATTTGTGTCCACTTTTCTAATTTGGTAAAAAATTACTCCTACTCTATCATCTTCTCTCTCCTACTTTATTACATTCTCTCCTACTTATCATCTTTCTATCATACTCTCTCATTATCTTACTCATCTTCTCTCTCATACTTTATCATCTACTCTCTCTCTCATACTTTATCATCTACTCTCTTAATTCCCGTGCCGAAACCAATTGAGCCACAAATAACGGGACGGAGGGAGTATAAAAAGACATAATGTGCACCTATCACATATGATATATATATTCAATGAGGTTTACCTATATGTACCTTGAATAATGAATCCATCATAAAAAAGGAATATGAAATACTACACCAATTTATGTTTTCCGTCCTGCGTGAAAGAGAATTCGGAAAAAGTGTAGATCAAATTGGAAGAACAATTTCAAATTTCATAACACAAATGGAGCTACAACCTATATTTTTACAAATTGAAGGATCCCACCACGGTAGTGGTGATCCCCCGGCAAAAAAAATTGCATCTAATCGTGGTTTCTCTCCCATCATTTCTCATCTACAAGAAGCAAACTCCCAAAGAATCAACAGAAATCAAGATTTACACCTCAATAGAACTGATTGCAAGCAAAGCCATGAAATTCATTTTTCAATGCCCTGCTGGAGATACTGAATCAAATCATAGCCAGCAGTTGTCCACTTATTGTATGCATCAGTGCATATACGAATCATAAAATTGGCAGCTTCACGCTCGCTCATTTCGGGATGGAATCTCTTTCGAAGATTCCCAATCGGATCGCCTCTGCTGAAGCAAGGCAATCCGCTATCAAGCATCATCGCCACTGTACTTAAGATCCCATCCATGTAGCGTCGTGCAGCTAGGTAACCCTTTACGCACAAGCTGCGCAAAGAGAGATTAAGATTCATAGCAAAAGAGACCAGGAAACTACTATGTTGAAAGGATAATGACAAAGAGAGTAGGAGGGCATTCGAATATTACCTAACAAATTGGTACCATGTGTCACTTTTCATGACCCCAGATGGATCGAGTAACTGAGTCATCTCGTGACTTAGTTTGAAATGGGCGCTTTCAAACCTCATATTTCCACCAGGGGAAGTTTCCAAAATGAAACCAAAATCAATATGAACAAGCCTGCCTACACTGCATTACAAAGAATCTCAACAGATCAATTTCACTTAAATAGGTAGAGAACAAAAAGAACTTGTCTGGATCTCAAATGCATATTAAAACTAACTGCCTATCCACGGGTGAACAAGTTTTCATAGTATAGAAGTTGATTCCTACTGAAGACCAGGTGAGTGTGATTTACTGTGTGGCCTTATGGATTTAATCTCTCATCTTTATTTTATAATAAAACATCAGATTATAGTCAAAACATGTATAGAGTGTAAGAAAATAAAGCACCAAATGATTCATGACAAAACATAATGGAAATCCAATATTGAATTTTGGGAACTCCAAAACATGTAAGGACACAAAGTAAAACAGAGGCTTGAAGGCTCAAGGTATGGTGCATATAATGATCAAGTAAATCTTCCGTTTGTTTTCTTAAGCACCAAAGCGCACACATTGCACGAAGAGTTGCTTACCTGTCAAACAAAAGATTCCCATTATGTCTATCCTTTGGTTGAAGCAAGAGGCTAGCAACTGCATATCCAGCACTGCTAATGAGAAAATTCTCCCGAGCAGTTTCAAAGCTGGGTGATCCAACTGGACCAAAGTCCTGTTGAAATATCTCATAGAGACCACCATCGGTGGTCTCACCCATCTGACTCCTACTTCTAGAATTAGGCACAACCTGCCAAGCATGAAAATAAAAATTGAGCAAGTCAAGGAGTTGAGGTTTAATCTCCTGTGTGGTTTGCAGGCTACTGCACAAGGAGTTGAGGTTTACCCAGAGCGCACCGAAGATAGCGGCTGCGGATTCCTCAAATAAAAAAAAAATAAAAAATAAAAATTGAGCAAGTCAAATATAAGAATATTCGTGCTTGTCGTGCTGACTATGCTCAATTCCTGCAGCTACTTTGAATCTGATTGTTCCCGCAACTATTTTACTCTGTGTTGCTGTTTCTATTACTACAAGTTGATCTCTTAACTAAATCTTTTCGACAAAAATATCAAGATTTTGAGAATAGCTGGATATGGTTAATATATATGCTCCTGCTTTAGAGGGAGTTTAAAAGAATTTATAATATTTATATTTCTTCTAGGAGTTCATTAAAATACCTTTGTCTAGATAACTTCGTGTCATGTTGAAATTGTGTTGCAGACTATTTTGAACTAACAAGTTTGCAACGCCCAAAATACACACAACATAGTAAGAAAGCTTTTAACAAGAGATAGAGAAGAATAGAAACTGAAATGCTTAACATGATAAGGTGCAGACTTCATATACAACTGGGAAGCTCAAGAGTCACTTCCCTCTACACTGTTTTCTAGGAATTGAAAAGTAGAATAGTAGATAACCAAAGATGCATGTCAGACTTAAGGTAGGAGTGGCCTATTTGAAGCAAAAAAGTGATCATTACACTGGCCCCCTTGTCCTATTCACTTTGCCTTCCCATGCAACTATTAGGCTTACTCCCTATTTCCCCTCTCTTCATTTTCCCCCTTCCCCATGCACAACTAAGTTTGAAAGCACCACGCAAGGTTAATACTACCTCCGTCCCATTATTTCCGATACGTTTCATTTCGGCGCGGAAATTAAGAAAGTAGATGATTAATATTGAGATATGGGTAAATGATAAAGTAGGAGAGAGAAGATGAATGAGAGTAGATGATAAAGTAAGAGAGAGAAAATGATAAAGTAAGAAAAAGTAGGAGAAATAAATAGTAAAGTAGGAGAGAGATGATAGGTAGTATTTCCAAAAAAGGAAACGTGCCAGTAATAGCGGGACGTCCATTTAAGGAAACTGTGTCAGTAATAGCGGGACGGAGGTAGTATTAGACTGTGAAGAAAGCAGACAACCAGTAAAAGGTAAACCTCCTCATTTTAAAAACCAATAGATGTATAATCTAATAATACAAGTAAACGCACCTCAATAATTCCTCTCTCAGGGCCAGTTGGCAGTACTCCATAAGGAAACAAATACAGACTAAGACCAACAGCTTCAAAGATGTCCTTCAAAAGTGAAATAACTTGCAAAGCAAGAACATCTTGTCGGCAGTCATCTCCAACCTACAAGCAAATCAAGCTTATCAGGATAAGAACCATATATTTCAGATATACATAACATTCTCTTTGCTACTAGTAGAATCACTAACTTAAAAATTAGATCGGAAGGCCCTACATGTAATACTATTTGTTCTTATATCTACAGTCTGTCCCACATATACTAGAAACAAGGTTATATGTGAGTGAACAAGCTAGGCAAATCCAGCAAGCCAGTCCTTTGGATTCAGATATAGCAACTGGCGCACGAATATGCATAGGCACTTAACTTCCAAAGACTCAGGCAAGCCATGAACGTATCACCCTGAACTGGACTACGTTAAGTAACCCATCTATTTGAGAATTTCGTATACCTTAAAAATACAAGCTTGGGGCTTTATATCATTATGATCCCCATCCTTATCCACAACATTGAATGTGATCATTATAGGAACTTTTGCTGCTGACTGTAAAGGAATTCCACTATCAACCTGAATACCCCTGACAAGTTTACCGGGAGCAGTAGGTAGGTAGAGGTCATCTCCATCAACTTGGATTTTCTCCAATTCTCTATCAAGGCAAGGAAAAAGTATCTGACAGTTATAAATGAAAGGAGAAACAGCAAGAAAATATAAATCAATGAGTGCTTGAGCCACTAACTCCCTAAAATAAACTCATACTTTCTTATGCCAGCTCGCCTTTCCTCCTTTGGAAGTGGAAAGAGGACACCAGATATAGACGTAACTTTGTCAAAGAAATCAAATTCTCTTTGAAACACATCACGTGCTTTGTCATTGAAACCATCAATGATTTTTTCTCTGACAACAGGAAGCAAAGCTTGAAAGGCGGTATTCTGTAAACAGAGCAAATAAACAAAAATGAGTATAAATAAGTATAAAAATACCATAACTCCAAAAGATTTGAACTAAGCAGAATGCAACCTATAAAACAACAATCTACCGTTTACATCAACCAAATAAGATATAAAGATAAATAGCCAAGAGAAACTCAGAAACATCTCTACAATGAGTACAATACAGATCTCAGATATGGGGATTTCCATGGGTACCTAAACATTAGACATTATAATAAAAATGGTTTCCAAACTGCAACCTCATAGGTAACAGCTGAACAGTGAAAGGTGGTTCACAACTGTGAAGATCACTAAATTTATAAGACTGCTCTGAGTCAGAAGGATGACTGAGACGGATGGCTAAATTTATGCTTTGGGAAATATTGTAAGAGGGCAACAAGGATAAATCATGAGTTCACAAAATTTCGGATGGATGGAGGATAGTTAGCATCATCCGATCCCAAAGCATGTCCTTTCAAGAACATATCACATCTGCTGTGATTTATAGAATCCTAGAAAACTGAAAAGTATAACAAAAAAATTTCAAAGTTTTAGGATGCATAGGCTTAGGCATCTATTATCAGTCAAGAAATAAAATAAGTATTCAAATACAATGATAGGAGATAGACTGAGTCAAATCTAACTACAAATTCAAAATCAACTGAGAGGTACTTCGCGTTCTGCAGAAAAAATCAAATCTCCGTCCAGCAACATAAGTAGCAATGATTTAGAACATATGCATGAAAAGCAATATAACAAAGAAAAAAACAAAGTATACCGTTGGAGACGGCAAAGGTGCATCTTTCCCCACCTCAGGAACACAAGTCTCACCCTGCAAAGCAATCTTGTCATTTATAATTGAAGGCATACTCGTGTTGCATTATATGCTGTATTTCATCAGTAACAATTTTGACCTGTAAATGCCATATCAAAATGTGGGCAAAGATATCACTCCTTTGGGCAGCTCTGAGCAAATATCCCTCGACCAACTTCTGCAATCAGAGTTGCCAATACGTAAATTACATCTTAGATAAAATTCAATGCTGAAATATGAATGATAAAAAAACTGATTATTATTCATCTTGTTATGTCCCTTAAATGTCAAGCAAGACTTGTTTTCTTAAAGATGCAAATGCTAGCGGGTTCTATTTTCACATCAAGGGCGATTCAAAAGACATCGATCAACAGCTCCGAACCATTTAGCTTGCAGTTTTACTAGGATAGGCTTCTTTAGGTTGCAAAACCATTCTGCTAAAATGCTACTAAAAATGTAATCACATCAAAGCAAACACCTTACCCCTTCATCATATCTTAGTGCCTGCACCAGCTGAGGCATGAAGAAAGTCACTCTCTCAGGCGGATAAGATTCCAACACCCTAAGAACGTAAGCCATGACTCGAGGGTGACCTTTATATGCTGGAGTAAGGAACTCCAAAGCCTGTGTAATAGAACAAGCTGCCCAGTGCGGTAATTGTTGCAAAAGTGCTGAATTCTCATCCACTGCTTTGGGGGTTACAAAATAAGGCAAAGCTTCAGGGATGCTGCGAATCTCCGTTATATGTGACTAACAAGAAGAAGAAAAAAAAATGCATAAGTCAAAACCTGTTTAAAATGAGTGATTATGAAAGAGAGTAAACGAAACTTCACAAGTCACAGATTACAGTTTTACTCAAGGTAGAAGCACTGAAAGTTTGTAAGAACATTATAAATGAATAGATAATATGACTTAATTTGAGGCATTAGCTTTGCTCTTCTTGCACTTTTTGTAGGTGGAATTTACTTTTATCCCATTAAATAATCTAAACTATGTTGAGGTAGTAGGTAACAAGTTCATTAATTTCGTCACAAGAAAGTTGATAAACATACTTGAACTAGCTGTGAGATTTCAGTCTGCAGAGAAGAATTTGCTGGAAATCGTGCACCCAATGACAGAGCAATTCGAGGATCAACATTAAAGGCAGTCCTTGCCAAATCAATCCATTTGTCGGAACTCATTTTAAGCCGAGACGAGCTTTCCCTATACAGGGCAGGAGAGTAGTAAAGGAAATACCATATATATCACCACCATTCAACTAAGCAACAAAAGAAATTGTTTGAGAAGGTCTAAGATAGTTACTTTGACCCAACAGGATGAGCCCAAACCTCAAGTCTGTCAGCTTCATGTTGGCACAGCATAAGAAGCAATTGCCTTCGCTTCTCTCGCCCAAGAGCATAGTTATCCATCTTACCCCAGACAGGATGATAGTGGTCCTTCTGCAGAACATAAAAATTGTTCTAAGATTCATAAAACCCATGCATATAAAAAACACGCCATGTTTTAGGACACTATTGCACTGGGTCAAACACTTCAAGATCTTTATATTATCTTACATTATCGTTTGTGGAGCTACCATTTTCGAGTCCCCGAGCTTTATGAACAAGTTCGGTTGTGTCCAGCCGTTCATTAGAAAGATGATGGACGAATAATGAAATAGATTGAGCTTCACTCAGAGCAAAATACCGGTTTCTCGAGTCATACCACTCAGGCTGATGAGCAAACCACCCTAAGGCAGCTCTGAAAAAAAAAGGGAGGAAAAGAAAACAAACAAAGATTAAACAGGAGCAACAAAAAGATAAAAAGGTTTATCATTAATCAAAGTAATAAACTAATTAAAAATTTGCTTGACGAGAGCAGTTCTGCACCATGAGAGAGAACCACAAAGAATAATTGAAATTCGACTCGGATCTTTTTTATTTATTTATTAAAAACCATGGCAATGAACTATATGTGATCAAAAGCAGTAGACAATTCATATTTATGAAAATCCATACCTATATATCCTATCTTCTAGCAACTGAAGTCCTAATCTGAAGTTCTGAAGGTTTCCCTGTGTCTGGCATGAGCAGAATTTAAGACCAAAAAGCATAAGAGTGAAAAAAGTTCCGGCAGCAACTGGATGCCGAGAAAAATTCCAAGGGAGTTTAGTCGTTCCTTGCAACAGTCGGCCAAGTAGCAAAAGCTGTTCAATGCTATTATGTCGAACGACCTATAATGACAAATTTGAAAGCAATCGGTTAACATGTAATGATACATGCTTTATAGCTTAAAGAGCTACAAAACGAGACTTATGTCATGAAACATTTAAGCTTCAAGAATCTTTGACAGTTTTTTAGTAAAGGAACACGCAAAAATTGGAATCAGATATAAAATTTGATAACAGAAAGCAGAGAGTTTAAATAAGGCCTAAGAGATATATATGTAATCTTACTTCAAACCGATCAATAAAAAATCCAAGCCACAGCCTATGACCCATTATTTGTTCAACTGGATCCTTCTCAGGCCGCAGCTCAGGTTCTCCAGCAACAAGTTGTGGCCTCAATTTTGCCGAAGGTCCAGAACACCTTATATCAGAAGCAAAAAGGCCTCGCTTTGTGTCTATTGTCCATAACCATGAATCTACAAGCTCAGCAAGCACTACAGATCCCAACTGAGGAGCAGCAGAAACCAGCCATGTCCAGATAAACACACCAGTCTCCACAGCATCAAGTGTGGCTATGTAAGCTGGACACCAGCAAAGAAGGCGCAGAAGTTGCGAAAAGCTCTCGGTATTTGATTTTGAATCCGAGTCCTGAGAAAAAATGTTATATCATATACCAAAAAATAGAAAACTCCAGTAAGTGAATCAAACTAATATAAGAAGATTAAGAAATTACATTACCAGATCCGAAAGAAGCAATGCAGTAGCTTGAGAACAAGTTTCACGGAAAGATGATTTGTCTACTTCTTCGCCTTTCTCCGCAACAGTTACAAATTTCTGAAGCAGCTTTACGAATTTGGAAATCAATACCTCATTGAAGGGTTCTTTTTTGGGTTGTGGTAGCTGTGCTGACCCATCTGGAAGGTCAATATTAAGACCAACAGTATATTGATCAAGACCACTGATGCTTTCATATATCCTTCTCATTCCAGCAATTTCTCCTGCATGGTTACACTTTGCTGTTGCACTGACCATACCGGTACCAAGAACCTCCAAATTGAATCCCTCCATCAATTTCAAATTTCCTCCTGACGCAGCAGCAGCTGCAGCCATAAGTGCAGGAATATTAGCAGTTTTAGGACCATTCCAACAATCATTTTTACCAGTGCCTATCCTTATCTCAGACAATAGAGAAACAACATCAGCTGCAGGCTGCGTTCTCTGCCAGGTATTAGCTTTACAAAGGTTTTCCTGTAACACAGTAAAGGTACAACCAAAGCTGAGAGTTCCAACTACAAAAAAGAAAGAAAGGAATAAGAAGAAGAAAATGCAATAACTAGGAACTGATGAAAAAAAAAATAAATAAACCTGAAGAAGACCCTGACTAGTGCATGGAGCATGTGAAAGCGACACGACAATCCATTCACGAACAACTTTTTGGTACAAAGTGCGGACACTGATAACATATGCAGGATCACTTACTACAGCAGAAGGTGGATCATTATGCATTGAAAGTAAAAGGGCATCCAAACAAGAAGAGTTCCACAATATCTGCAAGTGGTGTAAAGTTGTAAACCGTTTACAAGTGGTCTTGGAATGTGAGCTGGATGATGAAGTGAAAGATGATGAAAAAACATAGTGCCTGCTACCTGAGGAAATCTTTCTCTAAGTTGACTTAACAAAGTAACAGATATTTCCCGTACGTGCTCATCCCTTTGGGACAAGTTTTTTATGAGGAAACAGGCATGGATGGAGAGTGTATTCTCTCTAATCTCAGCTTCAGGCCCAGTTTCAGGTGCACGATCTACCTGTAGCAAGTCGCATGGACCATGAAATTTGGGAAAGAAATCTTCCAAAAGATACTACGAAACGCATTGAGAGGAAGAAGAAAAACTTGTTCGAACTTATAAATTACTGCATATTATATCATTGAAAAACATAATTACTGCAAATTACTGAAGGTGGCTGTGGTTTGTAAATATCTTGAGAATAAAAACATCAACAAATAAGCATGCATACAAATGTTAAGAAAAGTAGGATATGTCCAGAAAAAACTAAACTCGAACATCTAATATTCTCTGGGACTTATTCTAGTTAGGGCGCAGAATGATTAAAGTACAAAGCTAGTTAGGGCGCAGAATGATTAAAGTACAAAGAGACTATGAAATAACTCTATCCTCATACTTTCAACCAGCATATTGTGTTAGAAATTTAGAATCTATCACTCCAAAAATAAGAATACCCAAAAAGAGACACTAAATTGTTAATATAAATGCTGAAAAGAATATGCTAAAGCATGTATTAAACAGATGAGAGTGTGAGGAGAATACCAGCCAAGTTATTGCTGTTTCAAATGCTCGATGTACAATAGCAGTCAAACACTGAGAGACAGCCGGCATAAGATTAGGACTTCTTAGATATTCAAAGGCGCAGCTGAAGGCACTTCGAGAGGCAGTTAAATTTGGACTTCCATTCAGAATACCTCCATTGCTGCTAAATCTAATTATCTCGAGAAATGCTACAGCTAAGAGATAGGTAGCTTTGACACCTGCAGAAATCATATATATCAGTATTTTAGAATAGAGCCAACCTCTTCAACATAGATGGGATTAAGGGTGACCATATTCAATAATGACAAATATAGAATCCAAGTGGCCTAAATAAAACAAAATATTCAATGACCTGAAATTGTATTTGTTGCAGAAACGTCCACTCGCCCTCCTAAAGCAGCAGCAAGTGCACTTCTTTGATTCACAGCAGCTCTCTCGTTACCGCTCCCTCGGCGACTACCTGGGTTGTGCAGAGCGTTGAGCTCCAACTCATCTTCAAGCCATTTCACAGAGCTCACAACCTAAGCAAAGAATGTTTGCCATCAGAAATGAAAATTACTTACAAGTGTACATAAAAGTACTTACTACATGGAACTACACAAGATTAATAATTTTACAAATCAAGGACATAGAAGCAAATAATAATTAGAATATCTAAAACACTACCATAAACTTGATCTAAGATGCATGCTGATAATTATTTGGCCTGATCGAAAGAACAATATCTCCATCTCAACAACTTTAATTTCAATGATAGATTTGGAAACAAATTAGAGGAGAAAATTTTTTTCCCTAGCAAATGGTTTGTTCAATCAAAGGTCAAAAGGATCCTAAACACTGGAGCTTAATGTTCTGGGGACAATAATATTGATATTAGGATTTGGAGAATATTCCTGAGCATGCTAAGAGGACAGATCAAGGAAAGATGCACTAAAATGTTCACTTAGTAAAACATATACCCAGGGTATAGGTTGCTTTTGTTGAACACCCGAAATAATAGGCCAGAACAGTGCATTCTAAATCTCTAGTATTCTCTTTTTTTATCTTTCTTCATAGTGAATTCTAGATTCCTAATGGCATGCACAGGACAAATAGGTCAAGCATGCTTCCTAGTGTCTTTCTTTCCAATCAGATCCTCAAATCCACAAAGAGAATTTGATGCATGGGATGCTATTTTCAATGTTCAAGCAATTAAGCTAAATAGAGAATAGAGATACAACGACGGAATAATTATTAATCAAGACCATTTTTACCAGGATGTTTACAATTCGAGAAATTCAAGTTCAGGTGTAGTCCGATTTGATTTGTGGATTCATATACGTAAATATAAAGAGAGACATCATGATTCCCATTGGGATCAAGAGCCTTTATTTTACCTAATTATATCAGCAAGATTTGGAGACAGAAGTGTAAATAAAGTTAAAAACATTATGTTTCAACCAGAGCCAGCTTCTACATGTCGATTAATGACTAAATAAATGGTAAACATTCAAATTAATTCTTTTTCATTTTCAAAAAAAGAGTGAATCCCCCTCTGCAGGGGAGAGAGAGATACTACATCTTAAATATTCTACGGGTCAACTTACAAGTGGCGGGGTCCCTTGAGAAATACGTTGAACAGCAGATGACCATGATGAGGTCCACATGTATGGCCCACCCACAGCTTGGAGAGCAATGGTACCCGCATTGCCTGCACTATTAAGTGAAGTTGAAACTGATCTTAAAGTAGCCCCAGTTTTCTGTATTGGTGGTGCTAACCCAAATAGCGCAATATAGAACCACAAGTTACGAAATAGCTTCAACAGTGAAGGTTCTACACCTAAACAGGGGTCAAAGTCGGAACATATTTCAGCAACAGCGGGAAGAAGGGGCCCAAGAAAATCTGCTCCACTCCTGAAATATTTATTTCATTGGTTAGGAAGTTACTCGAGAATTAGAGTCCAACAATAGCTGAACATTACCTCCCACTTTTGGACTCTGCCGCCAGGCCAACATCTGAGCAGAGTGACAGCAAACGGTGACGATAATCCGATCGTAATTTATTACATGTAATGCCACTTGCAATCAACAAAAATCCTGCAGGTAATGTCTACAGGTAATTGAACTAGTGAGCATCCATTTGTTATCTTCTCCTCACATTATGCAATCCAATATTCTAATGCAATTTAGAAACATACCTCAATGCGTTCTGTTGTCACCTCGGGTTCTTGTGTTCTACTTTCAGCAGAGCCAACATCAGAAAGTTTGCCCATGTAACTTCGAGTCATTAAAACTACAGCTTCACGGTAAGACTTCTCGAAACCTAAACTCGCCATGCGAGAAACAGCATCAAGAAGCTGCAGTAACTCAACAAAAGCAGGTTGAGACAATTGTGCAAGATAAAATCTGTAGCATGAAATCAGGGGGGACAAAAAGGAAAATGAAATAAATAAATAAAATAAGAAGACGAACTCCAAAATTATATGAAATGACACTGCAAGGAGCTCAAAAGTATTTCAGTGAAGAGATTGGAACTTACTCGAAGCCTCAATAAGCCTGGAGTAGAAGCTTCACGCTCTTCTAAACTCTCAATAAATAGGGGCAGTATCATGTCAACCACTTCAGAATTCTTAATAGAAATATTAAGCTCCGCTAACAAATGTATGACGTTCAGCTGTATAGGTGGAGCTGCCTGTCTCTCTTGTCCATCCTGGAAAAGCACATAAAAATGACAAAAACGTTAGAAACATGGGAATCACTGAAGTTTATAAACCATCTAAGAGCATGTATTCTTTTCTTTGGTCTCGGAACAAGTTAGGTTGTCCGGCTAAATACAAGAAGATGACAGTTTTCAGGTCAAACAAAGAGATTAGATATTGCTTTGCTGTCAATGTTCCTGACAGCATATTAATTATCAAGTAACTCAACAGCCCAAATCACTGTGCATGATAGATACTGCAACATGCAACTCTTCAACTATTTCATAAGACTGACTTCATTTTGACATTATATTCAAATGAAAAATCATAACTGCCTTAAAAAGATGTTTGTCTTGTCTTCCACATACCTATATTATATGGAATCTTTACATCAACTTCGAACACTTTCTTGGCAATTGTTTGGCAATATAAGGCACCATCCAGAAGGCAATAGGCCATATGATTTCAGAAAACATGCCCTTAAAAGCTTAGAGATGTACCAATTTAAATCATTCACATGATAACTCCATTGAAATATACAGACTCCTTTGATTCGTACAAAAATATATATATATTTTACACCCTTTGGATCAACAAATTGGTGGTAAATAGTAAATGCAATCTAACTTGATCCAAATTCACACATCAAATAGAGAAAGCACCCCGCCCTCAGATTGGGATTTGTTGAATCTGTATCGACTAAAAGATGAAAATATATATCAATAAATAATTAAGTCGTAGTGCACATCCAGAAGCTCAGGTTACATAGTAGATTTGAAGAATTTAAAATGTTATATTGCCTAGCGTGTGTTATATCATGCAAAAACACTTAACAAAAAAAAATAAAAAAATAAAAAAATAAAAAAATAAAAAAAATGCTATGGATTCATGCTTAAATATGACTCGCAAATGAAGGGTGGTTTACAACTTGTTATAGGAGATTTGGAATTTCCTTTTGCTGATCATGTCAAGGGCATGAATGGGACAAAATAAATGTGGCCTAAAAATGAAATATACAATGGATAAAATAACTGACTAGAGTCCTGCAGCTATGTGACATTTCTGCTTGCTTGTTTTCTTTGGGTCAACTTTCTAACTTGAAATCAATAAGTTCAATAAAATGTTTTGAATCTTACAGAAGTTACAAGCCTGAAATGGTATTAACAGATACTAACCGCTTCTTCGTAATCGTTGCGCTCACGAATACTAGTTGCCAGTCCCATGATAAAGGTATCCAGGGCAGCCCGGTCCCTAGACCACCCAAATTCAATAATCTCACAGCATGTTTTTAGTACACTTTTGAACATGGATCCCTTGCTGCTGGCTGAAGTATCAGCCTGTATACAGAAGATCACAAGAAAAAAAAATGAATTTATGAATTTTATAATCATATATTGGAGCATCAATCAAGAAAATAATGAATGTACCTGAGCACAAGTAGCCAGTACAAGGGGTTTTAAACGAATTAGAAGAAGTCGGAGGACCTGACCTCCACGGATAGCAGCAGCTTGAGAGATGCCAGAAAGTAAACAGCCAAAGAGCTCTTCACAAGCTCTCAACTTCCGCCATACAGATAACGAGCATACCTCTGCGGCCTCAATTAACAGTGCCAGAGCTCCATGCAACAATTTTTTTGAAGACTTTCCTTCTGTGTCAAGAGACGCCAAAGTCTTACTTTGCAACATTGCAGCCGCTTGATAAACTGACAGCTTTCTGTTAATCCTGACTTTCAGCTCATGACCCTGCTCTGACCAATCCCGCTTTTTTATCTGTCAATGCAATGTAACAAACAACTTGACCAATAATTGTTTTGGCACTTAAGTTAAGCAGATATGTTATGCGTAGCACTATCAAATCCCAAAAGTACCACATTGATACAAAACTGTTTCAAGTTTATAAGAATTTATTATTACCTTCAGAAAATCAGCCATTGAGATAAGTTGAATCTTTGCAATTCCTCTCACTTGATCCATAAGCTGGAGATCAATGGCCACCTTACTACATATATGTCCAATCAACTTGAAAACAATTTCTTGTTTCTCAAGACTCTCCAGTGGCTCCTCCTCAAACAGTTTTAAATTCTTCTTATAAGCTGCGTCAGCAGATAAATCCCCATTGCTTTTCCACGAAATGCTATCACTCCCATTCGCCACAATACCCCTAGATGATGATGTATCATCTTTTGAAGCTGCACTGCTTGACGACTCTGCAGGAGACTGATAATAGTTCCCACCCAACGGAGAGCCCTGAGCCGAAGCTGCGTCAGGGGTCAAAATTCCTTCCCTTGGAGAACTAGGAGCCACAATATCAAATCGATCTAGAAGAACGGAAATCAATTTGCTCGCATCGGAAAGCAGAATTGGAGGGAAATTCGAACACAGTGCCTTCAAGAAAACCCTAGAAACGTCTGAATCAGCATTCGTTATCGTCTGAGTTACAATTTCTCCAGTGAAACGCGCAACATCGGCAGAAAAATCAGGAGACAGTTCGGCCGCTTTCGAAATGTAACTTAGAAAATCGTTGTAGAACGAAAACATTGCCTCGGAGGAATACGCTTGCGGCCAGAATTTGGGACTAAAGGACAAAGGGATAGAATGGTAGAACCCGAGGACCAACGACTTGGGGGTTTCATGTTCCGAACTCGGGCATTTCGACAGAAATCTCGCAGTCGCGAGTATCGCATGGAGTTGAGACCTGGAAACCGTCGGCGATCCCATCCTAACCAACTCAGCCGGCGGGCAACGGCTACAAATCCACGCTATTTTATTACGAAATTGGGTAGGATTCAGGGCGATTAAATCGCATAGCTCTAGCAACGACTCCATTGCTTGAAATTCAACTCCGATTCGTCGAGATTCTCAACAATTCAACTCAATTCTCATCGATCAAGATTGCAGGTACCACCGAGGACGAAAACAACTAATTGCACTGATTTCCGGAACGAAACGGAAAAGAAAATCACGAGCACGCCAGAAAAGGAGGAAACAACGACGGCGATTGAAACGGCGAAGTGCGACTGTTGCTCTTCGTCTTCGCCCTGAATTGTGCTGTTGACGGCACGCATTACCGCGCCTCTGGTTTTTCAGATCTTTTTGTTTTTGTTTGTGCCTTTTTTTCTTTTTAAATATTTCCGGAAAATACATTAATTTTATGTTAACGTTTCATTTCTTTTTCCTTTCTCGTATATATAACTATTTTATTATCCCCGAGAAATAACAAAAAGGATGTACTGCATTAATTTTATTTCCTTTTTCTTATATTTTTTATTATTGGCACCTCGGAAAAATTCTTACCTAAATAAAATTTAATGGATTTTATGATTGAAAATGAAAATTAATTTAAAAAATGTATTTAAATAAACTGTTTATTAGTATTTTTTTTGTTTTAAGATTGTCTTATGTGTCAAAATCTAAGTCACATGGTCCATCCGTCTCATTATACTTATCTCCGTATTCTTTATCGGATATTTTTATCTCATTTGTCCACGTCTAAAAAATCCCCTCCCCCAAGCCCCTCCTCTTCGGAAAAATCTATCCTAGACCGGGTCCATAATTTAAGCTATGGACCTTGTGGTCTAGAAAGAAACAAGTCATATTTTCTTCACAAAACGGATGGCTGCATTTGTTGTACAACGTCATTGTTGTACCTGACATCAAAATAAATTAATTATATCTACATATTTCGCTTTTGAGAATGTGGATCTGGCGAAAGAAATGAGAACGCGTCCTCAAATGAGGATAGATTTTAGGATGCGAGAGATATACCTGAGATCTGAAGTGTGAGGAGAGAGAGAAAGATGAGAGAGGAGAGAGAAGAGAGAAGAGAGGAGCAAGGCGAGCTTCCATGGCGGAGGTGAGCAGTGGTGGAGTAAAGCTTGTTTGTGTTCTCTTTCTGGACCACAACGTCCATAACTTAAGCTATGGACCCGGTCTACGATAGATTTTTCCCTCCCCTCCTGCAAGAGCGGCACCTTCTCTTTATCTTCAACAATTTTCAATTTTCGATCTCTCGCACCACCATGCCGCCGTGAAGAAATCACCGATTAACACATGGTTTTCATGCTTCTGAAACACCCCAGCTCCTTTACAGTCGCCGATTTGTGCGGGCGACGCAATTGTAGGAGATACCGCCTTAGATTGGTCCACCACCGGCACTGGGACGACACCACCTTATCTTTGCTGGAAACTAAGCTCCGACCCCCCCCCCGTTCGCCGTTGCCGTCGCCCCTCTCCGCCAGATATCGTAGTTGGAGAGAAGTCCTCTCAAGCCCTAGATCCATCGGCACTCCATCCCTCCGTGATGGTATCTGTCTCGCCTGCACGGCTTCTGGGATCTGAAACCCCCTTAAGTTCGCCTCTCCAATCGTTCTCTCCAACAAACACGATTTTGTTCGAGAGCGTGATGGATCTGGTGCCTGGCGCGGTAGGTGACGATGGCAACGAACAGATCTAGCCCCGGGGGCCGCAACGGAGGTGGTCGACCGACGTTGGTTGGCGACGGCGGCGACCGACGGCATGGTGGCAGCGGCGGGAGGTGGTAGGTTAGATTTTTCATTTTTTAAATTTTCATAATTATTTATTAACATAGTTGTTTATCATTTTATCTTTTTCTTAATTTTTTGAATTAATTGAATAAAAAAATTAATTAATTCTACATCATATTCGAATTATGGTGTAGATTGGTTCTTAATTTTTATTATGGTTCTTAATAGGATTATATCCTATATATAATGTGTGGATGAATTAAGACAGTTGGAGATTATAAGAAATATATGGGATGTGAATGTCATAATTTATGATTTTAGCTTGTAAATATATTTTCTTAGAATATTAGTCCAGTATATCGAATTGGACCTTCCACTAGTCTAGTTTTTTTAGCAAAATAGTACTCCCTCCGTCCCATATGAAACGTCTTGTATACTAAATCGGGCCGTCCCACACAAACGTCTTGTATTCCTTTTTTGGAAAGAATTAACACACTCTAATTACATTATTGTGGGACCCATTACTCTTAATTATTTTCCACCTACCCACGTTATTTTCCACCTACCCACTACCCACTACCCATTGAGCAAAAGAATAACCCTAGATCTAAAAATTGTTGAGTCTCCCCTTCGTCTTCTCTGCCGCCGAGTTCTCGCACTCGATTCCGCCCCTCTTTCGTTGATGCTATGATGAAATCGAGCAAACAAAAATTGTCGGACCTTCCTCTTCTCCCAAATCCTTCTCATGCACTGGATGCTACACTTGAAGAGAAAGGAATGACACCATTTGCTCCAGATCTGAGCGTCGGCTGCACCGCCGACGCCTCCGAAAATTCATCTTATTCGGATATGGCTACCACAGATAACTTCTTACGAGAAATATCTCCATATCCATTCACCGAAACTGAGCTCGAGAGGCGGGTGGCGCACGGTTTAGAGAGGGACCGGAAGAAGAGGAAGGTCGTCGAGGCTGGGATCTCGCCGAATTTGAGCGAGTCTTCGTTTGACGAAGTATTCACGCCTCCGAAAACGGTTGTCCCATACACCGATTCCGAACTCGATGTGTTGATTGAGCAAGGCTTGGCGGAAGTGAGACGGGAAAGGTTGGAGACTCAAGCTTCTGTTACTCCGATTGTCGGCACTGACTCCTCCGATTTTGCTGGCTTCGGCTCATTCCCAGATTTGCCAACAATCGACGACTTTATACGGATCTGGGTTCCGCGTTATGCATTCTTGGTGAGATCCTTCTTTTTACTTTTATGTCCTGGCCCCTCTTTCCAAATTAAGCACGGGTCCTTGGTTGGTTGTGTTGGCTTTGAAATGATGAAACTGCTCACTTGCCTTTATTTTTGCAAAGCATATCTGTGATGGAGTTAATTTATAACTGAGATATGTTTTGATTGCATGCTATTGCTTGTGTCTTGATTGGCTTTAGTTGGTGGCTGATTATGTTGTTGGATGATTACTGAGCTTGCATGTTGTTTAAAATACAAGCTCTGATTGTATCGGTTTTTGGCTCTTGCTGAGCTTGCATGTTGTTTAAAATACAAGCTCTCATATGCTCTGAATTGTGGCTCTTATTGAGCTTGCATATTGTTTAAATGATATGCTCTGAATTGTGGCTCTGATTTGCATCTTTGAGTGAGCATATAGATTAGTTACAAAACATGCTTTAGTTACAAAAAGTGTTTATATCTGCTTTAGTTACAAAAACTGAACTTTTGGTAGCAGTAGCCTAATTACAACATTAACAAAAGTAGTTATAGGTACCTAATTCACTCCCTCCATTCAGTCCAGTCTTCAATTATAAGACCCAATCTCTGTTGCAAGTTCTCTAGCTCAGCACCACTTCCATTGTCAATCATGTTTTGAATGCATTCCAACACCAAACTTCTAGGTACCTCTAAGTCTTGTGGCAATGAACCTGCTCTTATTAATGCATCCTTCTTCATATGAGGAATTCTATAGCTATTTTCTCCCTTCACACGCATAATCTTCATCATGCATCCTTGTAAACTAAGAAAAACTTTGTTTAATGTCTGAGGAGTTAGTTGGTCAAATGATAGCACAACAACATTAACTAAGTCATCAATAGTAAGGCAAGGAGTCTCAATTTGAATGCTTTGAATGACTCTAAACCATCTTAAATCATTCACATTCGTATCCGGACTATTTGGTGGCTGATTTACTAGCATAACATCAAAGCCATCCTCACTTGCTGCCCTTCTCCAATCTTCATCTGAATCTTTAATGTGTGGTTTTGCATTGTCCTGCTGTATAAAGATTCTTTTGTCTGAAGTAGTAGGCCACTTTGCCTTAATTGATGGAAGAATCTGTAATATGTTAAACATATTAATAATGCCTTATTTGCTGGAATAATCTGAAGTTGTAATCTGTCATATTATTAATGTGAATAAAACAATTTCATGTGATTCAAATAAGAGGCTTTAATTGCTGGAAGTAGTAAGTCATACCTGATTTATTAAGCATTGCTTTGTGACCTTTTTTGTAATTGATTGTATCGGTTTTGTTTCAAGTGTACCCGCTGGCCTGTTTCTTGAACTTCTTGTGGCAGCAATTTTTTGTGTGAATGGGAATATTCCTATTTTTCCATCAAATAAGACTTGCCCATCTTCTCCAAAAATTGGCCGACAAACGGCACACATGAACATTACTTTTGTTATAAACCTTTTGTTTTTGCAAGTTCTATGTGGCTCGGCCTCATCCGGGGTCAAATAAAACCTATGGGCTGCTTTTGTGATATAAAACCATTTTTCGTCAATTTGTATAATGTTGTGCATACTCTTAAACCTAAGTACATTTAGGACTCGATCAAACTCTAATGCTTCCATACAAAACCGAACCCTTACTAACTTATTCAATGTGGTTAGACTAGGTCGAATGGCACTAGTGTGAGCTTTGATCAAACCTTCACTAACCCGCCTACCAACCGTGCTTTTGGACATGCTTATACTCTTTGCTAGTTTTCGAATTGTACCTTTTTTTTTGCATCTCTAGAGATCGAATTAGTTCAATATCCACTTGAATTCTTTTCTGCTTTGATGTTTCTCCTCTGCCACTCTTTAAGCATATTACTTGCCCTTCTTCTTGTTGTTTTTTTACAGCCACCCAAAGACGACTCACCGTTCGGGGTGTGACGCCGTATGAAGCTGCTATCTCTTCCATTCTCCCTCGAATTGGCTTGCCATTACGACTGTGTTGGAGGAGAAATTGGACGATTGCATTGCGTTGGAAGTCGGTGAGGTTTTTCCCTGTCATAGCTGCTGGCAGTCTCTCATCTTCAATTGAAGAATAAATTTTTGGTGTAAACTGTGTTGGAGGAGAATCGTTTTGGCTGACCTCTTTTTAATTTGGGTGGTTCAATATATAGACTAATTACATTTTGGGTGGGAAATTCAAATGTAAATGTACAGTAAAATTGTGGATTGGATTGGCCGGGAAAAACTATTTTTGTGCGAGTTTTGGCTGCAACAATCAAGTCATTATCGATGTGTTAATTATAAGTCATTATCTGTATTTTCATTTCTCCCATGTCAGCAACAAATTCAAATTTAAAAATATAAAAAATTCATTTTAAAAGTAGGAACAATAAAATAATATTTTTTTAATTGTATCATTAGCAACATCATTAAGCATGTGGGCCACCACTTTTTACTTCAAAAGTCTACCGTATAAATTACCGCGCCGAAAAGAAACCAGACGTTTCATATGGGACGGATGGAGTATTAAACAAGTTAAACTTGATTATCTTTAAACTAATCATAATTAACTTACCTTAATTAAAATTCTACACTTAACAAATTAAACCACAAAAACAAAATAACTAACATTTACTCTTAAAATCTACTCTCTTTTTTTCTCACGCTAGCTCTTCATTGCGCTGCTGTTCTTCAACGAAGGCAGATATGAAACCGGAACCCTGGGTCGCCCTCACAGCCTCTGATTTCTTCCATGAGCCTCCAAACGACGATGGTCGTTGGGTGACGGTGAAGAAGGGCAACGCCGCCCGACGGCCACCGGAATCGGAAATAATTCCAGGCGATCCACGCGAAAATTGCCACTGTCGCCTCTTCACCCGACAGCTCCGGCTTCTATTATAAGGCCTGCGGCGGATCTGCCGTGTTCGGGCTCTGGCCTCGAGGGACCGTGATGAACCTTGCTAAGACTTCCCCGTCGAGATCCAGCTCTGAGATGGACTGGATTTGTCCTTCCTTTTGAAAATGGTTTGAATTCATTTTGAATTTTTGGGCACCAATTATGATTTTGGCTTCTGCACTGTTTATAATCTACTTTCTATATTTATCTATCGGTGATTTATTTATCTATTGGGATGTGGATTGGTTTTTTAATTTGTAAATGTACAATAAGATTTTCATTATTTTGCTCTCTGAATACAGTTATTATACTCATATAATGTGGTGAATTTTGTATTGTAAATACACAATAGATTTAATTAATTCCTTAGCTCAGCGTTCATGAACTAATCTATAAAATAATTACTATACATGACATATATATATATAGTATACTATGAAACCAGAATTGTTTAAAAAAAATAGAAAAAAAAATTAACAAATGGTAATAGAAAAATCTACTTAACTGAAGAGAGAAAGAGATTAGCAACCCACTTGCCTTATTGGTTCCATCATTATTCCATAATTAACAACACTTTTTAAAAATCGTGCTGAAATGAAAGTGGACTATATCTTTTTGTTTAAGTAAATTTCTTATTCATTATTTATCTTCTATTCAGATTTGATAACATGCATGGATGAAGGCGTGTATATATGTATGGAGTGGTTCCTGTGTGAACAACCCTTATTATGTGAACGTGTGAACACTGCACTTTAAAGATAAATGTAATGCACTTCTTTATCATGTGAACGTATGAACACAACATTTTAAAAGACAAATGTACTGCATTTTCAAGGCAAAGATACTGCACTTTAAATACTGCACTTTAAGTGCAGTATCTTTGCTTTGAAAGTTCAGTACATTTGTCTTTAAAGTACAGTGTTCACACGATAACAGACTGTTCACATTTGAACCTCCTCCTTATATATATTTGTGTGGTTATATTAACCATAAAATCAAAAGAAAATACTAGAAATTAATTGTAACTTTCCACAAAATTTTGAGAAATTAATCGAAGACTCTTGAGTTCATTATATGAAATTATGGCATCTCAACTTCGAAATCCATGTTTTGCAATTATATTATTGTTGAATATGAAAAGAATATTATAGTTGAAAGTTCAAATTGGACCTATACTCATCATTTAGAAAAATCCTATGGTCTTCGATGTTATGTTAGTTTATTTAAGGGTTTATTCCTACACTAACTTTTACCTGATAATTACTTGCTCAGTCTCCTAATTTTTTTGGCAAGAAAATTAAGAAAATGACATTTTGTGATGCATATTGTTTGATTTTTTATTAATTCATTTTTGTTACACATTCTTGCCTTTTTCTCAAAAATATAACACTTTTGATGAACAATCCAATTAAGAAAAGAAGATGGTTGTAATGCAACACATGGAGTATTCAATTTATATTTATCTAATATTTATGTAAAGCTAGAATATGGTTGATAAAATGTAATTTAATGGGGCCCATTATGTCGAAACTGATCGTTTCAAATATCATACTTGGATTTAAATATAATAAGCTTGTGAAATTTACCTTTGTTTTTGGTGGTTAATACCTCCTCTAACTTGCATACAAAGTTTCACATTCTTGCTCAGAAATTTTCAGCTGTAAATTCACAAGGTGTTCCTTTACGCGTTGCCACAGCTCTCTCTCTCTCTCTCTCTCATATGTACATATAGCGTTGCGAAACTGTAGTGCTTGCAAGATGAATGGTGGTTCTTCCTTCCTCCCTTTTTTGCTTTCTGAAAAAGGTTTCGATTGCTTCCCGCATAGCCCTTTGAGCCGTTTCTGCACACACAATGCAATGCGTGCAAGTTATTCCCCATTAATCTGTTAGCCGTTTTCATTATTTCTTTTTAAGCTTCATCTGCCAAATCGCCTCAATCCACCACCGCCTCTCCGCGTTTTTCTAAAATCCTATTCCTATATCCAAATTTATAAGTACATATATTGAGACTTGAGCGAGTGAGAGAGAGAGAGAGAGAGAGAAAATTTCTTCGAATAAGTTTATAGGCATTGGGTTGAGATTATATCCCCTTTCTGGAATAGGAACTGTGTCTGCTTTGTGATATCGCTTTTCAAGGGTTGAAAGCACGCTGAATTGTCAAGAAATCTATGAGGTAGCTACTTCTTACCTTATAAATTGCCTTATAAATTGGTTTTTTATATTTTAGGTTACTTTATCTCCTTTTGGATCGTCTTGGATTCCGTCTATCTCCAGCTTATATCTCTGTTCTTGAAATTAATTGAAGCATAGCTGTTTGATGAAATGCCTCAAAGACCTTACGCCTAATTGGGCTTTACAAAATTGAAAAACTTTTAATTCTCTGTTCTTGGAATTGATTGACGCATAACTATTTGATGAAATGCCTCAAAGACCTTACACCTAATTGTGCTTTATAAAATTGAAAAGCTTATAATTCTCTGTTCTTGGAATTGATTGATGCATAGCTGTTTGATGAAATGCCTCAAAGACCTCACACCTAGTTGTGCTTTAAAGAATTGAAAAAGAAATTGAGTGTGGTTCATTTTCTTTGCAGATTAAGACTACTGAGAAAATGGGAAGCCACATGAGCAAGAGCCATGGAGAAACTTCTGCTGCAAACGATATCAACAATCTGCACTATGCAACCGAACTGAACTCCTACGAGGCAGCTTGCAAGATTGATGCAGATGTACAGGCCTTTGATGCAGCACTCCAAGTCCGAACCAACAACGTGATCAACTCCCTAGCTACTGGGGTTGAAGTGAGGGCATTATCGTTTGATTCTCTCCGTGAAGTCACAGAATGCCTGCTGGATATGAATCAAGAAGTTGTCAAGGTGATCTTGGATTGCAAGAAGGACATTTGGAAGAATCAAGAACTGTTTGAATTCGTGGAAGAGTACTTTGAGAACAGCCTCAAGATGCTTGATTTCTGCACATCCTTGGAGAAATGCCTCAAATCAGCTAGGGATAGGCAGTTGCTTATTCATATTGCTCTCCAGCAGTTTGAGGAGGAGGAAAAGGTGGAAGGGAATGAAAGGTATACAAAAACGTTGCTCGAGTTGAGGAATTTCAAGGATGCTGGGGATCCATTCACTGATGAGTTCTTCAAGATCTTCCAATCTGTTTATAAGCAGCAGATGTTGATGTTAGAAAGGCTGCAGTCTAAGAAGAACAAGCTTGATAAGAAGCTCAAATCCATCCATGCTTGGAGGAAGGTTTCAACAGTCATCTTTGCAGCTACTTTTGCTGCAGTCTTGATTTGCTCTGTGGTGGCTGCTGCCATGGCTGCACCGCCGGTGGCAGCTGCTCTTGCAGCCGCCACATCGATCCCATTGGGTTCGATGGGCAGATGGATTGATTCACTACTCAAAAACTATGAGAATGCTGTGAAGGGACAGAAGGAGATTATCAACTATATGAGTGTAGGGACTTACATTGCTATTAAGGATTTGGACAACATCAGAGTGCTGGTTGATAGGTTGGAGATTGAGATTGAATTACTCTTGAAAACTGCTGATTTCTCCATCAATGGAGATGCTCCTGTGAAGATTGCTGTGGAAGAAATAAGGAAGAAATTGGCGGTGTTTATGATGAATGTTGAGGAATTAGAAGTGCAGGCTGATAACTGCAGCAGGGATATTCGCAGGGCCAGAACTGTTATTCTTCAGAGAATCATAAAACACCCCAACAATTGAAGAATGTAGATGTAATAATGTTTAATAATATCACCTTAGGACAAGGGATCTTTGGACTTAGAGTTCAGACAAACTTTATTCATTAAATTAATTTTATTGTTCTGTAACAGATACATCTGTTTATGTACTAAATCAAAGTTTATCAACTAGAAGTACAATTGATTTCTTTAAATTTAAACACAGTAATGTTTTTTTTAATTAAATCACTATCAAATGAAAAAAGAGCATTATTATAGAGTAACTGCTATGAAAACAGAGCAAAAATCTAACATATATTGCCTCAAATGAAAGATTCTTTAAAGAAACAATTACAACTGTCTGGATGAAAATCCAAGGTTTCATCTCAAGATGCAATACTAAAGAGAAATGGGCGAAGGCCTAATATCGAAATACGTAGCTGAAGCCATGTAAGCACAGACCAAAGAGGCATATATCTTGAACCAGATGGAGGAGAATAAGGTGAGATATATGCAGGTAACTGTCAAAATCATTACAAAAATGAAGTTGGATATACATTTGGCCATGGAAAGTCCTGTTTCGGTTACTTCACGAGGGAAATGTCCTCCTGCATAGAAATCGGAGAGCATCTGGTCTTTGACGCTGAATCTATTCATCAGCCAAGAAGATACCTTATCTTCAGATGTGGGAATGTCGCTTAGAGGAATACGCTGAACGTGGATGTGAACTTCAGAGGGGTCGATGCCATATGCATTATCCAAGAACGAGGGGCAGTTCAGCCGGTAGCCTATGGTGACATCATAAACTGCATAGGTGAGAGTTTAAATCAGTGTCTGCACAAGCAGCTAATAATTGGATATAACAAGTTCAAGGCCATGTCAACACTCACACATTCGTGCAATTATTTTACTTCCTTGTTGTGCAAAAGAAATATTAAGTAAAAATACAAATTCAAGTTTCATGATTCTGGCAATTTGCTTATACATTTCAGATCAAATGGTGGAAATTTCTCGTTGAGTACTTTCTGTTACTTGGATGTTCCACACAGTCTCGCGGCTGGTTCTAAATATCATTGATAAAATACTATGGTAAAGCATTACCAAGGTCAATATAGGGCATCCCTCTCAAACTCAGGTAAGTATGAGATGGGACAAACTATATAACATTGTTGCCTATCTCTATATCTCTTGTTTTTTCTTACTAGTTATCTTTTTTGGCAAGCCTGTTTCTCTTCTTTTCCCTAATCGAAGCAACTACTGTTATATCTCCTTTTCTTTACAAACACATACTATCAATTTCCATTTTCATTCTCCATTCATTCATTTATTACCCATTCTATCTCTCAACAGTACCATGGTCTTCCTGTGTCATGTTATGGTTCTAACAAATGGATTTTAACAAATTCTTATTCTTGACTGTCCTTGCAAAATGATTTATCCATTCCATTCTTGATTATCCGTTCAAAAGCTCGCCACGATCCAGTGGGTTCTACATAGTGTTATCCATGATTCTAACAAATCTAATGCTATATGTTATTTTCATGTCAAAGCAACTGATGCTATGGCTATTGATCATTGCTAAGATTTAGTGAAATTGCAGTTTTAACCATTTAAGTTATAGACCAATAACTCAATCCATTACACTAATTTAACTCATCAGAAACTATGTCCCTTGTAGATATAGCCTCAAAATCGAAAAGATCATAGCACAAAACACATAAGAGGTGCAAAGAAGGTAGAGACAAAGAACCTGCATCCAAGGATTCCTTTAACTTCTCCAAACAGGCATAGAAGCCCTTTGTCTTTGGAAGTAGCACATTCTTCATAACCGGAAGGCCATTTTCAGCAGCATACTTTTGACTACGTATGCACTTTTGTTCTCTGCATTGCACATATACATAGATAAAGGAGTTAATAAGGTGCTGGATAGAATAAACATGATTCATAATACAGAGTTTCTAGTTGAATGAAAATCATTATGAGGAGGAGCGTCAGAAACACGCACGTGAAATCTGTGCCCTCAGGAAAAACCGCAAGCCAGAGAGGATCTCGAGGATCTGTGAAGGAAGATAACATCTTGTTCATCATTGATTCATCAGCTTCCCATTTCCTCTCCACAGGAATAAACTCCATCACATGAAATACCCATCCAAACACCGGCATTTTCATCAAGCTGCTCTTCAGAATATACTTAATAGCACCCTCACGTCCCTTCCTTAAAGCAAGATCCCACAAATACATCCAATCTACCTCAGTTCTATGGTTTGCTATCAGTAGTACCCGTTCCTTTTCAGGTACGCGGTCCCCAGAAAAAACCACCTTAGTCTTGTTTAACTTTTCGAACCAGAATGGCCACAGAGCTATCCATAACCCAAAGAAGAATGAAGTTCCAGTCCTACTGTAATGCAAACTGAAGAATCTCAAGGGAACTGCTGTCCAGAAGCCGAAAAACACTAACAACACAAATGCTGTCAAGATTAGGATGATTAGGCAAATAAAACCCCTTATTACTCTTAACGGTGTCAATGGGCGGTGCCTCTCTTTCAATTTGGGAGCCGAAGATTCCATGGATAGAAACAGAAAAAGCACTACAAAAATGTGTGAATAAATTGAATCACACTTTGAAGTTTGGTCAGTTGGTTTATTGTCGGCAGATGCACGTTACACCATTTACTTGATCCAAGATGTGTGATGAATATGCTATCAATTCACCAACACATTCTTAAAAGCAGATCTAAGATCACTCAAAAGCTGCATAAGATTATACCTAAATTAGAACGAATTCATATGTAAATAATCAGTGGAAAATAACAAAATAAAGCAAGAAAAACTCAAAACCTACGCAGCAACAGCAACACCCATCTATATCATATCACATATAATTATACACATCAAGTAAAGCATAAACGAGACCGATAACCACGACGAACCAAACAGAAACAGCAAAATCACAAAACTTCTGGAACCGTTTCTCCGTACGGCTAAATTCTAACCACAGAATCGATCAGATAAAAGTAACGCATCGAAAAACATTAGCTCGAATTGGGGAAAAGATCGCAAAGCAGTAAAAAACAAACTTAAAAAAGGAACAAAACATGTGGTTAACAATCGGTTTCTCATCCCCTCAAATAAAATCCAGAAAATCGAAGCTGCAAATCCAGAACACATGTAAATGTAAGATACAAGAAGTTAAAGAAAAATACCTCTACATAGAAATTCTTCATTATCTTCGTATAAATTCGGCCAGATTCTTGGGTTTTTCCGGAGGAGATTCAACAACGCAGTAGTGGGACTCGGCAGCAGAAGTCAAGTCTAAATGTGGAAAATGTGTGATTCTCTTTTTTCTTTTTCTATTACTTTATTATTATAGTTACCTGTTTTACCGTTTGAATTTGTCGACGTGGAAAATCATATTCCTCAACTTATTTATTTTTTTACCTCAAAGTAAAATAAAAAAATTGGTATAATGAGCAAAATCCGTAAAAATTACTAAATGGGATATTGGGATCTAGGATTTAGATTTAGGCTGTGAAAAAAATAAATTTTAAAAAATTAAGACTGTAAATTGTAATTTTAGAAAGTGATTTGTAATTTTTTTTTAAATTATAAGAAACTTAGAATTAAAAAAATACTTTTTTCACAATATGAGGAATAGGCAAAATGCCGTAGATCCAACAACCAATGCTATGTATTATAAATCTCGTTTGTTTGTAATAGTCCTCAAATCAGTAACAAAACAAGGAATTAAAACTCCCTTCATACTAAATGAGTTAGGACCCATACATTCTCTAAATTAAAGGTGCTATTTATTTATTTATTTATTTATTTATTTATTTATTTTACTACATGTGCTAATGATGTGTGAATGTGACCGGTGACGAACAATTTTTATTTGTTGTATGAAGAATGTAAATTCTATTATTTACACTTATTCTAATGTGGTTGGTTAAAATTCCTAAATCGGATATTTAAAAAATTGTGAAGTGTCAACTTACCAAATACTTCTAGATTAGCTACTAAGAAGGTATTTGGAATAGCTTCTATTTTACATATTATAGTTTAAAGTTGTAGTTTTGGTGTTTGAAAACTCAGCTTTAAGTTGTAGCTTCTTTATTTTCTACCAATTTTAGAGCTTTTTCATAAATTGCTAAATTGCTAATTTTTTATTTGACAAATTAATTGTTTAATTCCAAAATAATCTTTAACAGTTAAGTATATTTAATTCCAAATTTTCTTTTTCCGTAAAGTTTTCTTCTTCTCCAACAACCAAAAAAATCATATTAGTCAATTTATACTAATATGTTATAATATAAATTTACACATAATATATATAAATTAAGTTAATATTTTATAATATTGAGATCGGAATTATAAAGTAAAAAATGAATATAAATTTGATTAATTTATCAATTTCATTTATTTATTATAAATTAATATTATTTTATTAATATTAGGGGTAAGATAAATATTTTATTTAAAAAGGATAAATAAAACTACTACTATCAACAACATTTTCAAATGCTATTTTCTCCACTTTCAGCAATTTTCAACATTTATTACCAAACATCTACATATTATAAGCACTTATCAATAAGCTTCATCTATTGCAAATACCCTCTAACTGATATACTTTTCCTTCGTACCAATTGAAATGTCATGTTTTTTGTCGATATAATCATTTAGAAGTTCGATTTTATGTGTTAAAAATTATTAACCAATAAAATTGTTTTAACTTTTGTGTGTTGCCATTATATTTTCCTTTTGGTTACTAAATGAAAATGATTTAATTGTTTCGTTCCAGATCCCTGATTTATTTCATTTTCTTATAACGAGAATTAATGGAGTTTTTTTTTCTTTTTCGAATCCAAGCCTTTAAAGGTAGCCCATGGGCTTAGGGGCTAGCCAGTTCCTAAATCTCTTAGCCCTAACCAAATTCCGGAGAGATAGATACAGAGAGATTGAGTGAGAGAGAGGAGAGGACTTTAGCAAGCTATTCCGGTTTCTCAGTTCATCGTTAAAGCCTAAATTTACCGTTGAAAGATCTATTATTGCGATAAAACCCTACAAGGAAAACAACGCTCCCACTCCCAAATCATCATTAGAATCCGGAATTTACCGTTTGTAAGATATATTTCAATCCTATTTATTGATATATCCTCTAGTAATTTACCTATTTTTCCTCTTAAAAAGTTCTTGACCTTTGGTCCGATAAACCTCTCCAAACCGTATAATTCCCGTGCCGCGAATCGAAGAATGGCTTCAAATTCGATGGATATCGACTTCAAAGAGTATCAATTGAGGTGCCAACTGCGCGGCCACGACGATGATGTATGATCTCCCTGTTTTGTGAATTGTATAATGTGTATAGTTTTCTTGATAATTTAGTATAGCTGTTTTGATAAGTTCTTTTCTTGAGTTACCCTGTGGTGCAAATTCTGTGCCTTTCAAGTTCATAGATTGAGAAAAGCCTCACAAAATCGGATTCATTATGTTGTTTCCTTTCTGATGACGAGTTGATTCAGTTAGTACGCTGTATCTCTTTCTTAGTGGTGTTTTAGTTTCGAAAACAGAATTAGAGGGTTGTAGCGTTGTTTATCTCAGTCTATCTACTAATGGTAAAGAGAAAGTCGATCGGAATACTAATATTGTATGAGTATGCATTTTTTCATATTTTAATTGTATGATGTAATTCTTATCTGAACTTATTAGGTTGATCTCATAATAAGGAGTATACGTGAATTGGTTCTGCTTGTTGACTTGCTTTCTTGACTTCATTATCTTTAGGTTCGAGGTATATGCATATGCAGCAACACTGGTATAGCGACTTCTTCAAGGGACAAAACTGTTAGGTTTTGGACCTTAGATGGATCAGAAAAGCGCGATTTTACCTTGTCGAAGATATTGTTAGGTCACACTAGTTTTGTGGGGCCATTGGCTTGGATCCCTCCAAATGAGGAGTTTCCAGAGGGTGGAGTAATATCTGGAGGGATGGACACTTTGATTATTGTCTGGAACCTGGCCACAGGAGAGAAAGTTCAGATCCTGAAGGGTCATAAATTGCAAGTTACTGGGATTGCGTTGGATGGTTCTGATGTCGTGTCATCATCTGTAGATTGGTATGCAAGTTAATGGCACATTGCATTTGAAAGACCTTTATTACTTGTTACACTTCTAACAGAGCTGATGTGGTTGCTCTGGTTTAGTACATTGAGACGCTGGAGGGGAGGCCAACAAGTTGAGGAATGGGAAGCTCATAAGACAGCAATTCAATCAGTTATTAAGTTGCCCTCTGGCGAGCTCATTACAGGTAATATCTTAATTCTATTTTTCTTATATCATTGTCTGTCATTAACTTTTACCATTTATCATGATTGCCTTCCACCACGAATTGACACATGGTTCAGTAGTGCAGTCTATTTTTCTTAATTTTTTTGACCTGATAATATTTTTATATAAAAGAATACAATCTTAGCTCTCAGTTTTTCATTCTATGTAGCTACTTTCTGGTTCTATTATAGTTAAAAGAAAATGCGTGCCCAAATATTTGGCATCTATATTCTCAGTGGAACTAAATATTATTCCAGCTTGAGGTTGATGACCCTTCGGTAAATATTTATATCATCAGTTGACTACAATCAGTTTTTATTTGTTAATGCAGGCTCAAGTGACATGACCTTGAAGGTCTGGAAAGGGAAGTCTTGTATCCATACTTTTCAAGGACATACAGGTTTTTCCTACCCTTCCACCCTCACAATCTCCCCCTATTACTTAGATTGATTAAGTTCCCGGTGATACTCAGAAAATGTGATGCACATGCGCATCTTACAATAAAATTTTAGATATTGGTCTCATTTTGGATATTGCTGTGTGATAATTATAATTTCTTGGCTTTAGATGGTAAGTTATGCTCCTTAGGTTCTTACTGTCAACTCCTGTTAAAATATGCACTTGTAGCCTGTGCATTTATGGTGTAAGTGTATGCTTTTACAAACATGAAGCTTTTACAAAAGGACAACTGTGCACTGTACAGTAAAATTATTTAGCTCCATGGAACTAGGCATATATGAACTACTGAACTAGTCAATTGGTGATTTTGTCCATTGCTAATTTGAGACCTTTTAGATTCACTGCTAGAACTTAGACCATTATCTTGATTTTTGGACGTTATTTAACTGAAATGAGGAATCGTCTTCATTAAATATGTTAATTTAACCATTTAGGTGCTTTTCCACCAACTACTTCTGATCTGTCCACATCTCTGTATTTCTGTTTTGTAGATACTGTTCGAGGGGTGGCTATAATGCCAAATTTAGGAATCCTTTCCGCATCTCACGATGGGTAAGATTTTGGTTTCCCTAGTAGACTTGCTAACATGAGCTACTTTAATCGACACAAGCTTCATTGCCATTATACCTGCAGTTTAATTTAATGGATATTTCATCTGACGCCAGTGAAAAATCATAATTGAAGTTAATGCCCGTCTAGTTACATGAACTGATTGCCTGCCTCACATATTTATATTTATGTGAGGCACGTTTGCTTACAAGAGAACATATTTAATAGGATAACAGATTCGTTAAATGTATTTTGCAATTTAATTTCCATAACAGTAACATTTATAAGCTTTTCATTTATTTTTATTTTATTGAAAACAATTTTCTTGAAGCAACCCTGAAGGGGCTTCTGATATATCGATACTAGTCTTGTTTACTTGGTCTTTCCTTGAGATTCCTATTTCCCATTGCTCACTACTATCTTTTGAATTGTTTTCATTTTTTTACTTTAAAGTTGTAATATGAACGTTGCTAGGCTTGGATTGTCCAAACATTCCTTTTCGTGTCTTTTATGCTATGTTCTCTCTCTCTCTCTCTCTCTCTGTCTGTCTCTCATTCTCGTCCTTCCCGATTCTTTTGGTTTCTGTATGGCAGTTCTATTAGGCTATGGGCACTCAGTGGGGAACTTCTAATGGAGATGGTTGGTCACATGTCCATTGTTTATTCAGTGGATGCTCATGCATCTGGCCTCATAGTGAGTGGTAGCGAGGATTGTTCAGCAAAAATATGGAAAGGTTACTTTCTGTCTTCCTTTTTCCTTTCATCTTTTTCCTTCTCTTTTGCGTGTGTGTGTGAGCTATGACTTAATTAACGATGTTGATACTATTTTCTCTTCTCTATTTATGCCTGCTCCAATTAGTCTAAAAATCATGTTTCATTGCAGATGGGGTTTGTGTGCAGAGCTTAGAACATCCTGGCTGCGTTTGGGATGCTAAATTCTTGGAAAATGGCGACATTGTGACTGCTTGTTCAGATGGCATTGTGCGTCTCTGGACCACAGATCATGAAAGGATTGCTGATACTGTAGAACTAGACTCATTTGCTTCTCAACTTTCTCAATACAAGATCAGCAGGTATTGATTTTCTATTCTAATGTGTTGCGTAAGAGGGCACTTGGAGGACGCATATCACATATCTTTATGCTGCTTCTTAGTTACCATCTCTGGGGTAGAGTTTTGAAGGAACCAAGTATTTTCTGGTAGCTATACTAAGTTCAAGTGGAAGTCTATCTTCTTGTATTTGGGTTTTAAACTCGCAGTACTAGCAAAATATTGTACATTATTTGGAAAATCAATTCTCTATGCACTCTGTTGGTGTCTTTTGATGGAATGGGAGAGATTTTGAATATGGTTAAGAAATCATTCAAAAGTAGCAATGTAGAGTTCCAAAACTGGAGAAACTTTTAATGAGTTTTTTGGGTGGACATGTTAGAGCTTAATGTTTTTCATAGACCTTCTCTTTTTTTGGCTGCATGGATGTACGTCCCCTATTTCCACTGTATTATTGATTCCATTATTCAAAATTTGGTCTTAGAGAAGTTGATTGTATTTATTAATGCCAATGATAAATACTAAGTTTTGCTTCGATGATAGTCATGATTTTCCTGCTATATTGTGAAATTTGATCAGAGAAAAGATGGTGCCATATTATCTCTTTGTCTTGTCTTGTCTTGCTTGACTGACTTTTTTTCCCCTTGTAAAATTTATTTTCAACTTACTAGCCTGAGTTTTCTAATAGATGGTAAACTATGGACCTTTGGCAATTTACTGAATAGCTTATTGAGCTACTTAGAAACATCTTACTTACATTGTCTGATGATTTTTTACGTATTAGGAAGAGAGTTGGAGGTCTAAAATTGGAAGACTTACCGGGTCTAGATGCATTGAAGACTCCAGGTATGGTCTGCATAGCTATTTTTGAGTGTTCCTATTTGAAGCTTATTATCCGTCTCAATTCTTGAATATAACCATGAAGCTTGGCAATATTCGAAATGTGAATGATCAGGAAGTAGTGATGGACAGACAAAGGTGGTTCGAGAAGGAGATAATGGCGTGGCCTATGCATGGAATATGAGAGAACAGAAGTGGGATAAGGTAATAACATATTTTTCATACTTGGCTTGCCGTGATTTTCTTCAATTTTGTTAGTTTCGTCCTTTCTGGTTTATGTCTATTTGATTTGTTCTTTACTTTTCGTACATCTGATTTAATTAGACTAGGATTTGTACATCTCTAGATTTTCCTGTGGAAGTTTTTATTTATGGTCAATTAGCTTATTAAATTTTTATTTGGTTAGTTATCTGGTTTTCTCCTTCAAATTTGCTCTTTGTTCTTAATCTTCAATTCACTTCTAGATTGGTGAAGTTGTTGATGGACCTGACGATAATGTGAAGCCTTCTGTGCTCAATGGTGTTCAGTATGACCACGGTTAGCATTGTGTTTTCTACTCTTGGCGCTGTGTATGCCATTTGTTTGTATTCTTTTCTATTGACAAGTTGCGTTGCATATTCTTCAGTTTTTGATGTTGACATTGGAGATGGTGAGCCTATACGTAAATTGCCGTACAACCGCTCAGGTATGCTCTTGTTGAAAACTTAAAAGTTTTTATGAAGTACATGAGAATCCTTAAAATTATGAGTATGAGTGCAATCTTCATGTTGTATTGTAGTTTTTGTTTATGGCTTGTATTTATTTCCTCCTAGCTGTAAACTATTGTGGTGGAGGTACTTAATCATATATTTTCCCTACAGAAAACCCCTATGATGTGGCTGATAAGTGGCTACTCAACGAAAATTTACCTCTTTCTTACCGGCAACAGATTGTAGAATTTATTCTGCAAAACACGGGGCAAAAAGATTTCACTCCAGATCCATTGTTTCAGGACCCTTATACTGGATGTAAGGCCAAATTTTAATTATGTAAATGCAGGTTTTTTTTATGTGCTGTTCACTCTTACCGTTTATGTTCTGTTTTAATACATCAGCCAATGCATATGTACCTGGAGCACCAGCAAAACTTCCAGGTCTTGACTTTGCATTCTTTTCTCTGATTTATTGTGATTATTAGCGGAAGAGGTTTGATAGATGATTTTGTAAATACAGGTTCGTCATCGTCGAAGCCTTCTTACAAGCACATTCCAAAAGTAATCTTGCAACTTTGATCATTTTTTGCTTTTCCACTGTTGAGTTTAGTTCTAGGCTGTAGGTAGAGGGTCCACAATTTTCTTTTACTCAAATTTTTTTCTTTTTTGGTAAAAATTGTCAGTCTTAACTTGATATGTTTTTTTTTAAAGCACATCGTACTTGTTCCTATTTTGTAGAAATGTACATATGTCTCATGTGACCAAGCAGTTTCATATGCTTAGGATTTTAATATCATGTAGCATCTTTTTGCATCGGAAAGGCTTTGAATCTTTGCATGAATGATGCTGTGTTATTGAAAACTACAGCTCCTTACAATTGCAGCATTCAAGTTTATATGTTAATAAAGCTACACTTTACGGCTCCATTCTGAAGGATTGACATTGGGTTGATTGATAACTAAAACTAGTAAGATTGAAACATACTTGGGTAGATTGTGGGAACTTGGAATGAGCAGGGAATTTTGGAGAGTTTGTGTACAAGGCTATATGATTCTACTGAGTGCTGGTTCCATTCTCTAGTGTTACTTATACTTGTTTTTTGGCAGAGAGGGATGCTTGCATTTGACACCGCTCAGTTTGATGGAATCCTCAAAAAGGTGCATGAGTTTAACAATTCCCTGCTGTCTGAACCGGTAAGCTGTTTGCTGCAGATTCTGACCATTGTTTCCTCTTGTTATATGGTGCCACTGTGGAATTATACATTTCCAGTATGTGTTAGTTCACTTGTTGAAAATTCTGCTTTCACCTATTAACGTTAGCTTGTTCTAGGCTTGTCAGTCTTACTTGTCACTGCACTCTTATTAATTTCAGTTTGCTAGGCTTTTTTCTCTCTGAAACTGATCCTTTGTTTTTCCTGTAGGATAAAAAACATTTGTCTCTGAATGACAGTGATATGTCAAGATTTAATGCCATTGTCAAGATTTTGAAAGACACATCACACTACCATAGCAGTAGATTCTCAGATGTTGATGTTGCATTGATGCTGAAAGTTCTGAAAACATGGCCTGTTGCTGTGCTATTTCCTGGTAATTATCTCTTGATCTATAATTTTTAATGTATCTACTCGCATACGCTCAACTCTTTGCGTGCATGTATTTCCCATAAGCTTATGGTTTTAAGGTACTTATTATCTGCATAAATATATAACATGAAAGCATGATACATCTTCACTATTTCACCCTCTGCAAATGTTTGGAGGATTTCAGTGCAGTCATGAAGTCATGCTAACATGCAATTGATAATACTGCATGATAGAGTGTTGTTTAATCTGTTTCTCATGAGGATGATTTAGGTAGACAATGGATTAGCTTGGGCAGGTGGGGAGCTGATGTTGGCTCAGGGTGACTTAGTTTCGCCACAAGTTCGTGAAGCTTAATTTATAGAAGTGGACTAGCTGATTAGACTAGGCAGGCATATCATGTTCAAGCTCAATTTAATGATGAAGATATTATGTTTTAATTCAGTTGCTAATTTGAAAAGATAAAATAAAGAGCAAGCCTTGCTTTCCCCGGCTATTATAATTTAGAGAATCTGATGTTTAGGTTATTTTGTGAAACATGGTAGTGGTTTATTAACTTCTTAAAGGAGTACCACTCCGTTGTGTTTCATGGGAAGTAATTATATTTTTATTACAAGTGCCAAAACTCTGTTAAAGTTCCCAATGAGACGAAACTTCACTGAAACAGTAGATTATTTTCATATTTTACTTATCTGGAAGCCAATTTTGCAGTTATTGATGTAGCAAGGATGGTTGTGCTGCATCCAGATGGAGCGGTGAGGCTTCTGCAGTACGTCAAGGAGGAACATGGTATCTAATGAGTTTTTCTTTGCTCTTGACCTGCAATTTTCCGTTTTTCTTTGATGAAGATGTCTGTTGCTCCCCAAATGGATTCCTGTTTTTAATGAAAGCAGCATTGCCTTAATATTATCTCTTCTTCTTTTCTCTTGCTTCCCCCATGATATACCTCTAAGTCTTAGTTTTATTATTCATTTATTGCTACCTTATTCTTTAATTTTTTGCCATCAGATGTAATCATTGAGTTGATCAAGAAAGTGACAGCAAGTTCTCCACTCCCTGCGAATCTGCTTACATGCCTCCGCGCAGTTACTAATCTTTTCAAAAACTCATGTTTCCACGAATGGTTATTAAATAATCGTGCTGAGGTAAGTATCTGTTAGTATATCCGAAGTTCAAGAGAGAATTTAGACAGAGAACAGCCTTCGTTCGTGTTTGGCATATTTTCCTTCAATCAGAGAACTTTTTATTATGATCCTTTTTCTAGTATGATATCTGCATAGGATTTACTTTTTTTTTTTTTTGATCTTTTAGATTCTTGATGCCTTCTCAAGTTGTTGCTCATCGTCAAATAAGAATGTTGAGATCTCCTACGCAACCTTGATTCTCAAGTAAGTGGCAGGTTTAATGAGTGAGATTAAACTTCATTTAGACCTTTATCTGTGCCTTATTCTCCTACATCAAATGAGAGGGAATATTGAGCTTTTCAAGTAAGTATCTCAATTATAAGGCAAATAATTGTTATTCAACTTTAAAAATCATTTGTCTTTAAATTATTCTTCCAAAGTGTGATTACTGAGTGTTTTCTTTATTTAAATCAGTTTCTGGTGGCCCCTAATGATCCAGTTTTGCTTAATATCCTTTAAAATCTGCTTCATAGTAATACTCTTTCAGCGCAAACAAATTCCTTATCATTTTCTTAAAAATATTTCATTCAAACTGCCTCCTAAAATTCATGTTCACTCATATGTGATCCCATATTTGTAACATATTAAGAATTTATTAAGAGATCTCACAGCCATCTATAATATAAGATCTGTGCAAGTAAACTTGCTAACCATAGACCCATAGCCTGAACTGTACTAAAGGCTTTTGGTGTGTTGCATCTCTTTACTCTTAATACATGGGTTTGAGTTGATACCCATTGATATCTGCAGTTACGCTGTTCTTTTGATTGAGAAGAAGGATGAGGAAGGCCAGTCTCAAGTTCTTTCCGCAGCACTAGAGGTATCCTTTTGTTGCTGGTTTTCCCTTTCTCTTAAGCACTTTCATCATAGTATGTTTAGCTGGTGCAGTCTAAAATTTGTCGATGTAGCTAATATTTTCGCTGTGCATCTTTATCTCCTGTAGATGGCAGAAGGGGAAACGGTGGATTCTGATTCAAGATTCCGGGCTTTGGTGGCCATTGGTTCACTGGTAAATTATCTTGTGTTTCATTATTCCCACTCTCTTTCTTGTTGTTGAATTCCTCATATAGATTGTTTCCAACATTTTTCGAATATATTTTCCCTTTCTTGTGAAGATTTAACTGCACATTCTTTTCTAAAGTACTGTAGTGATGTTGAACTTTTGAACATTAATTAAGTCTAATAGAGTGATAAGTTCACCAAATGGTCAATAGCTTGCCAAAGTATGAAACAAACAAAAGTCATCTATGTTAACTCAATTTCAAAAGAGTTGAGAAATTTCTTAACAGTCAATTGCTATGATGTAATTACCAGATGCTTGAAGGCCTCGTGAGAAGAGTTGCTTTGGATTTAGATGTTTTAACTATGGCCGAGACCGCAAAGGCATCTAAGGAAGCCAAGATTGCTGAAGTTGGAGGTGACATAGAACTGGTAGCAAAACAGAGTTGATTCGTTATGTCTGGGCGAGATGGAGATGAAGACCAAGTGTTCTAGAGTTATTTTGCCTAAAATTTAGGCTTAGTGTCTTGGACAGTAGAATGGGGTCGATAATATTTTATTTTGGGTATGTTTTGTTGAATCTAAATCTTTATGAAAAGAGACATTCCATAAAAAATTGACTTTTATTTCAATGATATTCCACAGTTTTAAATCTTATTTGTACAAGGAATTAGTTAAATATATTTTTAATATATAACATTTTATTATTTTCCTAAATAAATAGATATAATCAGTATGCGAATTATATTATTATGCTATAATTTTATCATAGAAAAGCTTTTAGAAAACTGAGTTTTTCTAAAATAAATATCAACCACACAAGATCAAAAAAGAAAGAAATTAAATATCATTGTCCTGTAAAAGAACAGTACAACAAAATGCCCTAGGCATGACTTTCAACTTGTTCATTTGGATGCTCAAACCTCCTTAACCATCTCTGAATGCACCCTGCACCAAGCACAATTTCAATCAAAATCATACATATCACATCTAAATCAAATAAGATTTGAAACTCAGTAAGAAGAAATCCATTTTGTCATATCTCATTCTCATCATATCACATGCACATATTTGAAGGAGGAACAGGAGGCTCATACACCGCAATGGGAAAAAATATATAAAACCTTCATCCACACACTATAGAATTTGGGAAGAGAAACACACCTTCATCCACGGATAATCAAATCAGTCAATCTTCGTCATTATAAGAATCCATAAAATCAATATAGTTTCTGCAATTGCAAATTTGAGAGAGGGATCGTCATAAGCAAATTGATTGAAAAAAAATGAACAAACACAACACATACTCCCTCCGTCCCACCAATCTTGCAACATTGGGGTCTCGACACGGATTTTAAGATAGTGGGTGTAAAAGTAAAGTAGTGGGTGTAAATGTATAAAGTAATGGTGTAAAGTTAAAAAATAGTGAGTCCATTTGTTTAAGTGAATGTGGTCCACTCATTTCTTTCTATTTTAGGTAATATTGCAAGATTGGTGGGACAACCCGAAAATGAAATGTTGCAAGATTGGTGGGACGGAGGGAGTATTATCCAAGAAGCGTTACATTAATATAACAAGATCATACGGATGGTAACACTCATACATGATCATTTATACTTCCTCCGTCCCACCAATCTTGCAACATTGGAGTCTCGGCACGGATTTTAAGGTAGTGGATGTAAAGATAAAGTAGTGGGTGTAAATGTATAAAATAGTGGTGTACAGGTATAAAGTAGTGATGTAAAGTTAAAAAATAATGGGGTCCACTTGTTTAAGTGAATGTGATCCACTCATTTTCTTTCTATTTCAGGTAATGTTGTAAGATTGATGGGACAACCGAAAAATAAATGTTGCAAGATTGGTGGGACGGAGGGAGTATTAAACCAAAAAAAAAAAAAAGGATACAGTGAAATATTTTCCAATTATGCACATTTCAATATTTGCAAAATAAGTAAGAAAATTAACTCATATAGAAATAAATAATACCCATTCATTGGCTTTTCATTTGATAAGCTATAGTTGCTCTCAATGTAGGGGAAAACAGTCATCTTTGCAGGATAGTCATAAACCTCTGTAACTGACTCAACTGAGCATTGATCTTTACTTCAACAAAGAACAGTTCATTTTTCAATCCTAGTGGTCTCACAACATCGTTTTGAAAGGTGATTTGAAATCGGTTAGCCCATGACCCTTCTTCTTTCAAAAATATTGTCAGCCCTAGAAGAGTCCGGTCTCTTCTGTGTGATGACCGCTAGTTTATCATCAAAGTATGGAAAGAATAGTCACGTTTGTGTATCTTACTAGTTGACAAAGATAGTATCGAGAAGCTTTCACTCGAAAAGTCGAATGACGATATAACTTTTTTGGCACGAGCGATCATTGATTGCTCCCCAGTAATAACTCACTCTAACATGTACACCATTTAGACAGTCTATCCCACATCCAGCAGACTCAATCTCTTTCCAATAATTCCTTTTAAGGAAAAATAACTCAGTTACCAACTTTGAACCACCATCGTGGTACAATCTTATAGTCATCAGAGACATGATCATATCCAAAACCACTCTCCCCGAACATAGTCATATTTGGACATTCGAGGCAGAGGAAGAAATTTTAATTGGTGGGTGGTAGGGTTGCAAATGACAATCTTGTCTCTTAGATTATCAAAATACAACAATTCATTACATTGACCACTAACAGTGTAACCATCCACCCCATCTTTAAATGCAAGGGAGGAAGTTGGGGTATTGAAAAACATAAGGTCAATGGTTTCATGGTAGGTGGATGATTCTATAAGTAGATACTCGGTGACGATAGAGAGTGAAAAGTAATTCTCACGGCCAACGAGCAAGTTACAATCTTCAGTTATGATAGATGGATTCATTTTAAGAAAAGACAAATATATTTATGAGACAAAACTCTCTCCGATATATGCTGCTGCAGTTACATACAATTCCAGTTATAGTTGTCACAAAGTCTCAGCGGCTATGTTATCTAAATCTGTAATCAGTAATCAGGTATGCAAATTATATTATTATACTAAAATTTTGTTATTAAAATTTTTCCGAGATCAACTTTTTTTGAAATAAATCTTATTTATTTTTAGGACTCAATGTTAGTGAGAAATAATTTTCTTAAAAATAGACAGACACCCTCTGAAGCTATTTTGTGAGGATAGAACTTTTTGGAAATTAAATATATACATATTTTAAAATTAATACTAATGTTTTTACAATGAAAACTGGCTTGCCTATGTTATACTAATAACTTATATAGTTAATTAATAATAGTAATTCATCTTATTTCTGACTATTGGTTAATTGATAATGGTAATTTCTTATTTGTTTTCCCTTTTAAGACACATTATATCCAACGGTAATCGTTCACCGACCATTTGTTAGGCAGCTGAAGCTGATTTGTTTCAGATCCATTATTAAGCTTCACATATTTACAATTTGGTCCCTTAGGAATCCCGTAATTCCTTTTCATTATCTTTTTTTTTCCTCAAACATTGCATAAATTTACGGCATACTTTTTTCTAAGCCATCTATTGTATTGCAACTTCAGTATGTTAGATTTCTTCCCTATATTCACTCGTTTAATTCATGCATACATTGGAATCTTCTGCCTGATCTGTTTAATTTGTTTGTAGTTTCGATCTATTTCAGCTCTTTTTGATGTTTTCTGCTATCTATCTAATTTCTCCGGATGATATTTATCTCTTTCTTTGTGAACAGATTCCAAGTTTGAGTTTAGTGTTTTGTTTGTTAAATTATTAATTGTATTGGATTTTTAGTATCCATTAAGTCCGATAACGAGTTGTTTGGTTTTCAGATGGTTTATGATTAAGTGAACAGTAGTTTTGTTGAATGTTTGAAGCTCTGGGATTGAGTTTTCTGGTAATGTTTAGCGAGTTTTGGTTGATTGATTCGTGTGTTTTGGACTTAGAATTATTTAGTAATCTGATCATTGCAGTTATTCGTTAAGAATTTAAGACTAATCCGAATTTAGGTTAAATCTGATTTTACTTGTGGTAGGTTAGATGATGCACTATGTATGTCAAAATCTGATCTGCTCTCTGAATTAAGCAATTGGTTGAATTACTCGTGATAAGGTTTCATGAATCTCAATAGAAAGATTATGGCTTGATGTACATATCACACTGAAGCTTAATATTTTTACTCAGTTTCTTGTTTTAGGATTTCTGGGAGTTATATCTTGATGTATTGTATGCTGTTCTGTTAGAACGTGGCGATCAATTTAGGGATTGAATCGATGAGTAGCTCTGTTTAGCTAAAGCATGTTTTTTCCTCCTTCATTTTATATGCTTTGTTTGATTGTTAAGTCTGTGTTTGCTGGAGTGATTCATATGTTGCTTCTAATACATTTTTGCATCATGTTTAAACAAACATAAATCACAATGTGTTCTAAGGATCACGACTGAACAGATTCAGGGCCTCCCTCTGTAGATATGGATTGCGGTGTTGGTGAGTCAATCTACGCCTCTTCTTCGGCTGATGTAGCATACGATACAGGAAATTTCGAATGCAACATCTGTTTTGAATTAGCCCAAGAACCGATTGTGACACAATGTGGCCATCTTTATTGCTGGCCTTGCCTATACGAATGGCTCCAACATCATTCACATTGCCACGAGTGCCCAGTTTGCAAGGCTATTGTACACGCGGAGAAATTAACTCCCATATACGGAAGGGGCAAATCAAATTGTGACCCGAGGTCTCGATCACTCCCGGGTGTCACAGTCCCGAACCGACCAATGGGGCAGAGACCACAAACTGCGCCACGCGTAGACACGAACTACATCCGACCAAATGAGTTGGACCTCATCACAGAAGCCATGCCAATGGCAGCAGCAAGGTTTGGTCATTTAACACTGTCAACTTTTTTCAGTGCCCTACCTGCCATTTTCAACCTTCAGGTGCATGGATTTCGAGATGCGACTGTTTATGGCGCCACTTCTGGAGTGCCTTACTTGTTCTCAAGTTCTTTTCATGGAGGTTATGTTCATGGCTTTCATAACTATCACTCTGCTGCAATTGAATGGAAACCGGTCCTTTTGAAGATTATATTAGTCTCTGTTGGTTTCTTAATACTCCTGCATCTAATTCTTGCATGAGAATGGATCTCAATGGGCAAGGACTTGCAAAGTTACAAGTAATTCAACTGCATATTTTAGTTCTCTATAGGATTCCATTTGTGTGTCAAACTAAGTAATATTATGCTTAATTGTTAACTTTGAGAGGCCTTTTCCTGTAGCAACGGGATCACTTTATTTTTATGTATGTGTAGGTGGATCTGTAATTATATTTGTCCAAGAAACCACCTAATAGAGTAACTCATTCTGTATTTTGAGCTGTTTGTGTTTGATTAGGGTTTATATTGGTTTGGAGAAAATTTTCGATTTTGGTTCGGTAATGTGACCTGCATTCTTGTTAGGTCCTGTGATAAGGTCGCGTCTGCTTTTGGTACTGGAGTTTTCCAAAAACGTCGTTTTTGCTCCTTCGGAGGGAGTGTATTTTGGGAACCCCTTCTCTGTTTCCTAATTTATAGGTGATTTATATTGTGTTACCGATAATTTGAAAGGGTTATGGTATTGGTAGCCCAACTTTAGACACAAGTGTTATTAATTCCAAGTATGTCAGACGATTGAAAGAGTGGCGTATGAGACACTTCTATGTTGGGCGACAAAATGGACAATTATTAAAAATGACCACAATCTACGGTATAAGATGATAATCGAATTTTTTTGTTATTAGTTTGCTTTCAAATAGAACTATGGAATGTGGAAGATTATGTTGTTGATATGTATCAATATGTTAAACCCATCATCCAACATGTTTGATTTGGGCGATCCTTGAAAATTGCTGCCTTTTTCCCTAATGGGGTTTTTTGCAATTTTGTCCAATACTTTGTTTTTTTAATTAACTAGTGCAGTACCCGTTCGTCCGTACGATTTTTTTAATGTTCCATATCTTGATCAATATTCTGGCCATTTTGGATTACAAATGAATGTGATAAATAAGTTTGGAGATTGCATATGGCCATTGCATTCGGATAATTTCGTATTATGTATCGAGCCCCACCAGTAAAGCTTGATGGCAAAATTATAAGTTTATCATACTTGGGCGTATCTGTTTTTCCATTAATTAGTGCATCAGTGAAACACGATATATGTTTGCACGTAATTAATCCATGTTGTTTCATGCAAATGTATAATAATCTAGCAGACTCTATCACTTATGCACAACCATGTATTGTTGAAACAATCTTTTGCACTCAAAGTTGTTGGAATCTCCTTTATTCTATCGTGAAGCCTAAAAACAAAGAATTCTCTAAAGCTCACGGTTTTTTTTTTAGTTTTTTTAAAAAAAAGGGAATGTGCTATTTATATTCATCCTGTCATAGGAAAAAATATTGAATAATATAAAGTAAGATATGAATGATGCAATTGGTTTATCCGTTGTTGTAACTCTAACTGTGTCTCAACACTTATATCTTTGTTTTGAATTAATTGCTCAAAATCACTAACGATCAATGTAACAACCACAGTAGGAGTATTATATATCTGTGTATCTCATTCCCTTATTCCAATTAATCTTATTGTTATTTTTAAAGTTTGTGTTTCCCCAAATTTCTCTTGACATTGATGTCACTAAAACATTATTATCATCAAGCATATGTTGTATTTTCGTCACAATTTAAGGATCAATTTTATCTATGTCATTATCCCTCCTATTTAAATAATTCACTCATTTTGTGATAAAATAGTTAGTTTTTTTAATAAATTTTAAATTGCATAAATCTCAGTTACCGCATTGTGCTTAATCAGTTTTTATCATCATTTTTATGTGTCATAAATATAAAGATGTGCAAATCTAGGCGGTTGTCCATGTGTTGTTATCAAACTTCCAATTTGGTTGTAGTTTTGTCCATATATGCAAAATCCAAGCGAGGAATTTTCATTTTTTATAGTTGAATCTATATTTCCTCCCATAGATGTAAAACAAAACATGTTATTATACCACCAAATACTGGACATAAAGTATATCCTGAGGTCTGATAATATTTTCGGTGATTGTTTCATTTTGGAAGTTTTATTTTTCTATTAGACAACATAAATACTCTAGATTCTTTTTAGTCGAAGACACCATCGTTCCTCACACCAAAAATAGGCCTTACATGCAGTACACATGCGTATTGAATCTCATATATTGGAGTATTCTGCAACTTTTATTTTTAATTATTTTATATTATATTCTGCAATAGTGTATATTTTGTGTCGTTATATTTAACTAACTATTTTTTTCTTTTTTTTTTAATCAATAAGTTTATTGAAATCATCATCTGATCAAAACCTGTCAATGCTATAAATACAGTTTGATATATATGCTTTAAAAAATAAAAAGACATACAATACATAATTTAGTTTAATCTAGTGATACGAACATCTAGTTCAATTGAATATCTATTATTTTGAAATAATTTGTGGTTGATAATACAATGTTTATAATGCTCGTATTATATATATATATATATATATATATATATATATAATATTATACATTATGTTGAACATTTAAATTATATGCTTTTAGTTGTAAAAGAATTGTATCAAAACTATCAATAGATTACAAAATTAATATAAAAAATATATTAACTTATATTTTAAATAAAAATAAGAAATAAATTTGATTAAATAAAATTAAATTAAGCTAAAATCGTTGAATTGAAAGGGATGGTTAGATGAAATAGATTTGATTTGAAATTGGATGAAGGATTATATCAAATTGAATTGAATTAAAATTGAAACTGAATTGAAATAAAAGAGTAAAATGGTTAATGAAGGTTTAAAATCTATTTATGTACTATTATATATATACATATAGAATATTACACCATTATGTTGCGCACATAATATGCTTGTAATTATGGAAAATTGCATTCCCTCCATCCCGCCCGACTTACCCACATTTCCTTTTTGGGTTGTCTCACCTCATTTGTCTGCTTTGTAAATAAAGAAATGAGTCATGCACCTTCACCCACTCAAATCAACTTTGAACAATTAAATATCTATATGCCTATACCTTTACCACACAAACCAATTCTAAACAATTATTTAATTATATAGGTACCACACTTTTATTCTATAAAATCAATCGGCATAAATAACCGCGACGAAAAGAAACCAGACAAGTCGGCTAGGGCGGAAGGAGTATTAAACTTTTGATAGATTACGAAATCGAAATAAAAATAAAATAAATTAAATTAAAATCGTTGAATTGAAATGGCTGATTAGATAAAATAGATTTGATTTGAAATTGGATGAATGACTGTTGAATTTAATTAAAATTGAAGTTGAATTGAAATTAAAAAAAGGCAGAAGAAAAAATTAAGACTTGAAATAAATTGAAATTGAATTGAAATTTAGAAAATGGCAAAAGACTAAATTAAATGCTTAAATCAATTGGACTTAAAATACCTTGGGGTTTATTATATATCGATTTTCAGAGATTAAATTGATGAAAATCCGAACTTTTAATTTTTAATACTTATACATGAAAGAGCCAATAGTCACTCGGAAAAATCTTTTATTGGTTATGGATAAAGTAGTAAGTATAGAGTAAACCTTTTGAAAGTAATAACGAAATTATTTAATTATCAATAAAATGAATAAATTATGTATTTATCAATAAATTAATAATTTATTACTTTAGAGAGAATTTTTCGATGTAAAATATGTTAACTAAATTTAAGTTTTTTAATAACTTAGTTCAAGCACATTAAACAAAATGATGTTCCCAAAACAAAAGTCCTTAAATTAGATAAAGACATCCAAACATGAGGTGATCATCAGTAATTTGTGCTACAAAAATGATATTAATGTTGAAGATCTTTTAAACTATCACAGCGAGAATCATGCAGATATGGAACAACCGATGGATGCATAAATTATTCAATTACATATTAACAGTATTGATGATGAAAAAAAATGATCCCAAACCAGTGATAGTATAGTTGTTATAATTTGTGTTATGAAATATATTTCAAACAATAGTCGCCTTAAATAATTTGCGTCTATGCTCTATAAAAAGTTAAACATGAGGTTAATTTTTGTTTAGGTAAGAAGAATTAGGAATCAGCAGATCATTTATTATTGCAAGTGTATATATCTTCTATTAAGTCGAGAGATTATTATCTTAACGAAATTATTACGAATTTTCTTTGATTGAGGTTTAACCGTAATACCAACGATTCAAGAACTCAAAAAAAATCTCATCCCATTGAATCTAAACTAGGGTAGCACCCGTACTATGACACACCCCCGACCTCACCATGTAGTCAACCATTTCATAATCTCACATGCACGCACACGAATCAATTTTCATTCATAAATTAATAACAATGGTTGTGGTAAAATCCATTTAATAAGAATCAAATGATTATTCATTGCTTTTGTTGAACTATACAATTTGAATCATTTTAACAAATGGAAATTTCATAATCTGTTACTTCACCATCAGTGAAATTGACAGCATAACACTATGTATATATATATACTAGAGTATACAACATGCTACCAAGTAGATTTCTGAGCCTTCCAGTGCTCTGATGTTGGGGGGTTTCTCTCAAACGTCTCACCTAACTGCAATGTGTCAACATTCCCTTGACGACGTTTTCTTAGACTTAAGATCCGTGTGGTAGGATTCAAATTCATGACCTCATTTATACGAAGACTTAAAACTAGCCACTAGCACTAGTTGATTGCTTTGAAGCAGAAGAATCAATTAGTTCAGGAACCTGATCAAGTAGGTAGTTCATATCCTCCGGGAATTCGCCCTTAGCTCGATTAGTCTTACCTCCTATAACCACTTGTGTTCCATCTTGCAAAGCCCAGACCTTTTCATTGATTGGAAGTTCATTCAGAAAGCAAAGATTAGCATTATTGCAAGATTGCTCTGTTTCTCAACCGATCAAAAGAGGAGAGGTTTTTCCTTTTTACCTGTGAATGGGATAAGAAACTGATGCAGGTTGTGAGCATGAGAGCACCGAAACCAGCATAAACAATAGGCACTCCTGGATCAGTCTGCACCAGAGACAAATCCAACGCCATCAGGCGAAAAAACAACAGAAGAAAACTGTATCATAGAAAAACTATTCTTCATCACCTTTAGTTCAAGTCCAGTACTACCAATAGCATCTAATACTTCAACTTTCACACCATCAATCTCAATGGGGAGTTTTGAGTTTGGCCTTCTGACTCCAGCAAATTTCCCTTCTTGATCATAGAGGATGATTGACTGCATATCACGAGCTAGCATTGATCTAAAACAAGAGCATAAATAGGGTAGGTGATATCCACTTTATAGCTGCATATAAGAGATGGCTTGATAGGAAAAGGAACATACATTCCCTTGAGATTAGATGAGTCTGCATTTTCAATAGGCAAGAAAGTTCCATAAAGCTTCTTGTCACCACCGTTCATTTGAAGAGGCGCCAAAGCCAAATTAAACGGCCCTTCACCGTCCTTCATTATCTGCAGCGCAGACAAACTCCAATCCGTTTGGTATATGGTGAACCCGCCGTACCTCAAAGGGTCATTCACGCTTATTGTCTTTCTCATTAGCTCCTTGCCGTTGAGATCAAGGAGTGAAAGATCACTACGAAACTGTGAAACCTAGGATCACAAAAAGAGTAACTAAGATGATGAACATTCAAGGAATTGCACTTAACCTTCATATTTGTGCATGCCTACCTCTCCACTTTCATAGTACTCCATAATGAATCTATTGACATGAACCTCGGTGTTGAAAGATTCTGAAGGCGTGGATAGGAATCCACTCGGTCCTAATACATCACCGACAACAAAGTTCAAGCCTTGCGGGACTGTTACAGACCCTCTAAAACTTCCAGCTGCACTAAGAGTTCCACCAGACATTATAAGCAGCAAGGCTAAATGTACTCCAATAGGGGCAACCCTACCGGCTAGGCCCCGGAAGGCATATAATGATGGTCCCTTTAGAAATACCTAAAAATGAAGGCACTGTATTGTATTAATATGCTTATTATTTTCAACAAGCAAGAAAATCACAAACTATATAATCTATTACTACAAGATTATGCTGTAGTTAAAAACAAGGATGAAGAACTATACTTCATATCCAGCACCCATTAGAATGACACCTAAATCTTGAACCGATGCACTAGGCAAGGTGTCGGAATATTCTTGCTTACGGATTGAGTCGGCTGAATGTAAGAAGGACCACCTGTAAATAAGGATACATGTTCTCAACTGAAAGTGTATCCAATGGTAGCAAAAGGTGGGAGACAGAAACTATTAGATTGTATACAAAACAAACCTTCTTGCTACCTTCACTAAGGGAATCTGTGTTGTGTATGTGCAAGCCATGAGTGATGCTCCAAGCAGAGTTAATGTTGCCAGGAATACAGGGGAAGAAAACATATGGTCGAAACCTAGGGTGAGAATCCACCTCCATGTGAAGAATCCAAGGACTGGATTGTCTTCGGAGAATTTCTTGAAATAGAAATCTGGCGCCTCACCTTGTTCAATGAAAGTTCCTGCAATAACAACTCCATGGTCAACTTAGAAACTGATTCGAACCCTTTTCCTCGAACAATCTACATTTTCAAGAAACACTACATGGAAATTCCTTCTAGCAATGGCATTTAAGGCAGGAATAAACATCCAAATACTCATGTTAACAAAGTTTTAGTGCTTCCTAAGATGAGCAAACTATGTAATATTCGCTAGCCTAATAGTTCTACTGACCAGAACCATCAAACAGATAATACTATTTGGTTAGGTTTTGAGGAGGACTGAGAAAAGTTTAAACAATCAGGCATCTAGCTTAGGTAAGTTTCAATTTGACTTCTTCCTACATTGACTTGGTATCAATCGATCATATCTTAATGAGTATAAATTGAATATCCCTCTCCCCTTATTTAGGTATCAATCAATCTTAGTATTTACACCAAAACCTACTAGATATCATTTGAGAGCAATAAATGGAACAATAATATAACATCATCAAGGCATAATCTGGTTTTCAACTCAAAATTAAGTAAAGGAAAAGCAAGAAAATCCAAGGTATAATACCTAAAGCCATGAGAGCAGCAAGTGCAAACATCTCTGCAATAGCCAGAGGCAAATTTGAGAGAGCTGCGAGAACTTTCCTAGCCAACCCCTTAAATTTCCAAGAACCCACTTTCTTACTCGGCGGTGCTCCGCCCGGCTCAGGCGCCTCAATCTTGGTCTTCTTTTTGCCTTTTGTTGTACTCGCATTTTCAGAGGTTTTGAGCTCACAAGACTCAGCCTTTTTGGTACCAAAATATAGAGTGAGTGTGAGTTTGCCGCCATTTTTCACACAGCGTGAACTGCAGATAAGCGAATTATTGTGAAGTGGCAACTGGGTTCTGAATTTGGAGGCATTTCTTGGGTTTTGTAATTGAATGTTGGATAAAATACTTGAATTCAGAGTCTTCATTTAGATTGAAAGGGATGAGAATTTTTCGAATTCTTCAAATATGTTAAGAGGAGTAATAACGACCGCGTTGCTCCTTGATACTATATCCGTAACCAAGAAAAGATTTTTCTGAGTGGCTGTTGGCCCTTTCATATATAACAATTATTTAAAATTAAAGTTCGGATTTTTATCAATTTAAGCTCTGAAAAAGACGGTATGAACTGATAAATCATGTATAAGTATTTTTGCAGAAAATCCCATTTGGGAAAGAGGAGCAATTTTTAAGAATCGTCCAAATCAAACATTTTGGACGATGGGTTTAACATATTCATACAGATCAACACCACAATCTCCCACATTTCTGTTGGAAAATCGATATATATATATATATATATATATATACCACTCAGGGCAGGATGTATAAACTTTGCTTTGCGTTTTACGCAAGGAACATTGCTCCTTGATGTTCAAAAGCTTTTAAGCTTTTGTATGCCCTTTTTAATTGAGGACGAAAATATATTTCTTTTGAAGATTCAGGAATTTCCTGACTTGCAATTTGTTCTTTCAAATAATTTATTAAAAGATAGGTTGATTTAACCTTGCTCCTTAATTTTTGTTTATAATTTAATTGATCAGTAATAATGTAATCCAATGGAGGATTCCATACTTCATCAAACAATTTTAATCTTCTAATATATAAACTGCTCATAAATTATAAACAGAGAAGAAGAAAGTATGAAATAACTTACATTAAGCTTTCTTCAAATGTATTACAATACTTGGAGAAGGGAGGAGAGGATTCTAGAGAGAGGATTTTGTAGTGCTAGAATGCGATGCTCAACAACTGAAAGGAAGCAACATATAAATAGGCAGAAAAGTAATAAACAGTAGATTACATTATTGAAGCTTTTAGCTTTTGCTGACGTCACTGCTGTCGAAATGGCTTACGTAATAGCCACTTTTCTTTACAGCTGTCTTCTTTCAATTCTTCCTTCAATTAGGCGCATTATCTTCTCCACCCATTAATGCCAAAGTGAATTTTGCAATTTCATCTTCAGTAATTGGCTCTTGTGCATCTTTCATGAGTTCGTCTTCTTTTGTTGAAAAGGAATTAGACGAAGATGGGCTATCAACCATCATTTCTTTTCCGAACACTTCTTTCCACATGGTAGAAATGGATTCTTTATCCATTGTTTGGAATAGGTTTTTTAACAAAGATGAATGGGAAGGAGTTTCAGCATTCAAATGCCTATGAATTTCTTGGGCTGGTTTGATTGAGAAAATTCCTTTTCTGTCAAACACTTTTCCTTCTCCAAAGAAGTCCTCTTTAGGCCACCATTTAAGGAGTATTCTCCTTTGAAGCATATTCATGCTGAACTTTTGTTCTTTTTTCTCAAATCTAGTATTCTGTAGGATATAATCCCATCTAATAATCCATGAAATCCCATAGTGATTCATGAATTGGAGGACAGCTGGATGACTGTCAAATTGATTGTTAGTTTCGTGGAATTTTTCCCATACTCTTTTAATAACTCGAGGGAAAATGATAGGAGATGCCCCCCATGAGAAAAAGAATAATAAAAACCAATTTGGAATAAATTGATTTACATCATCAAGGATGAATTTCATCCACCATGAATGCTTTCGAGAAGAATTCTCGTAGAGAAGGGTATTTTCCCATGCTTTGATGTAATCATGGTAATTGTAATAATTGGGTAAACCTTGGTAGGTTTCAAGTTGTCTTCCTTGATGTAAAGGAACTCCCCAATTAGAAGGTAATAGAATTCTTTTAATTAAGAATTTAGAAAAGGCAATTTCCTTCTGATTTTTCGTAGCATGTTGAATTTCAACAGAGGCTGTCTCTATAAGAATTGCTTCAAAATATTCTCGAGTTTTCTTCCCAAAATGATTTGGGAGATCTTTATTAAGATGACCCTGAGCAATTTGTAATGGGGATAGACCTTTTAGATCTGTTTCCACAGGAAAACAATTTATAACCCCAGAAATAAGATATGGATATCTTATCTCATCTTTATTTCCCTTTTGAAGGAAAATAGCATCTTTATAATATTGAAGATCATATGCTTCATCATCATCCTTGAATTCCGTATTAGGATCAATTTTGGATAAGTCTTCAACTGTGTTAATTTTTGCTGCAGCAATATTTTGCTTTTGCTTTTGATTAGCTTTGGACAAGATTAACATTGGTCTTTTTGCCGGTGCCATAGGCTTTTTAGCCTGTGCTTGTCTTTTGACAATCTGCTTCCACTGATTGTCCCTGCAAGAATTCTCGTGTTAAAAAGTCTGGTAGAGAATTATTTTTCCCAGCAATATGCTCAATATCAAATTCAAAACATGCTAAAATAGATTGCCATCTAGCAAAGATTTGTTTTGAAGCAATGTTTTTAACATCTTTAAATAATATATCTTTTGCAGATTTGCAATCGACTCGTATCAAGAATTTCTTGTTTAATATGTCACTTTCAAATTTAGCAACACACTTAACAATCGAAAGTAATTCTTTCTTAACAGTTGAATAATTCTTTTGAGAATTATTCCAGATTCCTGAGGTAAATCTGACTAATTCTTCTTTAGAATTTTCAGAATTCTTTTGTTTAAGAATCCCTCCGTATCCGATTTCAGAAGCATCTGTTTCAATAATTTTGAAAGCTTCTGGATTAGATAAAGATAAGCAAGGGAGTTCTTTAACTCTCTCTTTAATTTTCCTGACTGCTTCTGTATGAGCATCAGTCCAGGGAAGAGGATTCTTTTTTAACCTTTGAAATAATAGCTTACAATCTTTAGCTAAGTCTTGATAGAAATCCCCAATATAATTGAGACAACCAAGAAATCGTTGTAATTGATTTAAATCAGATATTTTATCTGGAAATTTTTCTGAAAATAAAATAACTCTTTCAATAGGAGTAATTATTTTATTCTCAATATAATGACCCAAGAATTTTATTCTTGTTTGGAATAGCTTAACCTTTTTAGGATTTCTTGCTAATCCAAAGATGCTTTGTAGCATTGATGAATATGTTAAGATGTTTGATGTGTCTATCAATCGTTTTAAAAAAACTAAGACATCATCAATATAAACAATAATAAAATCCATATAAGGATTATAAATTTTATTCATAATATTTTGAAATTCCATAGGGGCATTTTTTAACCCGAATGGCATGACGTTCCATTCATAATGTCCAAATGGAACTGTAAAAGCTGTTTTATATTTATCTTCTTCTTTTATCTGTATTTGATAAAACCCTGATTTAAGATCGAAAGAAGAAAATATGTTTCCTTTGAAAATTCTATTTAATAAATCCCTTTTATTAGGGAGTGGATGTTTTATCCATTTGAGTGCTTTATTAAGCGGTTTATAATTAATAACAAGTCTAGGAGCACCTCTTTCAATTTCTGAAGCATTTTCAACATAAAATGCTGGGCAACTCCATGGACTATGGCTTGGTCTAATTAAACCCTTTTGTAAAAGACTTTCAATTTCTTCACGACAATATTTTAAAAGTCTTGCTCCCATAGCAATGGGTCTAGCTTTTGTAGTAATTTTATTTTCTTCAAAATCTTCGGTATAAGGAAGATCAACAGAATGTTGTTTTCTATCCCAAAAAGCATTTGGAACTTCAGCACAAATTTCTGTAGTAATTTTTTGAAGAATAGAATTAATTTTTTCTTTAACTTTGTCAGTTTTAATACTTTCATTTATTTTCTTAAAAATAATTTCTTCTTTTAAAGAGTTTATGAAATAAATTTTATTGTCAATAACCTGTTGCAATATATTTATAGATTTAACAACAGGAGTTGTTGAAAAAGGAAAAAAGATTTTTCTACCTTTAAGCGTAGTGAATAAACCTTTTTCATTAATTTTATTAATGGGAAAAAGCATTTGAATAAACGGATTGCCTAATATTACAGGCGTAGAGATATTATTTATTAAGATAAATGTAGTATTAATACAGACTCCTGAGTTACATATAGCAACATCAGAAAGTTTGTAATTAACGATTAATGGCTGTTTATTAGCCGCAGTTATAAACTGTGTTGTTTTAGAATAATATTTTGAAGGTATAATTCCTTCATTTATACAATTTACATCTGCTCCTGTATCAAGAAGAGCGTCAATTGTAATTGTAAACTCTTTATTAATAATAAGAGTTACTTTTGTAAACCATTTTTGTGATTTAATTTGATCAATTTTATTGATCCACACTAAATTTTTAAAATCTATTTGATTTATTTCATGACTCTTTTCTTTAGAACAAGAAGCATCTTCTTCGTTATCTGCTTCTTCTTCTGAAGAAGTGAAATCTTCATTCCAATTACTAGAATTAGTAATTGAAGTAACCTTATCTTTAAGGATCTTGATTTCTGATTTTATCAGATTGATTTCGCTTTGTAATTCATTTATAGTAGGCTCTCTTTCCTTTTGAGAGGCTCTATCAAGAATTTTTACATAGGAATATAATTCCTTTTCTTGATTGACTTTTGCAGACAATTTTGATTGTCCTATTTTAGGCTCTTTTGAATTGATAGCAAAAGAAAGATAATGTTCAATTGCTTTTCTTTTTTCTAAAGGATCAGTAATCTGATCAATTAGATCAAGAATAAAACTTTCTTCCATAGAAATAACATTTATTTCCAATCCCATAAAATTTATGAGACATTCATCGCAATCACAATCTGATTTACAACTTTGTATATCAGATTCAATTTCATTTTCTCCTGATTCAGAAGATTCAAGAGAATCAGCGATGACTCTGATAAAGATTTCTTCATCTGGTTCTTCTTCATTAAGAAGTATATTGCAAAGAGATTCTTTTAAATCTCTATCAATATTAAGATTATTAATCTTCTTTTTAACATAACATTTGTTAGCTTTATGGCCAATTTTACCACATTTCCAACAAACTGGTTGAGCTTCTTTATTAGAGGCTTTAGGATATTTTTTCTTTATATCCTTGGGAAGTCCTTTAGTAGACTTTTTTCTCCTTTTAGAGAAATTTTCTGTAGGAAAAAACTTTTGCTTCTTTTTAAGCTTGTGTTTTTTCTTTATTCTGTCGTGATAAGACTCAGTTTCAAGCCCTATTTGCTCACAAAAATTGCCAATAATATTTCTGTTTTCGTTTCTTTGTAATTCAAGTTGTTTTTTCAACTTAATATCATTACAAAGAACCATTCCTTCTGCAGTAATTTCTGCAGAAATATCACCATAGGAAAGATTTTCCCAGAGAATTTCTCCATGTGCTGTTTTAGCTTTTAACTTGTTTAAAACCTTTTCCGCAAAAAGCGGTAGTAATCCTGCAATAAATTTTTCTTTCCAAAAATTCATATTACAGTCATTCCTTGTTAAAACTTTGGACATAAAGACATCTTTATACCATCTAAAATCAGATAGTGTTCGACATCTTAAATTTAATAATTGCTTATTAGACCTATCAAGTTGAAGCGTATTAGCTCCCACAAAATTTGATAGTATTGTATAAATAAGTGTATTAACCGCATCTGATTCTTCTCTTTGAGAGATAGGATCAAATAAAGTAGCATTAAGAATTTTATTCTTTGCTTCTTTTGAAATATAAAAATCCCACCAACCTTGAAGTTGGCCTCGTGAACCCAGATAATGATGGCACGTGCACCGCCCGTCATTATTTTCTTTTAATTTAGCGGCGATGAATATATAAGCATTTGCTTTGCCATGGTTTTAATCCGATATTCGATTTTCCATCAAGGTTCCATTCGATGATAGATTCACCATCGTAATTTACCAATTGTTTTTCTTCTTCAATTTGAAGATCAATTGGTGTAGAACGTTTATAATATGGCTTAACAATTGAAATTTTTTCAAGTTTATTAACTTGATTCTCGTCTTCGATATTTCGAATTATTTTCTTTCGAAATCATAGAAATAATTTCCGAAATTGGAAGCTTCAGCTTTAATATTTATTTTTTGAAGTCTTGTGATTAATCCTTCAAGAAATTCTTCATCCTTTTTAGAATTTAAATGAAATTTTTCCTTCTTAAGATTAGGAGGAGGTTTTATCATAATCGTATCTCGAACATTTTAGCTCGCCTTTTTTTGGAGACAAAATTTCTTCAATTCTATTGGTCCGATTTCCAATAGTATGTAAAGCTAAATTTGTAAAATTATTTTGTTGAGTAATATGATCAAAATCAGCTTTTCCCGATTCTCGATTTGATTGGAACAAGAGATAAATTTCTTTTCCTCCTTTTTTAATTTGTAATGTCGAAAAAGGGGGATGAATCTCATTAGATTCTTCTCCTGTTTCATGAATAAAAATTTTATAACTTTTTTCAAGAACAGAAATAAATTCTTTATCTGCAAAATTTGGAAATTCCTTTTTTCTTGCCGGAAAATAAATGTTTTTAAGCCAGACAAAGAAGTCTACTTTTAAATTAGTAGTTTTTCTCCATTCATCATATCTCTTAGAATACAAGGTTTTTTGTTTTAAAGAAAGGTCACAAAGAAACCATTTTCTTTTATAAACATTTTCAGTTTTATTTAAACTTCTTTGGACAGCTTTGGATATAAAATTTTCTTTTATCATGAAAACATTGTACCCAAAATCTGAAAAAGTTGGTGATCCAGGATTTCTGGAGCTTTCACTTTTTGGTATTTCAACCTTATATTCAGGCTGAGAGATTTGATCTGGAGTTGTATTAATTCCAGAAATACTCATTTTTTCATGTTCCGTATAAGGAACAGAGGATGTAGAGCTTCTAGCATCTTCATCCATTTTTAGTTTAAATCTTCTTTGAGAAGCAAACTTAATTTCAACATCTCCATCAACATATTGTATAATACGTTCCAATTTTCTATTTTCTTTTTTAATTGGAAGAGATGCATTCTCAAGCTTCCATGTTTCTGGAAGAATAACTTGATTCCATAATATAGTTTTAGGAACCACAATATTACTTTTAGTAATATCTGTTAAGAAAAGAGTAGTTTCTCCTTTCTTAGAACAAATTTGCTGAGATTTAACATTAAATCTCGAGATTGTCGTATTCATAACTTTATAGTAAATTCTATAAACGAGAACAATATTCTCTGATTCTTCTTTCATTTTATACCCTGAAGTCTTGATATTAAGAGTGAGGGCATCCAAAATATTTGGATCTGAAAGAGATAAAGGATAATTTGGAAAACAACTGAAATATATTGGTCCTTCACAAAGTGTGGACTCAATTATTCCAAGAAGAGAATCTTCTAGATTCAAATGCCTTTGATCTCTGACCATAATTAAGGCACTAACATTTAACCCATCTCGGGTTAATGACTTTATTCCAATTTGGATCATTCCTAGATGCAGGAATTTATATTTTTCTTTATGAACTTCAATCATATTTTTTGAAAGAAGAGATCGAGAATCATATCCTCCTTTTAGAGGAATTGTTTCTTCAATTGTTTTTATAATATAATCGCTTTGAAATTCAAAGCTTCCTTTTTTATAAATTTCAAACTTTGAGACTTCTGGTAATTTCCAGTCTTGAAGACTTTTATCAAAGTTTTCTGAATAAACAATTTCCTTGTTCTTTTTAAGAACATTTTTAGGAGATTTCTCTTTATAAAAAGTATGAAATATTTTCTTCATTAGATCGGAAGGTACTGTCAAAGCTTTATTCCTACCTTTTGCCTTCACCCAAGGACTTACAGGCTTTACGGATACTCGACTTGGAGCAGAGCTCGTGTAGAGCTTCAGATCTTCTGAATTAAATAGTTTCAGACTTTCTTGAGAGAAATTTCCTCTTAGCCTATATATATATATATATATATATATATATATATATATATAGATATAGGCTAAGGTTCAAATGTGAACAACCTATTTATGTGTGAACGTGTGAACAAATCTATACCTTTGATATTTTGAACGGATGGTCTGATTTAATTTTTTCACTTAAATTGACGAACTGCACTTAAAGTTTATTCATATTGCACTTAAGGTTAATTAAGTAATTTGCTTTTAAATATCTATATTCATAATCTAAATTATTGTATTGATAACCGCTCTTCATTCACGATAATATTATTTCAATAACTATATCTTCATTCACGCTTAAATTTCTCAACAATTTTAAAAAACCGCTTCTATCTTTAAATTTATCTTCCTTAAATTTCTCATCTTTATTTCCTAAGATATTTCGTTAATCTTCATATTAAATGATGGTTTGTTCATCAGGTAAACTTGCAATTCAAATTAAGATTACATATATCACATTTTAAAATAAAGTGCAGTTTAATTATGAATAAAGTGCAATTCGATTGTGAAAAAAGTCTAGTTTAATTATGATTAAAGTGCATTTTGAGTGTGAATAAAGTGCAGTTTAATTGTGAATAAAGCGCGGTTTAATTATGAATAAAGTGCATTTCGATTGTGATGAAAGTGCAGTTCGAATGTGATAAAAGTGCAGTTCGATACTGAATAAAGTGCAATTTAATTCTAAATAAAGTGCATTTTGGATGTGAATACAGTACAATTCGATTGTTTACGAAGTGTAATTTAATTTCGGTTTTTTTTGCATTTATTTGTGAATGGAATGCAGTTCGATACTGAATATAGTGCAGTTTAATTCTGAATAAAGTGCATTCTGGATGTGAATATAGTGCAATTCAATTGTTTACAAAGTGCAGTTTAATTACAATTTTTTTTGCATTTATTTGTGAATGAAATGCAGTTCGGTTGTGAATAAATTGCAGGATAATTATGAACAAAGTGCATTTCAATGAAAATTAAATTGTTGTACACATAAACATACGATAGATTTCATTAGTAGAGATAAAGAGATAGATTTGATCGGTTGTGATTTTTTGGGTAGATTAGTGGAAGTAGGCGGTTGCAAAAATCTTATCAATTATAAAAAAAGTCAAATTTACCCTTAAGTGAGATTGATTATTCTTTAAAGTGCATTTCACTATTCTACAATACTAATCAAATCTAAACCGTTTATTACTTAAAATTAAAGATCAGGATTTGTTCTTATGTTTACACTATAAAAGGGTGTTCTTACGTGAACCAACCCCTATATATATATATATATATATATATATAATTAATATGAAAATTTAGTTAACATTAAATGTTAATTTGACTTGGGAAAAAGTCAGTCCGTTTAATCGTCTTTTCGAGCCTCGATATATATCTGATTTAGGAATTGAGATATATGACGTCGATCTACGTTTCGAGTAGATAATTATAGTGTGCTTAATTTATCGATTTCAATTTTCGATGAGTGAGAAATAGTGGCTCGAAGTTTGGGGGGACAAAATTAATATGTTACCTAAAGTGGAGAAACTTATCTTATTCGAGTTTTGAAGAGTTATTAATGTTTTTTGTGGTATTTAAGCAATCCGGATCTTCTGGCCCATTTTTCGTGGACCACTCAGTGGCCCACCAATCACGCGGTGCCACGCGTGCATTGGTGGGCCATGTTACCAATAAATTAATATTTTACTGGTAAAAATATGGTTCACCAATGCACGCGTGGCACCGCATGATCAGTGGTCCACCAAAAATGGGACAGATGATCCCTGACGGTATTTAAGTGGGCCATTGAGTGGTCCACCAAAAATGGGACAGATGATCACTGACGGTATTTTAGTAGGAGATAACAAAGTGACATGTGATGGGCTTGGACCACACATGCTCATGCACGCGAGCCTTTTCGCCGACCGCCTCACACGCGTGGCGCGGCGCGGCGCGCAGCCGCCGCCCGCGCCCGTGCCCCGGCTCCGGCTCCGGCTCCGTGTCCTTGGACTTGGATGATGGGATTTGTGTGGACTGGCCTAGCTCGAAATTGGTGGCCTGATCCAGCTCGTGGTACAGTGCTCCTGCTGCACCAGATGATCTCCTTTTGTAAGTCTTTGGAATGAGGCTGTTGAGAACCCTCCACCTCTCCACTTTCCTTCACCACGTTCACATGCCTTAATGACACCAACAACCTTTCACCTGGGGAAGAAAGTCCAGTTCGCCGGAGCTCGAAGATCTTGCGGTGCTGCAATCCTCGAGACGTTCGTCGTTTCATCTTTTGGGGCGATACGCCAGAACCGAGAGCACTACCGAGACATTTTTCGTCTTGCGGATAGAGACCTTCCTCGACTCAACAAAGTTTTCTTTTCGACATTCTGTTTGTTTCATTTTCCGACTTACCAGTTTACATTGTAATAATAGCTTCTAATCAACAATTTCATATTAGTTCTATTTGAAAGTAGGGTTGTAAACGAATCGAATAATTTTGATTCGATTCGGTATTCGATTCGTATTTTTGATATTCGTATTCGAGATTTTGAGATTCGAATTCGATTATAAATATTCGATTCGATTCGTTTACTTATCAAATATGAATACAAAATTGTAATATTCGATTCGATATTCATAAATATTCGATTAAATATAAATTATAAATACAATAATTATTTTTATATATAATAATACTGTTATAAACTTACCCTTTTCCCCTTTTTCCCCTTTTCCTTTTCCCCAACTCCCCACCCACGTTCCCCCCACTTCCTTTCCCTTTTCATTTTCCCCAATTCAATTTCATTTTCCCTTTTCCCCACCTCCCCACCCACGTCTTCCCTCCCCCACGCCATCTTCAATTTTTACTTTCTCCCCCTCTGGAGCCGCGAGTGTTAAGAGGCAGAGATCTGAAGGTGCGCGGTGTGAAATACTCGCACAGGAAAGCTAGATCCATGTCGCCGTTCCGCACCACGGCGAAGTACGAGTGGCAAGGCGTCAGCGCCGACGCCATTGAACAGGTGATTGAGGCGACGAGTGTAGGTATTACAAACTGCTATTACAAGTAAACTGTTAAATAACAAAAGAAAATAAACAACACAAGAACCGTCGAGTCGAGGGAGTCCTCTCTTCGCAAGACGAAAAACGCCCCGGTAGTGCTCTCGGTTTTGGCGTTTCGTCCCCAAAGATGAAACGACGACGTCTCGAGGATTGCAGCACCGCAGGATCTTCGAGCTCCGGCGAACAGGACTTTCCGGCGAGGACAGGCTGCTGGAGACTTGAGCTAGGAAGAGCTAAGTATGCGGCCTAAGATGATTTCGGGTGTTGGTGTGTTGAGAATGAAATGCAACCGGCCTATTTATAGGCGGTTCCACCCAGTGTTGATTGCAGGGAATAACTCCCGCCACCAAGGCAAAGCGCGCCGATTACAGGGGAGTGGAGACATGGAAGGTTGAGAGTTCAAGCAGCCCACACTCCGGATCCTTCCAAAAGTACGCTTGGTGTAGCAGTGCACGAAGACCACGGAGAGGAATCCAAGTGCAGCCGGTCCAATGCACCGCCCGACCCGGCACCCGACCCGGCACCCGACCCAAAGACCCGACCCGGCCGAACGACCCGACGGACCACCCAAAGGACCAATTGCCAAGATCCAAGATCCAAGATCCAAGATCCAAGTCCAAGTCCAAGTCCAAGTCCAAGGACACGGACACGGACACGGACACGGACCGAACCGGAGCCGGAGCCGGAGCCGGAGCGGCCGGGCCGGGGCCGGGGCCGGCGCGCGGCGCGGTGCGGGCGCGCGCGCGCGCGCCGCGTGTGAGGCGGTCGGCGAAAAGGCTCGCGCAAGATGAGCATGTGTGGCCCAAGCCCACCACATGTCACTTAGTTATCTCCTACAATATTGTAGAGACTTAAATACCACACAAAACATTATTCATTAATCGATGTGGGACATGATTAATGTAATTCTCTCCAAAACCCGAATAAGGTAAGTTTCTCCACTTTAGGTAACATATTAGTTTTGTCCCCCCAAACTTCGAGCCACTATTTCTCACTCACCGAAAATCGGAATCGAGAAATTAAGCACACTATAATTATCTACTCGAAACGTAGATCGACGTCATATATCTCAAATCATTAATCGGATAAATATCGAGGCTCGAAAATGCGATCGAAAACGGCTGAATTATGCCCAAGTTAAATTAGCAATAAATGCTAATTAACTTTCCTTAATTTAATATATATATAACTAATATATATATATATATCCAAACCGATTTTTCCAACAATCCCCCACATGAGTGGAAATAGCCAAATGCATGCATGCGACACACGCTACGTCCTCAAGAGACAATAAAGCATCAGGATAGGTGGCTTGTGACCTTGAACCTTCCTTAGTCAGTGCTATCGAGCATACCGGCGGATTAGTGGACACGTGGCCTTGAACTATTTCTCCATGGTGTATACTGAGACAATAACACTAACACTATAAAGTCTCAACCTCGTCCGTTCTCACGTTTGTGTCCTTTACTGGCCATGGACAACCTCTTTGGATTCATAAGTGTTACATAGAAGCGGCCCTCACTTCTCACTTACATAGGTGATTTTTACTCGAGTATCCTGTCATACTCCACCTTCTCAAGGTATCCAAGAATCATTAAAAGTCAAAGACTTAACCTCACCACTTGACAGGTCACCAACACTCTCGAGCTCTTTTAGGGAATAGACTATTTGAGTGTGGTATCAACGTACTCATATAGCTTAGTTTTCCCATTGAACCAAGTTCATGGGATCTCCAATCTACAAGGTTGGGTATCCACTATAATCGTCTTTAATTTGTGGATTTAACTCCCATTCCCGCTACGAGCTTATACATTTGATCTCGATTCAAACTTTTAGTAAGCGGATCCGCTAGGTTATCTATAGACTTGACATAGTCTACGAGATAACCCCACTCGTGATCAAATGTCTTACGGTATTATGTCGACGACGAATATGTCTCGACTTACCATTATACAACCCACTCTTGGCCCTACCAATAGCTGCTTGGCTATCACAGTGAATCATCACAGGTGGCACGGGTTTCGTCCAACATGGAATATCTTCAAGAAAATTACGGAGCCATTCGGCCTCCTCACCGGCTTTATCTAAAGCAATAAATTCAGATTCCATGGTGGATCCGGCAATGCACGTGCTTTCGTGGATCTCCACGACACGCCTCCTCCCCCTATAGTGAACACATAACCACTAGTTGACAACGAGTCTTTAGTGTCGGATATCCAATTTGCATCACAGTACCCTTCAAGTACTGGGGGATGTCTCGAGTAGTGCAACCCAAAGTTAAGAGTGTATTTCAAATACCTCATAACTCTTACAAGAGATTTCCAATGTTCTCTACTAGGATTACTAGTATAGCGACTCAGTTTGTTCACCGGACATGCTAGATCAGGCCTCGTACAATTCGTGATGTACATAAGACAACCAATGACTCTAGCATAATCCTCTTGAGCAACAGGATCACCCCTATTCTTGCTCAAATGAACATTAACTTCTAGAGGAGTCTTTGCCGGCGCACTATCAAAGGCATTAAACCTCTTAAGTACTTTCTCAATATAATGAGATTGAGACAAAACAATCCCTTTGGGAGTTCTTTGTATCTTTACTCCAAGAATAACATCGACAACTCCCATATCTTTCATATCGAAATTCCTTTTAAGCATTCGCTTGGTGTCATTTATGACTTGAAGGTTTTGTCCCATAATTAACATGTCGTCTACATAAAGACAAACAATTACAAAACCATTCTTTGTATTCTTTATGTAAACACACTTGTCACATTCATTAATCTTAAAACCATTCGACAACATAGCCTCGTCGAATTTCAAGTGCCATTGCAAAGGTGCTTGTTTCAAACCATATAGGGATTTCACCAACTTACATACCTTTCGCTCTTGGCCAGGTACTACAAACCCTTCAGGTTGTTCCATATAAATTTCCTCTTCTAAATCTCCATTTAGAAAGACAGTTTTCACATCCATTTGATGAATCTCAAGATTGAGCAAAGCAGCAATCGCGAGAAGCACACGGATAGACGTAATTCTCGTTACAGGCGAATAAGTATCGAAGAAATCATATCCTTCAATTTGCTTAAAGCCTTTAACCACTAAACGAGCTTTATATTTATCAATTGACCCATCTGCCTTATACTTTCTTTTTAGGATCCATTTACATCCTAAAAAGACCCAAGTGTGATTCTGCATAATGGAATCAATTTCACTTTGGACAGCTTCTTGCCAAAGTGGACCATCGGGTCTAGAAAGAGCTTCTTTTATAGATCGCGGCTCTTCATCCAAAAGAAAAACAACATAATCAGGACCAAAGTCCTTAGCAACTCTTGCCCTAGTGCTACGTCTTGGTTCTAAAGTTTCAAGATCAGGAGCTTGCCTTTTACGCGTATCGGGTTCTACCCCCACATTTCTAGAACTACTAGCAACTTCTCTTGCTTCACCACTAGAGCTTGACCCAACTTTATCATCCTTTTTACAAGGATAGATATGCTCAAAGAATATAGCATTCCTTGACTCAATAGTAGTCCCAACATTCATATCGGGTACGGCCGACTTATGAATGACAAACCGATATGCACTACTATTCAGTGCATATCCTATAAAGATACAATCGACAGTCTTAGGTCCGATAGTAACTTGCTTAGGCAAAGGCACTTCTACCTTAGCCAAACACCCCCACACTTTGAGGTATTTATAGGAAGGTTTCCTTCCTTTCCACAACTCATAAGGAGTTACATCTCTACCTTTCAGAGGTATTTTGTTTAATAAGTAGTTAGCCGTCAAAACGGCTTCCCCCCACATGTTCTGGGGCAGTCCAGAACTTATTAACAAAGCATTCATCATCTCCTTTAGAGTCCGATTCTTCCTTTCAGCTACACCATTTGATTGAGGCGAGTAGGGGGCAGTGGTTTGATGTATAATACCACTTGTCTTACACAACTCTTCAAAAGGGGCTACGTATTCTCCACCTCTGTCACTTCGTACCATTTTGATTTTGCAATCAAGTTGGTTTTCGGCTTCAGCTTTGAAGTTAGTAAAAGCTTCAATCGCCTCATCTTTACTCCTTAAAAGATAAAGAGTACAATACTTGGTGCAAGTCATCAATAAAAGTAATAAAATACTTTTTCCCACCTCTAGTTTGTACAAACTTCAAGTCACATACGTCAGTGTGAATGAGTTCTAGAGGTTTTGTGTTCCTTTCTACAGAATGAAATGGCTGCTTAGCCAATTTTGCTTCAACACAAACTTCACACTTGGTTTTGTTAAACTCATTTACTTTAAGTAGATCGAGATTAACTAATCTTTTTATAGCATTTAGATTAACATGTCCTAATCTAGAATGCCATAAATCGGAACACTCAATCAAGTAAGAGGAAGTAGTTGCGTTTTCATTATCTTTGGCCTCAATGGCTTCTTGGCGTATCGCCATTACAGACAGTTTGAAAAGGCCCTCAGAGAGGTAACCTTTTCCTAAAAACATTCCAAATTTTGTCAAAATAAACTTGTCAGACTCAAAAACTAGTCTAAACCCTCTCTTGACTAGTACAGAGCCGGACACAAGATTTTTTCGGATATCGGGGACATGCAGCACCTCTCCCAGAGTAAGGTTCTTGCCGGAGCTCAACCTTAGCACCACAGTACCATAGCCAACCACCTCAGATGAGGCTTGATTACCCATATTGAGCTTCCTCCCTTGACAGCTCTTGTACTTGGTGAAGCGGCTCCGATCACTGCAAACATGTGCCGTGGCAGCGGTATCAATATACCACTTCCCCTCATTCTCCACGACGTTAGCTTCTTCAGTGACCACGGCCGCAAGGTCGGCTTCAGTGAGGTCAATCTCCAACATATTGGCTTGACGAGCCCTCTTCTTCTTCGGCTTTCGGCACTCCTTGGACATGTGGCCGGATTTGCCACAGTTGTAGCAGTCCCCTTCAAACTTGCGGGATTGCATCTTGCCCTTCCCTTTGGGGTTGCTATTTGGACGCCCTCTCTTTGCATTGTTGGAGTTGCCACCTTTCTCAGCAAGGTTGACTCTTGGCTCCACAGGTGCTTTGCCCTTCCCATCTCGAGTCCTCATGTCGGTCTCGATGCGGAGCTTGACCACAAGGTCCTCAAGCGTCATTTCCTTTCGCTTGTGCTTCAAATAGCTCTTGAAGTCCTTCCAGCTCGGGGGAAGCTTCTCAATTATAGTTGCCAAGATAAAAGCATCTGGCAAAAGCATACCTTCGGCGTGGACGTCATGGACAATGAGTTGGAACTCTTGCACTTGGTCCATGACTGGTCGAGAGTCCACCATTTTGTAGTCCAAGAACTTGGCGACTACAAACTTCTTGGTACCGCATCGTCGCATGCGGTATTTTCTTTCAAGTGCCTCCCAAATTGCCTTGGAGGTCTTTACATTTGCATATACACTGTACAGACTATCATCTAGTCCACTAAGCAAGAAGTTTTTACAGAAGTAGTCAGAAGTTAGCCAATTATCATAGGCTATGCGGACTTCCAAGTTCTCTTCGTTGTCACTTGGAGGGGCAGGAGCATTCTCCATCAGCACGGTTGTAAACCCTAATGTTGTCAGATAGAACAACATCTTCTGTTGCCACCTCTTGAAGTCGGCTCCACCAAACTTGGCCGGCTTCTCAGCAGCGGGCAGCACTCTAGACGAGTGCAGAGGTGCCGTCAGGGTCGGGTTTGAACCCCCCACCACACCATGGTGGTTCACACTCCCAAATGGGACGTTGCTCGCAAGGCGGAGGACATAGCAATGGAAGTTGAAAGCCGTGTTAGCGGCATTAGCACGGTTAAGTGCTATCCCGGCGTCTGTAGCGGCGGAAATGGCAACCTAGGGTTGGATTAGCAAAGGCCGGAGCAGGTGTAGGGACGACATCGGTGGAACAAGTGTTGCCGGAGGAGGCAATGACGTCGATACTGGCGGGGTTGGTGGCAAGCAGGCGGCGGCGGCGGTAACGTCTGAGAAAGCAAGACTTCGAGGAAGACATCTTCTTAGTTTACTTGAAGCGTATATGTATTTTTCGTCTTGCGATTGTAGGTATTACAAACTGCTATTACAAGTAAACTGTTAAATAACAAAAGAAAATAAACAACACAAGAATCGTCGAGTCGAGGGAGTCCTCTCTCCGCAAGACGAAAAACGCCCCGTAGTGCTCTCGGTTTTGGCGTTTCGTCCCCAAAGATGAAACGACGACGTCTCGAGGATTGCGAAGCACCGCAGATCTTCGAGCTCCGGCGAACGTGACTTTCCGGCGAGGACAGGCTGCTGGAGACTTGAGCTAGGAAGAGCTAAGTATGCAGCTAAGATGATTTCAGGTGTTGGTGTGTTGAGAATGAAATGCAACTGGCCTATTTATAGGCAGTTCCACCCAGGTGTTGATTGCAGGAATAACTCCTGCCAATTAAGGCAGGAACCAGTTACAGGGGAGTGGAGACATGGAAGGTTGAGAGTTCAGCAGCCACACTCCAGATCCTTCCAAAAGTACTGCTTGGGTGTAGCAGGTGCACAGCACCACGGAGAGGAATCCAGTGCAGCCGGTCCAATGCACCGCCCGACCCGGCACCCGACCCGACGGACCACCCAAAGGACCAATTGCCAAGATCCAAGTCCAAGGACACGGACACGGACACGGACACGGACACGGACAGAACCGGAACCGGAACCGGAGCCGAGGCCGGAGCCGGAGCCGGGCCGGGCCGGGCCGGGCGCGGGCGCGGCGCGGCGCGCGCGCGCGCGCGGCGTGTGAGGCGGTCGGGCGAAAAGGCTCGCGCACAGATGAGCATGTGTGGCCCAAGCCCACCACATGTCACTTAGTTATCTCCTACAATATTGTAGAGACTTAAATACCACACAAAACATTATTCATTAATCGATGTGGGACATGATTAATGTAATTCTCTCCAAAACCCGAATAAGGTAAGTTTCTCCACTTTAGGTAACATATTAGTTTTGTCCCCCCAAACTTCGAGCCACTATTTCTCACTCACCGAAAATCGGAATCGAGAAATTAAGCACACTATAATTATCTACTCGAAACGTAGATCGACGTCATATATCTCAAATCATTAATCGGATAAATATCGAGGCTCGAAAATGCGATCGAAAACGGCTGAATTATGCCCAAGTTAAATTAGCAATAAATGCTAATTAACTTTCCTTAATTTAATATATATATAACTAATATATATATATATATATATATCCAAACCGATTTTTCCAACAACGAGAAAAAAGGCAAAACCGAGATGAAAAGAGAGGTGAAAGTCCCCGCCGGAAGACCTGCGAACGACGTATTGCATCCTCTGATTATAGGCTGGCAAGAAGGAGTTCTGTCTAAGAAAATTCGAATATAATAGTTTCGAATCGAATAGTATCGAATATGAATCGAATAGCCGAACAATCGAATAGTTACTATTTAACAAACAAACAAATCGAATATTCGAATCGAATCGAATAATTCGAATAGCATTATCGAATCGAATACGAATAAGGTTTAATATTCGAATATAAATCGAATACGAATATTCGAATATCGAATCGAATACAGAGATATTCGCTATTATTCGATTCGTTTACAATTGAAAGCATACTAATTGACAAAAAATCAATTTTGATTTTATAATGTAGTTTGTGATCATTTTTAATGTGAACAATTGTCTAATTTTCTCTAACATTGAATTCTAAAATAAATAAGATTTATTTCAACAAAATTGATCACCGAACAATTTTCTATGACAAAATTTTAGCATAATAAATTAACAATATAATTCGCATGTTGATTCCTGATTTGGAAAATAATAATGTTATATATTAAAAATATACTCATTTAATTAATTCATATCGTAGATTGACTACTAATAAAATAAAAGTCAAATTTATTTTCACATACTCCATATCTCTACCGTAATAGGGCCAAAACCTCACCGTGTCAAAAATCATGGACCCAAGGTACAGTCAATTCTAGAATATAGAGCTGAATGCGGATCGTGGTGTTGTCGATCTCACTGCTAAACAAGTTGAATTAGATCTGTAATAAGAGCAAGCTTAGATATGTTGTTCTCTCTTCTCCTCGCCGTGGCCGAAGAATCTCCATCCGTCGCCGCCACCACTAGTCAGGTACGTTTACTAAGCTACTTGTTTTCTTACAGGCACAATAGGACTGTTAAGAAGGGAGAGGATAGAAAGGAAACTGAAAATTGTATTGATATAAAAACTGCAGGAGATCCCATATAAAAGATCACGAGCAACACCCTAAATGCATGAATAAGGAGAACGTGTGCATGCACGATCCTTAACCTAATATTCAAAATAACAAATTTTAATAATTATCTCTAATAAGGACTAGCAGTGGAGAGAGGGTCTCCTTTATAAACATCACCCCCTTCCCCAGATACAATTATTCTTAAACCGTACAAATTCAATTAGGTCGAGGTTAACTAGAGATATTGGAAGAAAGAGAATTGTTGTGTCTTTTTTCCTTGTCGGAATGGAATGGTGTTTGGAGGTGTAGCAGGTGATGTTTTATAGTGAGATCAATGGAGTAATTGGGGTTACAGTTTCTACTGATTATCAGTTGGTATGTGGGGAAACATGGGTCCTTTCAAAGCAGTTTTGATTTGCAATTCGTGATTCAACTATGTGTTTTTATATTTTCACGAAAGTTTTGTCTATTATAATAAATATATTTGTCTTTTCTTAGAATGGATCCATCTTAAGATTGTAACTTGCCCGTTAGACTATATTTTCACTGCCTTGCTGGTATATGTTAATGATATTCTGGTTATTGGATCATGTTTATCTCTAGTTGAAAGTTTGAAGAGGTACCTACATAGCCAGTTTACTATCAAGGATTTGGGAGAGGCCAAGTACTTTCTTGGTATGGAAACTACTCACGGTAAGCAGGATATATCTCTTAATCAGAGAAAATATGTACTAGTTTGGTGGATAGAGTTGGGCTGCTAGGAAGCCAGCCAGCCTCTACTCCATTCCCTCAAGGTTTGACTTTGAGTCAAGACTTAAGTGCACACTTCTTCTAGATCCTGAGAGTTACCGACGGTTAGTGGGACAACTTTTGTATCTCAATCTCAATGGGCTTGACTTAACTTATGCTACACAACAGTTAAGTCTGCATATGGTTGCTCCTCGAGTCCATCACATGCAAGCAGCCCAACACGTTCTCAAGTATCTTAAGGGTTGTCTTCCTTTAGGTTTGTTCTTTACAAGTGCTACTCTCAGTCTTTCGCTTGAAGCTTATGGCGATGCTAATTGGGGCACTTGTGCTCTTACTCTCCGCTCACTCATTGTTCTGTGTATTTCTTCGTGGTTCCATGGTTTCTTAACGTTGCAAAAGCAGGCCACGATCTCAGTTTCCACTGGAGTAGCTGAGTATCGGGATCTTGGCTCGGTTGTTCGTGAGTTGCTTTGGGTGTCTTATCTAGGGGTGTTCGGTACGGTATACCGTATTATTTTTCTCATACCGCATACCGTACTGATAAGGGTCGGTATGAGAAAAAGCATATCGTTACCGTACCGATCATTTCAGAATACCGTAGTTCGGCATACCTAAAGTTTGGTATAACAAATCTCCATACCGTTGTCATACCGCTCTTTCGGTACACCGTACCACACTTCGGTATACCGAAAAATCAAGATCTACCGAATATTTAACGGTATACCGTAAATTTAATCTATCTATGTTTTTTATAAAAGCCAAGAAAATTATTAATATTATTTTTTAATAAAATTAATTAATCTATTTATTTTGTATGAATTTGTTAATATTACGGGTTAATATTTATAAAGTTGAAAAATATAACTTTTTATCCATTTCATAATTTAATCGATAAATAATGTGACTTTATGTCAAATAAAATTATGTCTATGTGAATTTATGATATAACATTAAGATTGTTTGATATGATTGACATATTTGTAACAATCCATGTTCAAAACTTGTAACCAATATTTTTGCACTCTTTTCTACAAGATATATGCGGTATGAACTTCGATATGCGGTATATCTCGGTATGGAAAATCTCATACCGTTACCGTACCGAAAAAACTTCGATACGGTATGATACCGTACAAAAAATTACGGTATACCGAAAATTCGATATCTTTTCGGTATGGTATGTACGGTATACTGATTTTTCGGTATACCGTAACACCCTTAGACTCTTATCTTCTTCGTGATTTACGAGTGGCCTGTCCGCTTCCCATTTCTCTCTACTGTGACAACGCTCCTGTGACAACGCTCCATCAATTCATATTTGCAAGAATCAAGTTTTCCATGAACGGACCAAGCATTTGGAGATGGATTGCCATCTTGTTCGGGATCAATTCAAACTTAGTTTCATTGCTCCTACTGTTGTTCATACTTCTCTTCAATTGGTTGATCTTTTACCAAGATCCTCCTGGGTCCTCGTTTTCCATGCTTCTCTCCAAGATGGGGCTCTCTGATCTTCGTCGCCTCCATCTTGCGGGGGATGTTGTGATTCTGGTTTGGTTGCATAAGAAGATGGTTATGTTTGATTGCAGTTGCAGAGGTTGCTGATGGATTCAGGCAGAGGCACTCTCCATTTTACACGCGTTTTTCTTCACTTTCAATAAGGAGAGTTGGATCTCCATCGTTTGTTATGAACGGCTACGATTGCTACTTATATAGTCGTAGTTCTTACTTTCTGTTGGTCAGTGTAGTTATTTCAGCCTCGAGATATCAGCCCTCTCTATAAAAGGCCTGGACACGTTTGTAATTCAATTGATGAAGAATAAGATTCAACTGAGTTACTCCCTAAAAAATTCTGTTTCGCGGTGGGGAGTGAGGAATTATAGGAGAAATGAAGAAGAAAATGAGATCATCTGCAGAATTCGGACAATAGCGAAAGAAACATGTAGAGAGAGAGAATTGATTGGACGCAGACGGCAGAGGTACATAAGCCGACTGTTCAAGAGACGAGGGAAATGAACAGTGTCACCCTAGACTAACGTGACAGGCTCCACATAGTGATTTCAGTGGGATTTGAACCTAAGACCTATCGGTCTCGGGCCACCCACTTTCACCAACTATGCCACCTTCAGTGCGCACTGAGCTTTATTTTGTTTAATAGATAGATATCATCCACAAATTTCGAGTAATTAGTTTTTTGGATTTATTTCTTTTCTAATAGGATTTTAGGTAATCTCCAAAACTCGATTTTAATCGATTATATGATATGGAGATATTATACATAGCAAATCCATAATTAAATACATATTTTGTAGGAAGACTAATTTATAGGAAAAAAAATGCTAATTACTTCCTCCGTTCAATTATTAATGTCCCACTTATCTTTTTTTTTATTTTTAATTACTATGTCCAATAGCAAATAAGAAAATAAATGAGTATACCACAATCAATCTAAATAAATGGATTCACATTTTTACCTTCACTATCTTAATTACAATGTCAAATCTCAATTCAACATAAATAATGGGACGGAGGAATATAATTTTACACTTTTACTCTTATACAATATTTAATTATATTCCATCACAATAGGGGTGAAAACAGATCGTATATTATCCGCCCGATCCGGAGCCGAATCCGATCGGGATCAAATTCGGGAAGCAAATATAGTATCTGGTCGAATACGAATTCGAATCCGGATAGCCTAAATCAGATACGGATTCGAATTCGGATTTCACATTATTCGCCCGTATTCGATATTTTCCATATTTAATCGGATATTTCCCGAATTATGAATTCGGATATTTCTCGGATTATTTAATAATTAACTTTTAATATAATAATAAATTAAGATTAAAAAAGATATTAAAAAAAAATATTAAGTGCATCTATGGTTATTATTAGGTATTTTATGTTGAATTTTGGAATTTTTTCGTACTTTTTTTATCCTAAAAATTATGTTATTCATAATGGGTAATATTTTAACTATAGTTTGCATTAAAACTTCTATTAAATATTGTAAACGTGATTTTTTCATGTGTTACAATAACAAATAGATGGTTATTTATAAATCATATTATCCGATTATTGTTATTCGAATTCGATTCGAATTCGTTATATATCCGTCCTGTATTCGTATCTCGAACATTCCGAATCTGTATTCGTATCTAGCCTTCTCGTATTCGACTCCGAATTCGAAAAAAAAAATATGGGACAAAATATGGGAAGAGCACTATCCGTCCGTATTCGACCCGTTTTCACCCCTACATCACAACCATCCAATGTTTGTATTTTTATTTGTATTTTCTATATAATCATGTGCAATCTAGAAGTTATAATGCAAAATTCGAGAATGTGCCATTAATTAATATAAAAATATAAAATATACGACTCAATTATATACATTATTTTTCAGAAGTCTAATATGACTAGTTAAGTAGACAGACTACAACTAAAGACGCCGTAAATTCGAGCCTAAAATCCCATAAGCCCTTGGAAATGCTTAAATTAAAACCTATAACTGTTTCTCTCCTCTCTATTTCGATCGCCGCCGGATTCTCCAGGGAAAGAGGCGCTGATCTAATCGTCGTTGCAGCGTTAACCATACTGTTACATGGAAGATGAACCCGAAAGTTATCAAAATTATTAACTTAGTTGTAACACATATACAATTATGAAAAAATACACATGTCACCACCTCATTAATAGGACATGGACATGGAAATGTATTGGGATATCAAAAATGTGTATGGAGACATTACCAATATTGTTTATTTATATTTTTTTGAAAAAGAAAAATATGTGAGAAATAAAATGTTATTTTCACAATTAATTTTCGAATAATTTTGTTTTGACTAAAAAATCAGAATGTCCGGTTCTAAAATCTTTTATTAAATAAATATAAAAATTTGCCGGGACGACTGTATTTACTTTAGATTCGTCTCTTTTCATGCCCAAACGGCGTCGTACTATGTAAGCTTTTACAGTAAACTTGAGCCCATAAGAACTCGGAAGCCCAGCACATTAAACTAAATTAAAAGCCTGGATAATTGTTTCCTCTCTTCAATCGCAGCCAAATTCTCCCGGGAGAGGTGCTGATCGCCGTCGCAGCATTAAAACTATCTCCCCTATTAACATAGTGTTTAGTAAATTATGGAGGACTATTATTATATGAGCGAGGAAGATGATAGCTGTTTGTCCGATCAAGAGACGGAGCCGCTCGACGGACTCGACAACGACGACAACTACGCGGAGTTTGTTCCGTGCAAAGTCCCTTCTTCGAAGGTATGCAGAGCTTTACGTGAGTATTTGAGAATGCACGTTAAACTAATTCGTTTGTAAGGCAGAATTTAGTTGTTCCAGTGTGGAATTTGATTAAGTTTGAAAGGACGATGGAAAATTCGATGAGTGAATTTGCGATTTTTAATCTTTCACATTGATAACCTGAAGAAAATCCTGATTTTTTTATTAGTTTTCTTGTGAGAAATTGCTTCTATCTGAGGTTTTGAAATATCGGTCGAGTTTATATATTATTATTTCTTTATGGAATTCCATGCTATTATATTTTTTTTCAGAGGGTTTTTTTGTCTGATCATCACCAGAGGTGTATATCATTGATTGAATTTGAAACAAGAAATGTAAATCAAAAGCTGTTTTTATTTATCAGTTTTCTTGCAATTAATTGCTGGTATCCGAAGTCTTAAAAATATTGATCGGGTTTATATCATTGTTTCCTTATGAAATTCTTATTGATGCTGTATGGTTTTGAAGGGTTTTCTTTATATATGATCATAATGGAGAGGTGCATGTCATTGTGTGAACTGCTGAGTTACTCAATACTTCTAGTTATGCTTGATGGTACCTTTTTGTTTATTTGGAATGTTGTATTTTTCTTATCATCACCATCGATATTTTGATGTAATGTTGCTTCTACTTTTACTATATTGTAGGGTTTGTATACTGAAAGCAGTCTACGTATTTGCTTGTATACAATGTTTCCTGTTACTACTATTATTATTCTCCTATCTGATTATTATAATTGCACAATTTAGTCCTTTATCTCTCGTGAGTTAGATCATACAGTATGTTGTAGATCACAGAAGACTGTAGTGATTGGTTGAACTAGTGAGATATAAACATTTATCACAGCCGAGGCAACTTTAGGACAAGTTACCGGTTTAGGCTGCAACGTAGATAAAAAGTGACTTGTCTTGGTCAATTGTCTATGTTGATACATTTTATGTATTGATAACTCGCGGTGAAACGTGTTCTTCTATCTGACACGTGTGAAGAACCAAGGTCTCGGAGACTCAGCTAATCTTAAGCTTGATGAGATTTCAGCTGAGTGCACGCGACTAACTATCACTTTGACTTACTATGGGTGAGGGTCATCGGGACCGTATATCTCTGTATCTTGGGTGAGTGATGTTGCGTGTAGCTCAGGCTGGTTATCTGCATCATGCATCTGTATCCCATTATAGGGTTGATGATATCCCTTGAGGAACTTGAAAGGTTTATCATGCTAAACCTTGCAGGTTGATTATGTTCACGTATGATAATAAGGTCGAGTGGTACTACTCAAGGATAAGATATTAATTGTATTAAGTAGTCAGTAAACGTAATCAATTAATAGATATTCGATATCTTAAATACGGGGATTAACTGAAGTTAAAAATACAAGTTATGACTCAACTTTTGGGATAAAGGGGTAAGTCAGAATATATTCTGATGAACAAATTATAATTCTCGCAAGTGCACGAATCGGTATAGTACCTAATCTAGCAACTCCCGAGGTCGATCTCACAAGGTTTCAGCTGGGTTCTAATTATCCTAATTATTTCACTATCTACTTGGTCCTAAACTGGGTTTGAATTATTTAAAACTACGGAATTAAAATAGCCAAAAAAGTCATGACTCAACTGTGTTTGTCCAGGTAGTTCCCCTTGTTGCATTTTAAGCAAAGCGACTTCCCGTGCTAGCTGGCCAAGTTGAGTCCCCAATTTTTTGGAAGTTGCTTCCACGTTCTTGACAGAAGTGGTGAGTGTCTCCATTTGTTCCCTAGAACACTTCATAAAGGAGTTTAAGGTGTCTTGCAAGATGGCAATGGAATTCTGTTCAGCTTCCTCAATCTTTGGCTGAGGGCGAGAAGATGATGTGCATCCAAAGTGCTGCTGCTGATTGGTATTATGTCCTCCATAATTCTGGTAACTCTTATAGTTGAGATTGTACCCTTATTGCTTATGGACAAAATTTTGTTGAGGCCTCTGATATTGCTTTCGCTCCTCTCATTCCGGATGTCCTATGCCTTGTCCGCAATTAGCTTGTTCCTCTTCAAATTGGCTATAGATGATGTTAAACTGGCATTGGACAGTTGAGTGTTGTGGATCATCACAAATGGTACAGACCTCGCCAATATTTGGGGCTTGCACTTGTCTCTGCTTGAGCTCCTTGATTTCTTGTCTAAGCAGTTGAAGCTCCTTAATAGTATCATCCGCGTACGCAACCCGCACATCTTGCGTTCCATGTTGTCTCACACTCTGACTTTTTTGTATGGAACGAGCCTTCAAAGTCTCAAAACGCTCATGCAATGCACTTGGGGTCAGTGCAAGAATGCCTCCGGGAGCCATGTTGTCAACCATAATCTGACACGACAAGAGCAATCCATTGTAGAAGAACTCATTCAACATCGCGACCTGGTAATTAAGATGTGGGCATTGGATGAGGAGTCCTTTGAATCTATCCCAAGCTTCATGGTATGTCTCATTGTCAAATTGGGAAAAAGTAGCAACCTGCTGCCTCAACTCGTGGCTCTTGCTTCGGGAGTAGTATCGCTCAGTGAATGCTTTGAACACGTCCTCCATTGTTCGCAAAGAGTTAGCATGTAGTGTGTTCAACCAAGTCTTAGCCTTATCCTTCAAAGTGTAGGGAAACAATCGTCTTCCCAATTGATCAGTAGTGAGCCCGCTGAGCGGAAGAGTCCCTAGTGTAGCATAGAACTCCCTCATATGAGCAAGAGGATCTTCAGTTGCTAGCACGTAGAAACACGGTAGCATATGATAGTAGATAGGCTTCAGATCATAATTCCTTGCGGTCTCTTCTAGGACGATGCAGGTGGTATTGGCTCCAAGTATCGGCCTTGTGTAGTCTCCCTGCAACCTCTCTGGTTCAGGATTGTTCTCAATTCGCTCCATTACAATTTTGTCTTCTTGTTCTTTCCTCGTAACTCGAGTCCCCACTCTGTGTATGTTATCGATAAAAGGCGCAAGTTTTGGATTTTGCGACCTTCTACCGTGCATAAACTTACAGAAGACTCAAAGAGTAAGATTCGACACAGTAAAAGAAAGGAAGAAGTAGAAACAAACTTAAAAATAAAATCTAAACAAATAAACAACTAGTAAAAAGAATAATCAAAACGATTGAATCCCCGGCAACGACGCCAAAAACTTTGATGAACAAATTATAATTCTCGCAAGTGCACGAATCGGTATAGTACCTAATCTAGCAACTCCTGAGGTCGCTCTCACAAGGACTCAGCTGGGTTCTAATTATCCTAATTATTTCACTATCTACTTGGTCCTAAACTGAGTTTGGATTATTTAAAACTACAGAATTAAAATAGCCAAAAAGTAAGAAAACAAATAAAAGCGAAGCAAATTGGATAATGGGTGTGGTTTCAAGATTGATGAAGAGTGCGAAGGTTTAGCAATCACCATGCCTAAGATGATCGATTCATTCCCATTCTCTAGCTAACATTTAGGAATTTCTTTTGTTGGTTCATCCACTAAGGCTCTAGGGATTCCGTATGATGGCGGGAGATCTCTAATTTATAATCCTAAGGGTCAATCAAGTGATCATATCATGAACCTAAGGATCGCATCATGCTCAAGGATTTAAGGAACCATCTAAACTATCTCAAACCAATGGTGACAATCTAGACACTTAATTGCAGGTCTAAATAAATAACCGGGTATGATGCGCCGCATTATCTATTACCTATATTCTCTATAATTATCTAAGATGATGGCCAGTCACATTAAAGAAACATAGAGAAATCAAAAGCAGACTCAAAAATTAAGAAACAAAACAATTCATTCATTGAAAAAGTAGGGTCTGAATCAATTCATCAAAAACATAGATCCTGCTAAACCCCCACACAAGGGGATTTAGCCACTCATATTCGTAGGAAAATAATCACAAAAGATGCAAAAACAATCCATAGAAAATAAGTATAAAAAACCCTTAACAAAACTAAAATAGAATTATACAACCTAGAATCTAGCGGATTGATCCTCGCAGTTGGTTCTTTGGTTGTAGTCTTCGTTCTTCGCCTTGAATCTTCAACGGAGGGATGGCTTGGGTGTTTCTCTGCTTTGGAGGGTGGAAAAAGTCGGAAATATGGTGTGTGGTTCGAAGGAAAGAAGTCCGGAAGGGTTTATATAGGTTTCGGGCCAAAAAAAACTGTTTTTGGGCTGTAGACGACGCGGACCGCGGTCCAGTACAAAGTCGGACCGCGGTCCAACCTGTTCTGTCTGCGCACTCCCTCTGCAATTTTCTGCATTGACCAATTTTGGGAAAAACGCGATATCTCCTTCGATAACCGTTGGATCGTCACGAAACTTTTCCACAATGTTCCTAACACATAGAAATACGATGTGGACGGTGGAGATCGGATTCTAGGATCGTTAGATCTGTCTGCCACTTGATTTTCCAACTGCCTTATTACACGAGCTCCGAAACACGGTTTCTTCAACATTCGGCTTCAAATCCTCTTCATTCTTCATTCAAACAACTCCATTTTTGCCAACAATGCATCAATGGTCATGGTTTCTTTCATTTTGGTGCCAAATACCACAAAATATGATCAAAACGCGTGAGAAACCTACAAAACCAAAAATCATCGAAAGTATACAATTCCAAGCAAAACAAAAGCTAAAAATGTATAGAAAACAATGTAAATAAGCTTAAAAAGAACACGATGAGATGGTATAAAAACCACTCATCATATTCTTTAGTGGAATGAATCTATGTTTGTGAATTAATAATACTCTGGGCTGAGTATGGAAAATTAATTCACTTGAGTCCCGACTTTATTTCTTGTATTAGGTCCCTGGTCTGGCCCGAACATATGCCCAGTCATATGCGACATTTTCTCTCAGACTCACAAGGTCACTTAATTACATGGAATTGTTTGGCCCTTTAATGGACCAAAACAATTGGTAATGGTATAATAACCCCTTCACTATTGGATGAGCTTTGGGGTCAAAGGTCCATTAGGTTTTTGACCAAGCCCTTATAAATAGTGGGCAAGGGGCTATTTCCTCATAACTTGCTCCTTTGTTGTGTGTGCCGGAAAAAGTGAGTCCTAGTATTTTTGTCGTGAGCTTTCGTGCGTCTCCGTCCATCCGGAGTTGGAAGCTTGGGCACAGGAACAGTCCAGAAGACCTTTTCTGGACCGAGTCGAAAAGATTGTATTCTAGGACGATCGCTCAGGTATGGGACTCTTTCCCTACAACTGGTATCAGAGCTAGATTCATAGCTCTGTGTTCTTTTCGATTGTATGGATGCTTTATCTTCTTGTTCGTCGTCGTCGGGTTCGTATTTATGGGACATCCTGTGTGCCACTTGTTTTGATCCCGAATATGTAATCTCGTGAGATAAATCCACGAGTAGACTACGGCCAATGCGAATATTATGTATATGCTTCGTTTATGTAATTGTTTTTGCGGATTGGTTCGTTGTCGGCGACGAGAACACGAAGTTTGGAATCGATCAAAACCCTTGTTTCTCGAGGTTTGACCGGAGCTACCCATCGGAATCGGACAGCGGCTGGAGGGAGGCGGAGGCGAAGGCGAGCCGCAGCTCGTGGCGGTGAGTTGGGCGGCTGGCGGCGGCGCGCCCAGATCTGGCGCTGTGCGTGCGTCCGCCGGGTTGGGCAGTGTCGGCCTTCGTCTGGGCGGACTACGAAGGCGTCGGATCGCGGCGGAGCTCCTTCCAGATCCAGATCTGGATCGTGACTGTGGCGGCGGCGACGGACTCCAGGCGCGCGGCGGGTATGGCAGCGGCTGGGTGGCGTCGCAGGGGTCGCGGGGACGGCGGCAACGCCCCACGCCAAGCGATGGTTCGCCGGCGGCGGCGCCGTGCTGCCCGCCGTGTTCTCTCTCTCGCTCAGCTCGCTGCTGATGTCAGCAGGCGGGGGCGCTGACGTCAACCCTAGCCTGCTGATGTGGCAGCCCCTGCTCGGGCCATGTATTAGATAGATTTTATTTTTCTATGTGTTTGGGTCCGACGACGATATTTATTACTTGCTTTATTTATGTCGTGGATGTTTAATTTCATGTCTTAGCATGATTAATTGTTTTTATTAATTGTGCTTAAAAATCATGAAATTAGGGCTTTAACTCGTATTATAAAGCATGAGTTAATTTTCTGCGAGCATGTTTTATCAAATTTGCTTTTATGCTTTAGGAGTTACGTGTTTTTTGCAAGTCCGTTTCGACAAACCTTTTGATGCAAAAGACTAAGCAAATATAATTTTGATAATTTTAAGGTTAATTAAATTATCGAAATAGACCTCCATCAATTGGACCTTAGACAAAGTGATGGGGATCGTGGGTAAACGTCCACCCACGTGGCTTGCCTACCTTCTTTATTCATAAGTTTGTCAGATAGGTTTTCTACGAAAATATTCCAATACTATTGAGTAGTGGGAGTTAGGCCGTAAACGTCCACCCACGTGGCTTGCGTGCTTGATTTTTCATAAGTACTTTGGAAGATAGAATTGAGATAAGATGACTATAGAAGTCGAATTGAAAGCGGTATGTTCTTCGTGAGATACTAATTTCGAGAATTTGATTGTCTTGTGTCAGATTGAGTGGTCAATGGTTAGATGTCACCGGGGGTACAATTCACTTCTCCGAAGTCCCTTCCCTCGTGTTTAATAGTGACATGGTTTAGTAATATCGGACTATTAATTCTATTTATCATAAGGATATAAATTTGACATGAAATATAATTAAAGTGCTAGGTGAATAGCATGGTCAGGGGTTGCACGGGTAAACGTCCACCCACGTGGCTTGCATGTGTGATCTTTGAGTTGTTCGAGGTTTCAAATCAATATTGTTTTATCAAAGGGTTACAATATTGTTTTGTTACGAAATTCTTGTGTGATTGTTTTCTTACATGCATTTATTTTATGTATTTTCAGATATGTCTCTTAACCCCATCATTCACACTCTCACCAAGAATCTCTTAATCTCTTAACTGGGAATAATAATTATGTTGAGTGGAAAAGAAATTTGGAATTTGTTCTCATCGCTGAGGAATACATGTTTGTCCTTACTGAGGACAAACCTGCCGATCTCATTGATCAGTCAACTGATGCTGAGCGGGATGCAATGAAGGCATGAGAACGGTCAAATAACATGGCTAAGGTCATGATTATGTTGCTCATGTCGCCCGCATTGCAGCTGCAGCATCGGTCTTTTGCCACTGGCGATATTTGGGCAAATATCGAGGAAGTGTATGGCGAGACTGATAGAACTGCTAGGTTCAACATCATGCGGGACATCCTGAGATGTCGCATGGATGAGGGCAGTTCTGTGCACGATCATGTCATGCACATGATTAATCTCATGGATAGGCTTGACTTGCTCGAAGGAAGTATCGAGGCTGAGGGCAAGTGCGATATCATCCTGAATACTTTGCCCAAGTCTTTTGAGAACTTTCGCCTCAACGCTGTGATGTCAAAGAGGGACTGTACTCTTAATGAGTTACTCAATGACTTGGTCGCAACGGAGGGAGTCATGGGCAAAGGTGCACAGGTCTTGAACACTTGCAGCTCTAGGGGCCCAAAGTTTCCTCCAAAAGGTGGAAACAAGAAAAAGGGCAACAAGGGTGGAGTGTCCAAGTCAAACAGTGGGAGCAAGCATGTGGGTCCTTCCGGAGGCGTGACTAAGCCTAAGGGGAAGGGCAAATGCTTCAAGTGCGGCAAGGATGGGCATTGGAAGGCTGATTGCCCTATGCTCAAGGCAAAGAGCAAAGGTACTCGAATCGCTCTAGTAACTGGGACTATGTTGGTTTACTCTTCTACTCATGAATGGATAGTAGATCCAGGGGCAACTGATCATGTCTGTTACTCCCTGCAGGGGTTTCTGCGGACAAGGGATCTGAGTGATGGCGAGGTGGTTGTCTCCATGGGCGATGGATCGAGAGTTTCTGCACTCGCCATTGGAGATTTATCTTTGTGTTTTCTAGATAAAGTACTAATATTAAGAAACGTTTTGTTTGTGCCAGACTTTAGGAGGAATATTATTTCTGTCAGTAAACTATTTAAGCAGGATGTGTATAAATCTTTTTTGATGATAGTGTTTCTATCATGTGAAATGATGATTTCATCTGCGGTGACACATTAAACGGAGATCTTTATGCTATATCTAGCGAACCTTTACCTTGTTCTTATGTTGCAACTACATCATCACCCCCTAAGAAGAGGAAACAATCTTCTAGGGAGAATCAAACATATCTTTGGCTTCTTAGACTAGGTCACATTAGTCTGAATAGGATCCAAATGTTGGTGAAAGATGGATCATTGGAGTCTCTCCAGGTTGAACCATTTCCAACTTGCGAATCCTGCTTGGAGGGGAATATGGTGACCAGACCTTTTAAGGCAAAGGGTAATAGAGCCAAAGATGTGTTTGGATTGATTCATTCTGACTTATGTAGACCTATGTCCACACAAGCTCGTGGAGGTTATGAGTACTTCGTCACGTTTATTGACGATTACTCAAGATTTGGGTACATTTATCTTCTTCGCCATAAGTCTGAATGTTTTGAGAAATTCAAGGAATATAAGGCGGAAGTGGAGAAGAAGTTAGATGCCAGTATCAAGTCACTGCGATCGGATCGTGGTGACGAGTACCTCAGCCACGAGTTTAAGAGTTACTTGAAAGAATGTGGGATTACATCCCAGCTGACAGCTCCAGGAACACCTCAGCAGAATGGTGTGTCAGAAAGAAGGAACCGAACCTTATTGGTTATGGTTCGATCGATGATGAGTTATGCAACCCTGCCTGTTTCGTTCTGGGGATATGCCTTGAACACAGCAGCATATTTTGCTGAATCTAGTGCCATCCAAGTCGGTGTCTCAGACCCCTTTCGAGTTGTGGTTTGGGCGTAAGCCCAGTTTCAACCACATAAGGATTTGGGGTAGTCCAACATATGTGCTGAACAAGCAACCCGACAAGTTGGATGCTAGATCTAAGGCTATGCTCTTTGTAGGCTATCCTAAGGGAACGAAAGGTGGTTACTTTTATAGTCCTAAGGATCAGAAAGTCGTTATTAGCACCAACGCCAGATTCCTTGAAGAGGATTATGTAAATAATCACAAGTCCAAACAAACATGAACATGTCAGTAACTATGCTCTTTTTTTAGTTTTAATTTAATTAAGTATTATTTATAAAAAAAATTATTATATTAAATTTAAAAGATCGAACAACTAAATTATTTAAAATTCATAATTATTATAATTTAAAAGTTCCTAAACAAAAGTCTATACTTTATTTAATGGCAAAATGAAAATTACAAGAGTTGGAATATATATATTTGAAAATAACTATATCGAGTTATCAATAAATACGTGAAATATTAAATTACGACCATCGAAAATATGCAAATTAGATACTGTGCCGAATTTTAACCCTGTGTTCTCAATCAAATTATTTTAGATTGGTTGTAAAAATATATCAATATTATACTCTATTTTTATTATTAATTTTAAATCAATTCTAATGGAACACTAGATCACCTCTAGATCAACCACTTACTCAAAAGTGGGAATAGGGATGACAATTTTGCGGGTCGGGGCCGGGTATCATTGGACCCGGACCCGCCCCGAGCCTTAAAAACTGGACCCAAACCCGCCCCGTGGACCCGCAAGGGTCTAGAATTTAGGACCAGGCCCCGGACCCGTACGGGGCGGGTCTACCCGCCTCGGACCCGTGCGGACCCGCAAATATTTTAGATATTAATAAATTTAAAATTATGTTCCCACAAGGATTCGAACACAGATCATCCGAAAAAATATACAAACACTCTTGACCACTAGATCAACAACTTATTTGTTAAATTTAGACAAACATAAAATATATATAATTTTAAACTGATATTTTATTAATTTTAATTTAAAACATAAATAAAAATGTAGTAACTTTAATCAAATATAATGATTGTAGTAAGCATGACTAATATTTCATGTGAAAAATAAAAATAAAACACAAAAACAAAATCATCTTTCAAATATATTTTGTAGCTTTTATTCATCATATTTCTTTAATTTTTTTAAATATACTTTCATATGTTATGATTCTTATTAAAGTACTATTACACATCCAATATATAAAATGAAAATAACGGCGAAAATAACGAAAATCATTTTTCAAATATATATTTTGTTTTTTTTATTCATCGTCTTTCTTTAACTTTTTCAAATATATTTTCATATATTATGATTCTTATCAATTGCTTATGATTCTTATCAATTGCTTGTGCATATGTTATAATTCTTATCAATTTATAACTGAAGTTCATAAATAATAAGATAAGAGTATAATTTTTCACGTGTATCAATAATTTTCTTACATGAACAAATATAAATTTTGTTGCTTTTGTTCATCATCTTTCTTTAATTTTTCAGACATACTTTCAAATCTTATGATTCTTATGAACTTATGAATTGTCTATGCATATGTTATGATTCCAAACTCCAATTGTTTATTAGTCATGAAAAAAATTTGATTGTGAACTTGTAATTGTTCATTAATACTTATTTGTAACACAAAAAATGTTAATTTCATTTTCAAAATACATGTTCATGATTACAATTTTGAATATAAAATACTGAAATCTAGAAAGTTAATATTAATAATATTTATATTTTCTAAGCTAATTTTTTGTTAGATGTATTTTCACTTGTTATAAAAAGTTTTTAATTGTATTTGTTCATTTACATGATTGTATTTACACATATAATCCATTTCAATTAAAGAATATAAATAAAAAATTGCGTTTTAAACATATATATTTTAAAAATACTTATTTTATGATATATAAAATATTAATTTTATTTTCGAAATACATACTCGTGAGTCGTGATTACAATTTTGAATATAGTATATTGAAGTTTAGAAAAGTAAATATTTACATATTATAAGCTAATTATGTTAGATGTATTAATTTAGTATATTATATTTTTATATATTAATATCACTATATATGTGGAAGAATAACAAATGTGTGTATTAGCTCAATTGGAAAGTCTGGAATAAGTTCATGTACAAAAGCTATTGATGCGGGTTTGAATCTCGTTAACAGCATTTTTATTGCAGGACGGGTCCGGGGCGGGTCTAAACAGTTCGGTTCTATATGGGGGCGGGGCGGGGCGGGTCCACTGTGGGAACCGGAACCACCCCGGACCCGGCACGGGTCGGGTCCGGAACCGCCCCGTCCTCGTACGGGGCGGGTATTACCCGCCCCATCGCGTGCGGATCCAACGGTTCTGGGTCTTTTTGCCATCCCTAAGTGGGAATGTCAAATACACAATATATTGAGGTTATTATACTCTATTTTTAAAGAAAAAAGTCAATACGAATATTAATATAATTTTTATTTTAAAATTAATAATTAAATACTAATGCCATGAATTAAGCTTACCAAAATAAAATTTCGATGCACCAACGAATTTGTGCCACTTGTCAGTACTTAACAAACATGAACATGTCAGTAACTAAAATTTCGATGACCATCGAACATGTCAGTAAATAAAATAATTAACTACTAATGCCATGAATTAAGCCAACGAATTTGTGCAACTTGTCAGTACTTAACAAACATGAACATTGTCAGTACTTAACAAAATTTCGATGACCAACGAATTTATGATTTTTTCTTATGAAACGTTTATATAAGATTTTACAGTATCCACGGTTTTTATCCGGATCCGTTTTACGATGTGGAAAAAGTCATGCAGTAGTGGCCTTTTTGTTCCGACTAGGAAACCAATAGTGTTACTCCAACGATGTAGTCTCTCTTTATTGATCATATACACGACCTACGAGTTGACTCCACTGAGTTAATCTCGGTGCTGTGCCATGCCTCTCAAGGTTTCTTATCACACCCAATCACTATTAATTGAGTTGTTATACATCTATTTGCCTATAAAGTTTTGATTTTTAATCTGCTTGTTCGTTGAAGACACGACGATCGTCGAGTGCGAAAGCTTAAATAGGAGTTTGCCCTTTTTAGTATAATGATTTTGCGCCTCACCGCTGTCTGTTTTCTTGTGAAATTTTGCAGGTGATCACGAAAGAGTCTCTCTGGGCTGCTCAGGTGTGTAATTTTGTAATTCTTTGCCGTGTGTATGTAAATGTAAATCTATGGTAGAAACTGTGTTGATCTGATTTATGTCGTGGGACCCACAGCTTGTGATACTATTCTTGCTTGTAATGAAGTTTACTTTTATGTTTCTGGAGACATATTCAGCATCTTTAGACTTATTTGTTTGAGGCTTTTAATGCTTATGTCTCAGCTTTACTTTTTAAAATATGAATATCAAGAGAGAGAGAGAGAGAGAGAGAGAGAGAGAGAGAGAGAGATTTTTTATTGTTGTTGTTGGCTTGTCCGGATTTGAGATATTATGATGTTTGCAGAGGAAAGATTTGCAAACAGTAATGGAGTTGCTATCAGTGAGAGAACACCATGCTCGAACTCTTCTCATTCATTACAGATGGAATGTTGAGAAACTGATTGAAGTCTACTTTGAGAGAGGCGAATCTCGCATGTTTTTGGAAACAGGAGTTAATAGGAATGAACTTGGCGTTATCACTCCACCGGAATATTCCTCTGTAGTACTCTGCAATATCTGTATGGATGATGTGGCCGCGGATGATGTGACCAGAATGGACTGTGGCCATTCCTATTGCAATAACTGTGAGCCTTCTTCTTCTACTCTTGGTATTGTAAGTTTGTGATGATATTTAACTGTTCATTTTGCAATTCTTTGTTCATGTTTTGAAAGCTATGATCAATAAATAAACTCACTTTGGTTTGCCTTCTTACAGTAATAATTATATTTCAGATGGTGTTCGCTTGATACTTATTTGATAATCAAATATGTTCAGGTTGGACAGAACACTTCATCGTCAAAATAAACGAGGGGCAAAGCAAGAGGATCAGATGTATGGCCCACAAATGCAACACCATTTGCGATGAATCAGTCATCAGAAACCTAGTTAGTGCAAGGCATCTTGACTTAGCAGAGAAATTCGACCGTTTCCTCCTTGAGTCATACATAGAAGACAATAAGTTGGTTAGGTGGTGTCCAAATATACCGCATTGTGGCAACGCAATAGTGGTGGAAAACGACGAGTTCTGTGAGGTAGAATGTTGCTGTGGTTTGCAGTTCTGTTTCAATTGTTCATCAGAAGCACATTCCCCTTGCTCCTGCTCAATGTGGCAGAAATGGACCCTGAAATGTCGCGATGAATCTGAGACGGTGAATTGGATCACTGTGAATACGATGCCTTGTCCTGACTGCCACCAACCTGTTGAGAAGAATGGTGGTTGCAACTTAGTTCATTGTGTATGTGGGAGGACATTTTGGTAAGATTGCTTTTGCTTTATCAAACTTAGTGGCTTGTACTTGGCATGAGTGTTTAAATCTTCATGTTCACCAAGTCTTTCAGCATACATATCTTCTTCTCAATGAGGCTTAGTTATATGTTTTTTTTTTGTTGAGATATATGGTTTTTGTGTATATTGAAATTTTGGAATTACTTCCATTTATTCCCTCCATCGTACTTCTTATGTTGCAAGGCCCTTTGTTTGATTATATGGCATTGTAATCCTTATACGCGTTGTTTTGAGTTCCACTGTTACATCTCTTGTAACTGTGTCATATAACTATATACAGTTTTTTGGTTATCTAACTGTTTTATGTCATTCTTTAGTTGGTTGTGCGGTGAAGCTATACGCCAGGACCCTTACACGCTCACATTCTCCGACCACAGCTGTGGTCGCTACAAAGACGACAACAAGAAAAACGCGGAGCAAGCAAAAAAAGACCTAAAGCGATACTTGCACTATTATAACCGATACAAGTCTCATACAGACTCCTTCAATCAAGAATCTGGACTGAGACAAATGATTGAGGAAAAAGTATCAAATTTGAAAAGGGGGTTCGAGTTAAGAGATCTCAGCTGGGTTAAAAACGGATTCTGCAGACTCCTTAGATCGAGAAGAGTTCTTTCATATTCATATCCTTTTGCATTCTATCTTGGTGATGAATTTTTTAAGGGTGAGATGAGAGAGAATGAAAGTGAGTTAAAGCTGCATTTTTTTGAGGACCAGCAGCAGCAACTTGAGTCAAATGTTGAGAAGCTATCGGAGATTCTTGCAGAGCCATTTGATGAATATAGCGATGAACAAGTCAGGCAAATAAAAATTCGAGTAATTGATCTGACTCTGATCACAGACTGCCTTTGCAGAAGAATGTGAGTTCACTTCTTCAAGAAGGCCTAATCTTTCACCATTAGAGAAATTTATAAGTTTTACTTGTTTGTAGGTATGATTGCATTGCAAATGACTTATTGGGTTCGCTTCATTATACTATTCAAATTATCGCTCCTTACCGGTCGGAAGGCATTGAGAAGGCTGAAGAGATAACTGTTGGATGGAGCAATCAAGTAATTAGCAAAGACAAATGTGAGAAGGCAGATATCTCTTTAGGTAAAATGGCTTGGTTATGGCCATGCTAAAACATTTTGCCTACATATTTGCATTACTTTTAGATTGATTTTTTTTTTTCTTTTGTGGTTCAATCTATACTATAGAGCCGTTTCTACATTTTCTAGAGTTTATATCTTAGGATGAAGTTGGTAAAAGGCATGATTCTTTTGAAGGTAAAACAATGACATAAACTAATGAGAAGTGTAATCTGATTTATATGCTTATTATCATTCTTAGTGAATGTTGTGTAGAATGATATGTGCCTGCATTCCATGCTGATGCTGATCATGCATTCTGCAGGAGAGATGATAGAAACCGGGCAGGCATCGACATCTAGGGGTTCGATGGATAGTCCGATGTCATTGTGGAAGCATAAGCTATCAATTTAACAACATTACATCTTAGCAGATTACTCCGGATATGGTATGTGACTTAAAACTAGCTCCATCATGCATGATCTTAGCTTTAGTTTTCCTTGAATTCTGATAGTGAATGGTTGTTTGTATGTATTATGTGGATAGCATGGGAGAATGAAGAATGAATTTTTGTTTATAAATTGAAGAATGAATCCATTTCTTACTTTTGGTAAATTCTTGTTGCTTTGTATGTTGTTACTTGTTAGCCGCCTCTTAGTGTGTCAAGATGACAAGTAAGATGTCATCTCCCTTGAGATAAATTCCTGTTGAGGTGTTTGTCTTGTTTTGAATTTCACGAGTACGAATTTCACCAATTATTTTATGAGTGAGTCTATCACGATTAGCTTATGAATGTTTGTGTTTACATTCCATGAGTAGAGTTTAGCAACTATAAATAAGTTTTTCTCATCATAAATTTTTTTTAAAAAAAAACTCAAAATAAAATAGTTGGGCGGATCGATTACCAGCCACCACCGGTGAGAATAACAACATTTATTAAAAAATCAACCCACACATAATTTTACAAAAAAGCTAATCAGCTAGTACTATTTGAAACGAACGGTTTTTTTAAACTCTTAATATCATTGGTGTGTTATATATCTTGGGCAATCAGTCCTAGAATGCTAGAACTAGAATAGTCTTGCTAAGAACAAACATTAATTGCAGACGTTTCATTTATGACACCTAATCCATGTATTTAATTGGTTTTCTAGGCATGTCCGTATGATTCTTTTTGGAAAACTCAAGATTGACTTACTAGAAGACTGTTTTTCCTCAATCTAATCACTCCATTATTTCTACATAATCCATATTAAATTACTTATAATTAAATAAACATTAGTCAGTTATGTTTCAACCTCCCACCAAACGACAAAATACCTTGAATTTCTTAAATCAGACATCTCACCTCGAACTAAATTCAAGACCTATAAGTCAACAATTATTACAAATTTCTGCGACCAAATTCGTTTAATTTTGTGTTAATGTCAGAGGGAAGTTTGTTTCACTCCCATTTTAATACTAATACATACAAAACTTGTCTTTGTGATTGCCAACTACAAACCCGAGGGAATTTCTACGGACGAGATTCTTCATTCGAAAATCTTAATGAATTTTGAAATAATTATCCTAAATTTAGTGAATTTTTAGTAGGAAAGTTAATTTTCTTGGTATCGAATTGCACGAAATTCAATAAAAAAAAAGAAGGTTGCATATCTTTTTTCTATCTGACCTTAAATGAGCTGTCTGTGATTCACGAACACTACATTTCTTTGGTGATCGTGCGAAATGAATTATGCATAAGCCATGCAAAATGCAAAAAGAATTTTTGTGATCTTTTGCCTTTGGTTTAACTTTCAGCCCTTTTGAGGAAAGATAAAGCAATTTTTTATACTATTAGCTGTTTCGCCCAAATGTTTGCTACCTATGCACAATTACATGATTGGTTTCATCGTTTTTAATGCATGTTTCTTAATTCATAATTATTAATTTCAAGCTGTAGCAATACAAATATTAACACCTTCATTTATACTTTTAGTTACAATTGTTAATTTGATTAGAGAAATATATGCTCCATTAATACATGGTCAAGATTTTATGAGCCAAATAGGTGAACAGGAAAAAAAAATAAACAAATTATATATATATAGATATATCCCATGTTCATTTGAAAATATGTAAAATTATCATATGTTCGTTTTATTGTGAAAAATGTTCCTATATTTTTAAAATTATTGCAAGAAAACTCCTACCGTAGTCAAAATTAATAATATGTGTATTTCAATATATCTAGGTAAGATTTTTGTATTTTTTTGCTGATATACAATTATTTGAAATACTACAATATTTAATTTTGATAAATTCACAAGCATAAACGCCGATATTGTTGTCGCACTTTGAATCGGCTCACCCCGATTAGTTCTTCCAACTCCATGCTTTATTTCAATTCTTATCTAATATTTTATATTTTGTCTCGTCTAATTTAATAATTTCATTTAAATACTAATACACTTATAGATTTAAGAGTAATTGAACTAAACTTAATATTAATTTTGATGGAAGAAGTTTTCGTACAATATTTTTAAAAATACAGAAGTGTATTTCCAATAAATCTAACCAAATGCTAATTTCATGCATTTTCCCACCCAAACAAATGCAACTTAAAATATTTTTCAGTTCTCTCTCTCACACATACTCTTGATTAGGCCAAATTCTATTAGAATTAGAGATCTTAAATGGAAAGGCACAAGAAATTTGCTTCTTTTGATGCAGGAAAAGTCTCAACAACTTAGCCAAAAGCCAGCACAAAGTTGGCGAGGCTTTTTGAGAGAGAGAAAAAAAAGTCACCAGTCAAAACAAAAAATGGTCGCCACTTTCAATCTCAAGTCCCCACTCCGCATGTGTGCGCGAATAAGCATCATGCATTCCAACTCTTATAACTTTAAAAGTCTCCATCTTTCCCATTTAAATCCCACTTGGAATATACTAAGAAAAATGATTTTCCAAAGATTATTTTTGTACAGTAGCTGACTTCTTGTCTTAGTAAAAAAATGTCTTAATTTTCTTGGGATGCCTTCACTCTAATAGCTCAATATTTGAACCCATTTTGTCTGAGCAGTAGTAGCTTTCTGGGTCTGATTTTCAAGACTCTATGTGTGTTTGTGAGGTGAGTAGTCTTTCTCATTCATCAGGAGCAGAGAGAGAGGAAGAGCAACCGAATTTAATGCTTCTTGGAGGGTTTCTGCATGGTGTTTTTGTTGGTGTTTGGGGAGTTTTCGCTTTCTTACCGTGCTGTCGGCTTCCAGCATTTAATTCCCCTCTGATAATTAATTAACATTATCGTACCTGCAGATTTCACTGCAACGATTCCACCATTTATTATCTCTTTCATGCATTTACTTCTCTCTCCCTCTCTCTCATTCTCTGCTTTCTTCTTCATTGGTGTTGTTAATCATGAAAATCTTGTATTGAGAAGCTTCTCAGTTAGAATGTTTTTAGTTCCTAGAAATTATTTTCCCATCATCATAATCTTGATTGGTTATTTAAAGGGCCTTTTGGGATCATTATGAGGAAGTTGAGTTCATAATCATCTCCTAAAATTCTTGCATCCTCGTCCGAGTTCGAGCATGCCTCACATGAAGAACTTAGAAGCCAAGAAGAGGTATCTCTCCTCAGCTGATGCCCGAAGTTTGTTGAAAGAAGAGGTACATTATAGTTTGATTTATTTAATGAACTCGTGGAGATTTATGGTGCATTTAAGTATACTATAATCAAGTTTCTTGATTTTCTTACAATGCAATGTCTGAAACCATGCAGATTATATTGCTGCAGAATGAATTAGATGGCCAAACTGTGTTGAGATCTGCACTAGAGAAAGCTCTGCATTGTCAGCCTCTCCATGATGATCCTTCCTACAAATCTCTCTCTCAGGTTGGCTGCTCATTTCTTGCTCTTGATCAAGAATTCAGACATTGTAAATTTTCGTTTGATTTGAGACATAATCCTCTTTTCCAGCCTGCTGAGGATCTGATCAAAGAAATAGCCCTTCTAGAGATGGAGGTTGTCCATCTAGAGAAGCATCTTCTCTCAATGTACAGAAGAAACTTTGCCAAAAGGCCATCATCTTTGCCTACGAAAATTGATGCAGAAACTCCTCCTGCTCAAGTTGCCAAGACTAGTTCAGAATCTTTAGCAACCAGACCGCGTAATGATTCAGACAACACGTTGCTTGACACGGGTATATACCGGAGCCACTCATCACTCTCTCATTCGGCTTGCTCCTTCAGAGCTTCGCCTCGTGGTGAAGCTCTAGACCCCTACCACTCTATGCCTCTGTCCATGCTTGAGGTATGGCTGTTGTCCCGAATCTTTGATTACGCGAATATGAATTCGGATCTTACCATTATTTCATTTCATCAGTACACGCAAGAATCGACAGGAGAGGCTAAGTTGGGAGAGGAAATTGGTCCCAACTTGCTTTCTGAGGAGATGCTCAAGTGCATCTCAACTATCTACTGTCATCTCTCTGACCCTCCTCTTAACTCTCAAGGTTTTGGCTCTTTCTCTCTCTCATCACCACAAGCCCAATTCTCTCCATCCAAAGAATTTTCTGGATCATTCTACACAATGGTCCAAGTATGCAGCATTGTTAGAGACTCCCAGAGGCTAAATTCTGTTCAAGAACTGCTGCTGAAGTACAAGTAAGCTTACATCATTTACACTAAAATAAAAAATTAGCTAATATCTAACTAATCCAACTCTTTTGCAGATCTATCATAGCTAACCTGGCCAAAATCGATCCGGGGAAGCTAAACCATGAAGAGAAATTAGCATTCTGGATCAATGTTCACAATGCACTAGTAATGCATGTAAGAATCCACATCTGATCTTCCTTCTGTCTTGAGTAGTATCTAATTTTACGCGATGTGCAGGCGTTTATGGTGTACGGGACTCCGAGAGGAAGCCTAAAGAGAATCTCTATAGTCCTAAAGGTGGTAAAAATCCATGCTAATTAGATTAAACTCATCTCTACTCAACTTTATATCATCAGCTAATTACCTCTAGGCTTTGCTTGGTTTTAGGCTGCATACAATGTTGGAGGCCACACAGTAAGCGTTGACACAATCCAAAGCTCGATTTTGAGGTGCAGATTACCTCGTCCATCACAGGTATTATAAACATTCCAATTTCCATACATTCATACACCTTGAATTTCAGACAAATTCAAGAAATTGACATGAATCTTGCTCAAATTTGTTATAGTGGCTGCATTCGTTGTTCTTCCCCAAGGCGAAGTTTAAGGCTGCAGATCCGCGAAAAGCATATGCAGTAAAGCATGAAGAACCAAGGCTACACTTTGCCTTGTGCTCAGGCTGCAGATCAGATCCAACAGTAAGAAGAGATTTCTCATTTCTTTAGCAGCAGATTTTCAATCAAACTAGACTCATCATGTGTTTGATCTTGTGCAGGTTCGTCTCTACACGCCCAAGAAAGTTTTCCAAGATCTAGAAATGGCTAAAGAAGAGTACATTCAAATGAACATGAAGCTGTACAAGGAGCAGAGATTGCTACTGCCAAAGAATGTGGAGTGTTTCACAAAGGAGATGGGGTTATCCCCATTAGGCATAGCAGAAATGCTTGAACAGTCAATGCCTCAATCTTGGCATCATCCTCAGCAAGGAAAGCTATGGAAGAAAGTTGAATGGATTCCTCACAATTTCTCCTTTGGCTTCCTACTCTCAAATGAACTCATTAGGTGATGATGATGCCTATGCACATAGATTCTGCAAGCTTTCACCGCGCTGCACTACGAGCTAAAATCCCATCTGCATATAAAGTTTGCAGATGGGAAAGCAATCTTTTCGCGTAGAAGGGGACTTATTCGAAACGACACTGAGCTCAGAATAGGTGCTGTACATGGTGTGGAAGTGATTCACTAGTCATTCCAAGAACTACTTTGTATCTGCTTTGTTATTCTATTATAAATTCAAAGGATTGAGGTTGTTTTTCCTTCTTGTTCTTGCTGAATGATCCAAGAACACCCTTTCCCAGTTTCATTCTTTAAATATGCTCCAATTTTCAGGCATGCATGGTCGAACAATAACATAATTATGAGAAGCCATCTAACTGTGTGGGAGTAAGAAAAAAGTAGTAAACTTTTTTTTTTCAGAATATTCAACAAAACTGGCTCAAACTTATTTCATTTAATTTGACTAAAGTCTTGAAAAAAATAAGACATTCAATTCGATAGCTTTGCTCGAATATTCCATTTATCAAGTTTCCAAAATTGCTCAAATATTGTTAGGTAGGAACAAATCAGCAGCGTCACATTTCATAAGTGCCCAATTAAATTTGCTGGAAATTAAAAGTCGACTTTAAAATTGTAGATAGCATGAAAAATCAAATCTTTATGGTTTTGGTTTTCAAACTCATGTGATCTATTAGAGGCAAAGAAAAAGACCCAAATAATTTGGCAGTTTTATATGTAACCCTGATTTGATCTCCTGCAGTTTTTGTGAAAGTAAGACAAGATGTTGCCCCTTGGGCATAGGTAGCAAATCTAAGGCTGTCTGCGGCCGGAAATATTTGGCGAGTTCTAATTTAATTTTAAACCACTCTTTCTGGGATTTTGGTCGCGCTTATTTTGGCGCTTTCTCGAAGCTGATTTCTCGCTGTTGACAGACTCAAACCCTCCTCCCTCCCCGCCCCCCATACCTAGCAAAATTCACGGAAAGAATTTCAAGAAAAGAAGCGGTTTTTGCAGGTTACGATGGATGAAGATAATAGAATAGGGCTCGTTTTGGAGAAGACCTCGGATTTGAGGTCCAAGATTGTGAGCTGCATTCACAAAACAGCTTCTCACGTAGAGAGAGAAAGTGAGTCCAAGGAACCTGGAGCAACCCCAGATGCAGAAAATCAAGAAAATGATGCCGAGGAAGAAGCTGAGACTCTTCTCAGTATAAAATATGCTCTTGAATCCCTTGAGGCACAGCTGTCTTCTTTGCAGGTTCTATTTCTTTACCATTTTCATGATTTTAGGTTTTGCTGAAATTGATTTGAGGGCTTTCTAAATGAGTCTAATTGTAGGATCTTGAAAGTCTTCGGTTGGAATCTTGTTTCTTGGATGAATTGAGATACTGGCTATTCTAAGATTTCGTGTATGGCTTACTTCTTGTTGGCTTGAATCATTTTGTAGATTTTCTTTCTGTAATTAAGTAGGAGAGTTCTCGAGTCTGTGATTTTTGAATGGCTGTTTATTGCTCCAGAATTTGTTTAAGGGTCTTTTTGATGGTTCTTGAATCTTGAAATTTTAGATATGGTTTTGTTTCTTGTATGAATTGAGATACCGGAATGCTAGGATTTTACTGATGGTTGGTTTAGTTTAGGGTTGAAGGATATTGTTTTCGGAAGATCAGGGGAAAAATTTTATGAACATGTGAATTAATGTTCTTTAGGGCTCGAAAACTAGTTTGCAAGTGAGAAGAATCACATAAGGTATATGTTAACTTTGCAAGTGAGGGGGTTAGATAAAGAGGTGTCTGAATACTAGATTTCATAGATGACTCACAGGCTAATCTAACAGTAGCCGCATGAAACTTTTTGATACTGAAGCTTAAACACCCAGTTACAACGTATTCTTTTACCTTGTTGATTTAAGCCTGAACAAAGCGTAGTGACTGATTATGTTTAGATAGTAATGCATGAGTGTAGTGGCTAGTTAAATGAATATTAGATGGCTTTAATATCCGGTGAATCATGTGTATATTTCAATGTTTACTCGCCTACTTTGAGCTTTTGAGTGTACTATCTCCAAGATTTTGCCTTCGTTCTACCAGCCACGTATTACAGGTTCTCCTATCATGTGATGCCTTTTGTAAATCGAATTTTAAAACGTAGAGTTTGAATAAGATGTTTGATATGGGAGTTTGATTTTATTGATTTTCTACTTCTACAATCACAGTATCACAACAAGGATCAGTTGATGCCTTAGCTTCACAGAGAATCATAACATGAATGAAAAATCCTGTTTATATTTCTAGCAACAGGAGTTATTTTGGCTGAGAATCTTGTCTTCCAACTCAGATTGAATAGTAATAGATGTTTCGATCATTCGTTTTCTACAACTTCCACTCATGAATACAGCTTCATTTTGTTCTAACCTTCAGTTCATTCATCTAGTTTAAGCATTGGTCCATTGATTGCTTGCTAATTCCCTTATCAGGCACTGCAGCAGCAACAGTGGTATGAAAAAGAAGCCGCCTTAGCTGAAATTGAATACAGCCAGAAGAAGCTGCTGAAAGAGCTAAAGGAGTACAAAGGCAAGGACTTGGAAGTCATACACGAAGCAATCGCTTTTGCTAGCGAAACAGAGGACAACACCGATCTCCTCCTTCCTCCCTATCCAACCCGCCCTTCTCACTCAAAAAACGGCCACCTCTCTACTTTCACCTCCTCCCGCAGATCCCCTCAAAATGGCTTAAACAACCTCCACGACGCCCCTAACAATCACCACAAATCGGAGAGCAAACAGAGCCAATCCGGGCCGTTCAAGTCGATCAAAGCCTTGATATACACAGCAGCCAAGGCAGCTATAACCATTGTAGGGGTGATATCCATCTTGAGCTTGGCCGGTTTCGAGCCACGGCTGAGGAAAAGGGATGATCAGCTTAAGCTTATGGATCTGTTCCATCAGAGGGAGAATGATGAGAAGGGGAGTAGTGCTGAGTGCCCTCCCGGGAAGATCCTCGTCGTCGAAAACGGCGAAGCAAGATGCGTTGTGAAGGAGAGAGTTGAAGTCCCTTTTGAATCTGTTGTTGCTACTCCAGATGTGAGTTATGGTTGTGGTTGAGATTTGAATCACTTCTTGATTTCTCTCTCCCTCTGACTTTTTGTTGAACATGCCAACTTCCTGGTGAAAAATCAAACAATTGTTCAAGAAAATGAAAGCTTGGCTTAGTTTTCCCATTAAAAAATCCCAAAATGCTTGCACAAATACTAGATTGAAATACCTAAAAGAAAATAATATGTATATTTTTAAAAGACAATAAAGTTACAACCTTTTTGGATTGATTGAGAAATGGTCGAATGAGCCGGACTTGTTCTTGAGAGCTATGCTTGTTTTAATGGCGAGTTCACACAAATCTTGAAGAGAGAGTGGAGTTAGTGATTTTGAGAGTGGCATTAGGAAGTAAATTTGACCAGGCTGAAGAACATGATCTTGTGGGAGTTGTGGTGCATTTGAGTTGAGGAGCATTGTGTCTGAGCAGCATAGATAGCAGTTTGGGTGGAGGGAGAGGACATCCTCCGCCGTCAGCGGCCGCCGGAACTCCAACAGCCGCCCTTCAAGGTCCACCACCTTGGCTGATAGAGAGAGGTTGTCATCAACCGGTTTTGTAGTAGAACAGAAAGAAGCACAATTGCCCATTGTAAAAATGTGTCGAAACATAGAGAGAGGGTTGGGATTTATTGTTTATTGTAATATGGATTTTGGAATGAGAAATTGGTGGATGGATAAAGGCTGAGTTGGTAACAGCAGTCTTGGAGCCAATTAGACGAGATTTTGTAATTCATATATTATTATTAGAATTAGATTTTATGATTTTTCCTTTTCTAATTTGAGATCAGTTGCGTGACAGTGATCAAATTACGCGTATTAATAGGAATTCATTCAACTATGATGAGGAAGGTATCTTAACTGTAGATTTACTTGTACTTGAATTATAAGTTTTTGCACTATAATAGAATACAGGTTGTAATACGTAGTATGAATTTGTTATTCATGTATGTTAATTATGTTGCCGAATAGAAGTTAATTTGAACTTATTAGTCAATTCTGATATCACAAAAACTTCAGTGCTCAATTAGTTCGCGACCCAGAATTGAGAGTATATATGTATTATGTGCTCAATTTAATAAATTAATCGTTTGTAGCCTAATAGTAAACACTTCATTTATCAATTCAAAAGATCTTTGGGTTCAAGTCCTGTTATTCCCAGTTTCGTAAATACATTTTTTAATTTATCATAAATTACTGTTCGTTTTTTAAAAATATTTTTAGTTTGCTTTTTTAATTATTCTTTTTTTTTTAAAACGGTTTTTTATTTTATTTTTTAATTATTCCTTTTTTAAAATGGTATTTTATTTTTACTTTTTTTATTTTTTTTTATTATTTTTCCCAATTTCTATCGAGGATGAGCGTGTCATTGTAGCGAATAAAAGTGTCATTTGTAGAGTATCATTTGCTACGAATAAAAATGTCAATTGTAGAGTATCATTTATTAACTATTGTTCGTTTTTTTAAATAGTTTTAGTTTGATTTTTTAATTATTCCTTTTTAAACTTTTTTAAAACGGTTTTTATTTTATTTATTTTACTTTAATTTTTATTTTTACTTATTTTTTCTATTATTTTTCCAATTTCTATCAAGGACGAGCGTGTCATTTGTTGTGAATAAAAGTTTTATTCGTAGAGTATTATTTGCTACAAATAAAAATATCATTTATAGAGTATCATTTATTGATTATTCTATTATTTTTTTTAAAAATGCGATTTATTTCGAAAAAAGTGTATTTGTTTGGAAAAGAAGTGTCAATTGTTGTGAACAAATGTGTCATTTATCTCAGAAGTGTCAATCACACTCAACTAAAGTGTTAATCTTAATTAAGAAAAGTGTCACTTTAATCCAATAATTGCACAAAACCATCACTCAGTGATTTAGTCAACAAAATACGATTAGCATAATAACAAAAAATATTACTCAAAGTGTCAATCGTAGTAAATAAAAGTGTCGATTGCCTCAGATGAGAGTGTCACATTCTTATACAGTGTCATTTCTAATGAATAAACGTGTCAATCGCAGCGAACAAACGTGTTATTTATCTCAGAGTGTCAATTGTATGAATAAAAGTGTCAATTATTGAACACATTGATACAAAAGTAGACCAATTAAGAGAAGCTACAATCTACCTGTACGAAATTCGTTGAAAACATGTGAAATAATCTTGTAAACTAACAAGGAATCTGCTTGGTGAACCACTTTATAACGGACAAGCACAATTCTACCAAGGAATCTTGTAAACTAATAACGAATCTGCTAATTCTATCACCACCGTCACACAAGCAATATTCTCCCAAATTTCAGCAGCGATTTGATTCAATCGACCGAATTAACTTCAATTCAATACACACTTTCTATGAAGATCTCTGTGTGGTGTGTGTGTATATGTGAGTGAGAGAGAGAGAGAGAGAGAGAGAGAGGGAGGGAGGGGCAAACACATCGATTTGGCGAAGCATTACTCCGGCGGCGATGTCTCGCGAATACTGGAAAAATCTGGAGAGCGGAGGAGGAGAGAGCAGATGTAAAGAGAGGAGGCAGAGAGAAGGATGCGAATAGAGCGCAAGCAGATAGAGCGGAGTTAGTGAAAGCGCAAGCAGAGAGAGGAGGCGAGAGAGAGACAGAAAATGTGCGAAGGTGGAGCCGCAAAAACGTGAGGGAGTGGAGAATAAGAGAAACAGAGAGTAGAGTTTTTTTTTAATTGAAGATAATTACAAAATAAATCTTGCGTGCAACCAGAATGTACCATACATCAGGTGCATGCAAGTGTCTTTCTTCTGATATATAAACATTAACGAGTGATTTAACAGTAAGATATCGTTCGAATTAAAGCAAAATGACGTCAAAATTTTACGATAAAGTGAAATTGGTACTTAATTTTTTTAGTTAATAAATCACCAAACTTTTCTTGGAGAATCTGAATTAGTCATTCCGTCCATTAATCTGGTGGTAAAACCGCACTCAATATTTTTTCTAAGATTAAGTATTCTAAAAAGAGACCACCAACAATTAAAAAAATTATGGCTTATAACGTCAATTTTCCTTCAATTATGAATGCTAATAAATTATCATCCAAAAATATAAAATAACATCAATATTTTATAAATGTATAATCCTACAAATTACGACACGTTTGCATAGCTTATCTATTCACTTAATTATAATAAATTTTGTTTTATTCTCTTAAAACCTTAATTAGGTAATTATTTTCCTATTTAGACATCAAATTACCAACAAGTGCAACAATGAGGGTGGTGGGATCTCCTAGAACAGCAGATATCACAAACTGCAAAGCCAGACCAGCCACCTCGCAGCATTTCAGCGCTTTCCCTTTGCTCTTCTTGTGATTATGCGTCTGCAGCGTGGACCGCAAGCTGGGGATTCCGCCCTCCAGTTTTCCCGTGTTGCCTGTGTAGCTACTTCCCAGTACACCGTAGTAGATCTCATGCCAGCTGTCCACAAGCATCTCCTTTACGCACGCCACGTGTAAGTTGTACTTCTTGCACGATGATCTGTAGCTCCAGCTCCTCCCCTTCCTCCCGCACCTGCAATTTTTATTTCCCCCCCAATTAACTAATTTAAAAGAAAATCATATACATACATTATACATATACCGACAGAGAGAGAGAGGAGAGAGAGAATATTGACCTATGGCAAGGGGCGCTAACTTTCTTATACAAATACAATTTGATTTCGCCGTCGTCGATCATCATCGGCAGCTTGGCGCAGCAAGGGTGGAGATCGAATCCGCAGAGCTTGCAGTGGTAGACGAATCCGGCCACGTCCTTCTGGCACGCGTTGCAGTAACGCGCCACCGGTCCGGGCGGCCGGCTGAGGAATTGGAAGGAGCATTTGGTGTAGAAAGGGTGGGTGATGGATTGAGATGGGACGGCGCAGTGGCTGTGCAAGTCGAAGTTGCATGCGCCGCCGCACTTGTACCGCGATCCGATGCCGGCCTCCTTGCAGCCGTCGCACTTGAAAGGCGCCTCCGCGTACTCGAACTTGAGGTTGTGCGCGTGGCTGAAGTGGGAGAGCTCGTTGTATTTCATGGCGGGGGGGGAGAGAGAGAGGGAAAGTGTTATTTACTTATTTATGAAATTGAGTTGGAGAAGAGAAGCATTATAAGAGGATGTATTTAAAATGGTGAAGTAATTTAAGGTTTAGAGTGGCTTGAGATTGAAGCAAAAGGCGTATTTATGCTTATAAGTGGCATTGTTGATCATGAGAATTTTTCTCTTTACAAGACTTGTCAAAATAATACGTGATTGTGTGTGTGTGTGTGTGTGTGTTTATGTTTTTTTTCTTGATTACTAACTATAATTATGATTAAAAAACAAGATTAAGGAAAGATTTAAGAGCATATAAGCTTCTAAGTAACATCCATCATAACTAATTGAAAAGGGTTTATAGAACACATAGGATTTAGAATATTTGGAGAAAGAATAAGAATATGACATGTTGGATTATATGGATAAATGAGAACATCATGGGACTGAGTTAAATTATTACCATGATATCAAGGGTAGGAGAATCAACTATTACATAGGATTCTATATGTAAGATAGCACTTGAATTTTAAAATTAATTATGTATATACCAAGAAAAGTTAATAGCGGTTACGTGTCTTTTGTTTTCTTGATAAAAACTTAATGAATTGGGATGGAGTTTGGGAATCAGCAGTATCCCTCTTTGTGTAGAACTGCTTTTTAAAAACTGGAACTGATTCTTGATTAATATCAAAATGTTACTTAACTTAGAAAATGAGGCTAAAAAGAAGGCAAACTTGCAAGAAATATAAAAGCATAACAATTGTTTATGCTTTTCATCTATGTGTTTCTTCCTAGACATGCTAAAAGCATCACCAATTGTTTAAGGCTTTAAGCAATCACATGTATCTGGAATATATTAAGAGAGAGAGAGAGAGAGAGAGTCATATTCCTATGGTCAAGTTATGCTCTCAAGTGTTGGATTGGATTAGTAAGGTTTCAAAAAATGAAGCTTCTTTTGTCCCTTTGTCTTGTACTTTATATGTTTCTCTTAGTGGACAACAAAAGAAGATTTGAAACATCTTTGGAGCTCAGTAATGTTGGAAATTGGCATCAATTGATTTGAAACTTTGTGCTTGTAAAGAATAGTGAGAAGGGCAAGATGAATCTGATTCTACAGTCAATTTTAATTAGAGTTTTAATCTAAAGGCATTGCTTAATTAAGCATAAGACTAGGAACTTTGTAGCTTGGCATAGCAGTTGAGGTACTTAAAATCTCATATTCACTTTTATATGTAAGATAGCATTTGGAACAACTTAAATAAACTGCTTCTGAATTTTTTCACCGCATAAGCATTTTTTTTAATGTTTGGTAGAACTTAAAATAAGCTAGAATAAACAAAAACTCATAAGTCAGTCAAGAGTGTTTTTCAAAAGCAGAAGCCCAATTCCAAACACTACCTAAATCTATCACCCTCGTTTACAAGCTATTACGCAAAAAGGGGCTCATTTAGGAAAAAAAATATGTAGAATCATCCATTATGAATAAGAGCTCATATTTGATAGACATATTCACAATTCATTGATATTTAGACTTGTGCACGAGACTATCTGATTGAACTATTTGATAGAAAATTACCCTTCTATTAAAAGATAAATATAAATTAAATTAAATAATTAAAAAAAAAGACTATGGAGTCAATAGAAAAATATCATGGGAACCTCGTCCACCATTATATCTTGCAAGTTCAATAAATGCAATTGTTCCCTAATTTAAGATTCTAAAGCATTATTAGTTTATCCACAACACTTATTCGCACAATACATGCATTATTGCTAATAGCATATTCCAACAAATGCTGTGCCTGTCGTCATACATTTTATTGCCCATTTTTGGAATGACGTAAACATATATTTTACGTCCGAATTCAAAATAAATTAAACTTAATCTGTCAATCACAAGTCAATACGACTCCTATAAACAAATCAAAGCTGATTTTGTTCTCAAGTCTTGGTACTTTAGGAGGCAATACTTTTGCTCGTTGGAGACGCAATTATTCTCACCACACAAACCAGTATCACAAATGTAGTTTAAGAAAATTTAATGCAAATAAACTTCCCAGTAGTAAAGTAAATTCACATTCAACATATTTGAGCTAATTAATGGCTCTATGGTTGTAGAATGTAACAAAGAAAGGATGAAACAAGAAAATACAAGTGCAACATGCTGACTCTGCTCCTTCCAGCAACTGCAAAAATAGCATCACACAAAGGTTCAAGCAAGAAAGAATAACACAAAGATCAAGATACAACTCGAAAATACTATGATACTATCCGCATTGAACAGAACAAATACATGGTTTTGTTTCTGGACTGGCTAAGAGTTCTATCCTTAGGTTCCAATAGGATTTGAAGTGCAATAAAAGGGTATTTCTAACATCCCAAACTATTTTATTTGCAAGATAAATGGTTACCCCAATGACCATCAACAAGTAAAATAATCAAAACAAACACAACCAAAATGGAGGGCCTTGTTTTACTATTGTTGATCGTTTATTTTTCTAACCTTTTTGGTTTTAAGAAGAAATATCGAATGATTATCCAATGAGTTGTTGATAGCCACAGGGCAAAAAGAACACAAGGAAAAATTTGACCGGGAAGAATAAAAAATTTAGAATTGAGATACAATAACAAGGATGCAAGAATTCTGGATATATTCTACATATCCGCAAAATATAACAAGGATGTCATGAACATAGCGGTAACAGGTTGATATTTATAACTATCAAGAGTCCGATACATAAACTTGAATAAGAAAATAGAGAAACTTATCCGGGGAAAGAGTATGCGGCATCAATGCAAGAAGCAAAAACACACACAACGACTGAACGACGTATATCTAGAGATTAAAAGGAAAACATCACAGGTAAAGCAACTCAGGCGTCAAACAATTTAAGAAACAATTAATCCGATAAACAGAGAATCCATCATACGAGAAAAAAAAAAACGTAAAAACACAAAATACTTAATGACCAAGATAAAAGTTAGCAACCGATCTCAGTACCTGATTCAAAAAGAGAGAAACGAATCAGAGTTCGAGCTTGAGTTCGTCATCGGAGAAGTAATGGAGAATGTAGGGGGTCGCCCGAATCACCACGACCCAAGCTCCGAACATCGCCACGTGTCTCTTCAGCTGCTTCAGCGCCGCCGCTTTGTCCGGCTTCCGCATAAACATTCCCGGAAACATCTTTTCCAGATTTCGTTCCTTTTCGAAGAAGAATGCTTACGATAACCGCTCTAAAACCCTAAGCCCCTTTACCCTCCCTGTTTTTACTCTAGTCGGTCTAATCAGTTTTCAAGCGGAGAATAGCACCGGCCCATTAAGTGATTATTGGGCTTTCTTATCGGGCCTCGCTTTTCTAACAAAATCTCTATTTATTAGGATATTTTTCAGATTATAATCTTGATATATAGTATGATATTACTTCCACCGTATCTCCAAGGAATTACCTTTGAATCGCATAACAAATCACCAATATATTCTTTAGTTAATTGATAGTAAGTTCACCACTTTATTTTCGGTGAGAATTTTCTATCATATTTTTAGTGTCTCAATATATGTCCTATGTGTATTTTTAATTTAAAAAAATTATTAATTAACATAATCAACTAATTTTAGACATGTAATCACCTTATTGGTGGAACATGTATTGAGATACTAATGCAGTGTTTGGAATAACTTTTATAAGCAACTTTTATGCTTAAAGTTGTATTTAAGCAAAAGAAAAATAGCATTCCAAATAATCTCATAAACTGTTTTTCAGTGTTTTTTTGGCTTCTGTTCTTAAAAAGCACTTCTGACCAACTTATTCTGACTTATTTTAAGTTAAAACAAAAGAAATCAAAAGTCTACATTTCAAATATTAAAAAAAGTACTTTTGCGGTAAAAAATATCAAAATAACTTATTTAAGTTGTTTCAAACACTACCTAATCCTTAGTTATTTATTTTGGGGTTGTGAAGTTAATTTTATTGTGAGTGAAACTTCAAAACATTAATTATTATTTTTTTTTTGTATGCGAGTGATGAAAGAATCTCGCGGCCGCTCCGGACAAGGTGGAGCAAGATAACTTTTTTAAGAAATAGTAGCATTTAACGTGTAATCTTTTTTGAACCTTTCACGAGTATTGAAGTTATAGTCTAATTACAATTTACCGACAACATGTAGTGTAGTTGGTGATTTAGTATTTCGACTTATGCGTATTTAATTGATTTAAAGTTGATCTAGTATTCAGATCCCGTTAGGGTCGATTTAATATTTAATACATCAAAAGTATAAACATATACATGCATCAATGATGAAATTCAGCAACTTGTCATTCCTATGACTTTACACAACATTGAATTTGATATCTATGGAAGTTGTTGGTTCACGATTCATAAGACACGAGGAATCTGGGTGACGGGATTGACATTAAAAGAATTTGGTTGTAGTGGTATGGACCGTCTGAAGATACTCCAGATATTGAATCCTTCAACTTGGTAATAATCAACCATAATCATGAATTTTGAATTGATTTTTACACGAAAAAAAAAAAAGAAGCTGGAAGATGTCTATAGGATTCTGCAATGTGCGTTCCCGAGAATTGCTGTCAAATACCGATGTTGATGCTCTCCTCGATGCAAATGAGCAGAAGATGTGCAATAACCATCATCTCAAAAATCTTAATAATGTTTATGAATTACTAATTTATTTATTTTGAATATAGGAACTCGATGTTTATCACGTCCCATCCGTGATAAATTGGATATTGTATCACACGTCCCATGTGTGATAAATTGGATATTGTATCAAGAAGCCCAAATAATAGTAGATAATGAGATACAAAACATACCCAAGTTCAACATCTCATGCCTTAATTGTGAGATAAGAAAAGTGATTGGTGAAGGGCTTGAACAACCTTCCATTATAGATATAGAATACATTAAATCTTTAGCTTTCTTATCCATTTCAGCTTTCTTTCATGAATATATTGAAAGAGTACTCTAGCTGATCCCGGATTCCTTATCCCACTTGGTTCTTTATAGCCCCACTTCTACGATGGACGATCAGGATCAGTTTGATTTATCGATCTCTATTAAGTATCTAGAACTATCTATAAAAGTCTAGAGCTAACTATACTTGCATATAACTCCACAACTAGGGGTGGGCGCGTGACGGGTACCCGCGCTGCGGGTACCCGTTTGCGGATACCCATGCCTGCGGGTAATTGATTTTAATACTCATTCCCGTTCCCGCATAGAGCGGGTACCCGTATGTGGGTACCCGCGCGGATACGGTACGGATACGGGTTTACCCGCAAATATTACCATCTATTGATAATATATTTAAATTCATAAATAAAAATTAAAAAATACCAATAAATGAAATTTTAAAAACATAAATTAAAATTAAAAAATACCAATATATTAAAACCACTAAATAGGACTACAGGAGTAGATAATCTATTTTATAAACTATGTTCCAATGGTGTTTCAGCATAAATTATAATTATAAAACCGACCATATGATTATCAACTATGAAACCATAGATTCTTATAATTAAAATTACCGTGGAAAACTGTTTAGTCACACTCTAGTGCTAGCACAAAACATGCAAACGGGTACCCGCGCCGTCCCGTGCCCACCTCTACGCAAGAGGACCTCATGTAAAAAAAAATTGTATATTAATGCGGGTACCCGTTCGGGAACGGGTATCTAAGAATAAAACCCGTTCCCGCTCCCGACCTGCTTGATTTTTGCGGGTACCCGCATAACGGGTATCCGCACCCATTTTTCCCGACCCGAACGGAAAATACCCGAACGGGACGGGTACGGGCGCGGGAACCCGAATTGTTTGCCCACCCCTATCCACAACCTTCTAGAATCTCATGGAAACATTAGATGAGTTGGGCTAGGCTAAGGGTGGCCCAAATAATGTGTAGCAAGACCCAAGTTGTGTTAGAAAGCTCCCTTGAAACACGTGGTAAGTGATATTCTCCCCAACTCAATTCGGTGGCGCCCTCATCGCACCCTCCTTATATGCCTCAATTTCGTCCTTGTGATTCTACAAGGTCAGCTGGTGCTCCCAACTTGCCTCACTTTCCGATTGCTCCTTCCACTTGACGAAGTAGTCCACATAGCTCGGGTGAGAGGTGAAAGAATAGGAGGAGATAATTGATTACCTTCCTCCACTTATATTGCTGCAGCTTTGATTGTTGCTTGTGTTTGGAGCTTTTGGACTGTGTCCCGACCCTTTCTTCCCCCGCGTGGACAGAAATCTGAAGGAAATGAAAACTGCTCTCACACTCTCACACGTTCTCACGTCTGTGTTTCGTAGAATTGAACTGGTGTGAATCATGAATGAATTCTGAGCGTGCATATATCATATTTATAAAATAATGTATAAGCCATTATATTATAATTGTGATCCATTAGTAATTATATTTCTAATGGGCTTTCAATAAATTAATATCAGCCCATAATATAATTAATAATAACTCGGCCACCTATTTATCAATTAATTGATCTATCCAATTAATTCCAGATAAATAGTTTCCATATTATTAAATAATGTATAAATACATTAATCTATTAATAATAATTTCCGAGAGAACATAATAAATACTGGGCAACTAATTGGGCCAAACTAGGGATGCAATACAAGAAATAAAGTCGGGCCTCAAATTAACTATGCTCAGCCCAGAACAAAATTAATTAATAAACACAGATTCATTCCACTAGAGAATCCGTGCTGACTTACCCATTTATCGCAACTTGAGCATGTGCTTGTATTTTAAATTTAATCGATCCCTGTATTTAAGATAGAAATATATGGTAATTAATTAAATCCACTGACAACTTAAATTAATTAACATCTTATTATATTCATGAGTAGTACCACTCGACCTTATTAACACACTTGAACTTAATCAATCGGCCGGGTTTATTGTGCTAATCCTTATGAGTTCCTAATGAGATATCATCAACCCATTTTACTATGATACGGTTGCAAAATACAAACAACCAGCATGAGCCACAAATGATTACTAGCACACAAGATACGTAGATCCGATGCACTCAGCTGAAGTCTTACCAAGCTTAAAAGATCAGCTAAGTCACTCGACCTTATTAACACACTTGAACTTAATCACCGGTCGGGTTTATTGTGCTAATGCTTACGAGTTCCTCATGGATATTATCAACCCATTTTATTAGGATACGGTTGCAAGATACAAACAACCAGTCTGAGCCACAAATGACTACTAGCACACAATATACGTAGATTCGATGCACTCAACTGAAGTCTTACCAAGCTTAAAAGACCAGCTAAGTCACTGAGATCTTGGTTCTCCACTAAGGTCAATAAGGAGAACACATCTCACTGTGATCCATCAATACACCACCTTAAGTGTACCAGTAAAGACAAACAGTCAAGACAAGTCACTTCTTATCTAAACTGCAGCTTAAACCAACAACTTACCCTTAAGTTGTCTTAGCTGTGATAACTGTTTATATCTTGTCAGTTCAACAAATTGTGTAGTCTTCTGTGATATCCGACACACTATACAAATTTAACTTTTATACAAGATAAATGATTACATGTGCAAGTATATATTTATCAGATAGGAGAATAAAATAGTGGTAAGGACAAAAGCATATTGTATACAAGCATAAAAACTGCTTCCAGTATACTAAATCCCAACAAGAGCCTCGCCTCAGTACGGCCCTATGTGCAAGTATCTCCTCAATCTCCTTGTCGGACATAGTGGTAATGGCGGTTGTGCCCTCTTGGATCTGCCCTTACTCAGTTCCTCCTTGTTTTCATGGCTTCAACAAGCACACATGAACTACGTTTTACATCTCCAAATGCGAAGGTAGCTTTAGCCGGTAAGCTAGCTGACTCGCTTCTCTATCGGTTTTAGTGGGCAAGAAGTTTCACCATGACCAAGTTTCCTTCCTCGAACTCACGTGTCTCCTCTTAGCTAAGTAGGAGACACTTCTTCATCCTCTTCATGGCTTTGGCTAAGTAAGAGTGCACCATGGTCGACTTCTCATGCCAACTTTCGGCAAACTTGAACCTTGATTTCATCTATTGGTGTGGATAGCTTTTTAGGTCAACCATGAGTTCCTCATAGTGTTCAAAGATATTGTTGCATATTTGGCAAATTGACTTCCCATTGTTTCCTTCTACCTCAATGTAAGGGTGATCCAGTGATTAGAGGATAACAGTGGCACCCTAAAAAACATCTTCTTTTCCATCCTGATTAAGAGAAAGTGGTCAATAAAAGTCGTTGAAAAACAATCAAATTTCTATATATATTGTCAAGTTTACATGTATTTCATCCACAAGTATGCCAATATTGACATAGACATAGCAATATTGACGTAGAAAATTAAGATATGCCACAGGTGGTAAGCACCGCCAGAGATTTTCTCCAAAACTATTACCAACAACTTCTAGCACTGATATTAAACGATAAAAGGCAAAAGTGTTGAAATTAAAATATAACACGGGCAAACTGAAGTCCACCAAACACACTCACAAAGAAAAAACTTTTTAATTAATTAATAGAAATATTGCACTCTACATTATCTACCAAATCAAATTTATCAATAGAGTCTTTAATTTTTTTTCAGTTACAAAATTTTATCAATTTTTATTTCTTTTCTACCAAAAAAATTTCCAACCAAATACTAATTGTTCACTATTAAAAATAGCAAGAATTTTAAGCAAAATGGAAGCATCTTTAGAAGTTCATATTAGGGGCATTTTATAATTTAAAAGCAAAAACCTACATGCAAACTATCCAGTGAGATAGAAGAATAGAAGGTGGTGAGCTTTGATTCCAGATTGAAATATGTCTTAATTTTCTAACATAATAACGATGATTTCGTTAGAATTAGGTATTAATTAAATTCAGTAAATCCGACGTGGCAAGCAAGATCGCTCACAGAACTCGCACTTCAGTAACTACCGTCCCATTTTTCCGCCAGAAGATCATCTGGCCCAAAAATGGTGGCCCATTCGGTGGGCCACCAATCACGCCCCGTCACGCGTGTATTGGTGGCCTACCTTTTTAAAATTAAAATATTTTTTTATTGCTAACATGGCCCACCAATGCACGCGTGGCATGGCGTGATTGGTGGGCCACCGAATGGGACACCAATTTTGGGTCAGAAGATCCGGATTGCATTTTTCCGGGATCACCTCACCTGTACACAATTTTCCTTTTCCTGTCCTTTTCCTGTCCAATATGAAATGCACCGTTTTGATAAATGACAGATTTTTAATTTTTTTTAGTATTATTTCATTAAATCGAAACAATCTTCTTCCTTGCAACCTATTTCGCTTCTGAAACTCCAGGTCACGCCTACCCCCCTCCACCGTCACCCCTCCCGGCGACGTCATCTCGGCCGCTTCATTGCTGCCGAGAAAACCCAGTACGCCACCCCCTCGCCTCCTCAACTTAATTAGTCCATTTGAAGAAGAAAGTTTGAAGTTTCAGATTGCATTGATTTATGGCTTTGATCGCACGCCTATTGTCCGCTCTGCCGAGCCGAAATATTCCGTCAGGATTCTGCGTTCACTCCGTTGATGTCGGCGAGGATTCGTCCAATTCTCGACGACATTGTAATCGATAGCGTGATTCTGGAACTTCTAACCGAACTTCCGGCCGTATCGCAGGTGATAACCTAGGGCGAAATCACTCACGAACTGTCGCCGCGATGGAATAACTTGTCTGAGGACGGATTCAACCGCCGTGATTTCATGTTGACGCGATCGTATTCGTTCGGATTCGAACGGAATTTAGGATAGGAGAGATTAGTTTTAGAGCCGTTAACATCCTCTCCTTGGCGATACAGCAGTGGCGGCGAAGGGGGTAGCGCGTGGAGCACATGGGCGGATCCAAGGGGGGTGGGTGGGTGCGACCGCGCCCCGAATTTTTGTGTAATACTATGAGTTATCTTTTATTTCTAGTAATTTTTATACTTGATCCAATTAAATTTTTGAATTCGACCCCCCGAAATTTTTAAATTTGTTATCCTAACTTTGAAAATTTTTAAAAAACGTATATTAAGTGTCACATATTTTAGTGGAAGTGTAGATTTTGAGTTTTGAATACCTAGTTTGGTAGAGTCAACTTATATAACTTGATGCAATTATTATACTATATTTTTTGTTTAATGCAATTAATATATTATGTTTGTATTTTCTTTTTTCATGTACTTACTGATATAAAATTAAGAACATTTGAAGGATAAATAAACTATCGTTTAAATACTTATTAATTCCTCAGTTAAATATATTGTTATTCTTCATAATTTTTTTTAACTAAATTTAGAGTGATGTTAAAATAGGATTGTGTACAATATTTTTTGAATAAATATAAAAAATATATGAATTATTCATGAAATAATAATATAATACTTAAATAAGCCATAAAGAAAAAATATAATTAGATTTAAGTAGAAAAATGTGCTAAAAGAAATTTTTAGGGGCTCCGCCCCCGAACCCCGTACAAAGAAAATTCAAGCCCCGATAAATTTCGCCCCCTAATGAAAAATCCTGGATCCGCCCTTGGTGGAGCAAACGTCCGTCACGTCACCGTTCAGCTCACTAACCAAACCTAGAGTTTTCTCTTTCCGCTACTACAGAGGCATGAAATCCCCATTTTTCCGACGGTGGAGCATCGGCGGCTTCTTCCCGTTATCCGAGTCGAGCGCGCGGCTCGGCTCATACAGCGGCGGCAACTCCTCTCGGCGGACGAGTGGCTAGCCCAATGCTCACGCGGTCGTCGGCGGCAGGCGCGGTGTTTTCGTCGAGCCGGCTGCGGAGCGGCGATCCAGAGGCGCTTCTATCACCCCGAAGAGATTCAATAGAGGTGAGGATAGGGGACGCGTGGATGGTTGATAAAAAGAAAGACAATCTCATGGGGCAATTAATAGTCTGGAAATTCTGATGGTGGCATTTAAAGACTTAGGCCTTTTTCTATTTTTTTCTTTTTCAAATGTTCATATATATTCTAGAATTTAAATCGTGATTTCAACCTCAAAATAAGGGAAAATGTGCAAATATACATGAGGAGCAAAAATATCTTAAAATATGTTTAGGTGCAAAAATGCCATTGAATTTTTAAATAAAAAACAAATATACCCTTAATACATATTTTAAGGACAATTTTTTTAATTTAATATGATAAATATACCTTTAATTGAAAATTGATATATTTTCTCTAGAAATTTACCAAAATTAAGAAAATCATAAAAATTGGAGGGCGTTTTTTCTCTTCATATTTGCTCTCCAATTTAAAGTTCAATAGCATTTTTACACCTAAACATACTTTAAAGCATTTTTGCTCTTCATAGTGAAATTCAAGGACATATTTGCACCTTATCCCTTAAAACAAATACCTTAATCGTTATGAGTATGTAAAAGTTTTAAGTCAACATTTATTATAATTGTAGTTATACCATTCTTTTTACTCCATCGGTGGAGAAATGACCAAGAATTGACTCTAGCGGCGCCGGTGCGGTGGAGCTGGCGGACGAACGGAGGCGGTCCCACAAATTGCTATGATAACATTACCAACTAATAAGATTACCAATAATTAACAGTAGTAGTTCAATTTAGCATAGTACTTGCTAGTATTATAAGTCTGGTCTAATTTTGTGCACTTATCAATAAATGATCTATTTGATCTCAATATAATCTAATGCATTGTGCAATCATCAATAGTTGTTACATTGGACAAAGTCCAATTTAATAACTTGGAAGTTACAGAATCAAGCTTCAAATATCTACATAATTATAAATATACCACGTATAAATATTCTTGTAGTATGGTACACATAAAATTACAAAAATGGTAATCCATTTTTGTAAGAAACTACGAATTTTCAAACGGTCAGTAGTCTTCGAAGTTGTAGTGCTCTTTTGGCGCAAGTAATTAAAACCAACATGGAGGGGGAGTGGGAAATCTGGTGAAGCGAAGATGTGGAAGTCTTCAACTACCAACATAAATGTAATCTGTTGTCTTCTCATCTGTAAAAGCATCGAATTACTCTCATTCATAAATGCCGCATTATTTAGTTGAGTTGTCTACCACCATTTTCATTATTTATCTATCTTATCCCTCACCACACTCACTCTCCAAATCTCAATCTGATTTTCTTCTTAGAAAATAAAAGACAAAAATTGAAGTTGTGTTGAGTTTTTTGGTTAGAAGTGAAAAATGGGGGAATATGTCGTGAAGGTTGAGGAAGCGAGAGCGTCGGCGGACGGAAAGCCGTCGGCTGGGCCGGTCTACCGGAGCATCTACGCGAAGGATGGGCTGACCGAAATCCCGCCGGCAATGAACTCTCCATGGGAATTTTTCAGGTACCATATTTATGAAATTATGAAAATGTACACGCATACACTGTTAATTTTTTATATATTTCTTTTTCCATTTTAAAACATGACAAAATCGCATAATGTGATTGAGTTGTTAGTTTTACTAAAATATGTCATTAGATTGATATTTCATTATTTTTAAAATGGACTCATTTTCCTATTTTTAGGTATGAAAAATGTCTCAATCAACCAACTTTCGTAATTACAAACACTATCTAATTCTAATCTTGTTAATTATCCATTTTGTAGTGAATCCGTTAAGAATTACCCAAAGTACCAAATGCTCGGTCGCCGTGAAGTGAAAGATGGAAAGGTACCCTAGATAAGTCTATCGGGTTTTTCATATTTTATTTTACTATGAAATATCGACCACATGATATTATGCACATTCATAATATGATATTATTGTGGGATTTAATCATAATATTTTTTTTTTTGTAGAATTAAGCTTAAGATTAATTTAAAAACAATAACGTTTTAATCAAATCTGCAGGCGGGTGCATACAGTTGGCTAACGTACCAGCAAGTCTACGATGCAACCCTTACAATTGGTTATGCTATACGACGTCGTGGCGTCAATCCAGTTAGGACCATTTCTTAATTAATTTTTTTTCACTAATTAAATAAATAAATTCAAAATACTAGCACCTATATATCATTATGAGATTTCTTCTCTATTTCTTTCAGGGCGATAAATGCGGCATATATGGAGTTAACAGCCCTGAATGGATCATGGCAATGGAGGTATATATGAATCAAATCTTGAAGATTTTATTCTTCTTATTATATTTTCTCTTTGTTAAAAAAAAACAGAGGCTTATTTAATTGATGTACAGGCTTGTAACAGTCAATCTATTACATATGTACCACTGTATGATTCACTTGGTACGTTAATCAATTTTATAAAATTCATGACTTTCATCCATGAATGAATCAGGCAATATCTTGAGTTGGTATTTTTTGCATTTTGCAGGTCCAAATGCAGTTGAGTTCGTCATCAACCATGCTGAAGTTTCCATAGCATTTGTCCATGAAACCAAGCTGCCTGCTGTAAGTTGTCTAATCAACAAAAATAGATTAATATATATATATATATATGTATAAGCTTGTCTTACTTTTTAATCTTTGTGCAGATACTAACATGTCTATCCAACTGTGCCTCAAATCTAAAAAGTACGTCAATACATGATCAACATAACTCACTAAATCCCATCTTGAAATTGAATGTAACTGAGACATGTTTTGTTCTTAAGCCATCGTCAGCTTCGGGAACGTTTCCCATAAGCAAAAGGAGGCAGCCGAAGAACAAGGCGTAGCTTGCTTCTCTTGGGAAGAGTTTGCTCTATTGGGAGATTTTGAGGTCGAACTCCCTCCGAAAAAGAAGACAGACTCGTGTATGATAATGTACACGAGTGGCACCACCGGAGAGCCAAAAGGAGTCATTCTATCAAATGGTGCATTTATGTCTGAAGTCTTGTCTATAGATAAACTTCTCCGAGAGACAGCAAAAGAGGTAAAATTAAGACTACATTAATTCTTGTTTGGAGATGTTTTAGCCTTGGACTAAAACTGTAAATGCATGAAACTCTTCAGGGCAGTGAAGAGGATGTATACTTTTCTTACCTTCCATTAGCCCATGTGTTTGATCAAATCATGGAAACCTACTGCATCTTTTCAGGCTCATCCATCGGTTTCTGGCAAGGGGTATGCTCATTCATCAATATTTCATTTCATAGACATTGATTTCATATATTTGATGTTGTTAAGATGTTTGAACGCATAGGATATCCGGTTCTTGATTGAGGATCTTCTTGTACTCAAGCCGACTATATTCTGTGGCGTTCCTAGAGTTTTCGATCGAATATACACAGGCATAATGGATAGAATTGCAGCTGGTGGTACAGTGAAGAAGTCACTATTCCATCTTGCATACACTTAGTAAGTGTTTATTTGCCAGAGCAAATCTCATTAGCCTCTCACAACTTCTTACAAGTGTTACAAACAAATGGTAATTGACAGCAAACTAAGGAATCTTGAGAAGGGCCTCAGACAAGAGGAAGCTTCTCCCCTTATGGACAAACTTGTCTTTGATAAGATCAAACAAGGATTTGGTGGGCGTGTTCGTCTCATGTTATCCGGTGCTGCGCCTCTACCAAAGCACATTGAGGAGTTCTTGAGAGTCACTTGCTGCTGTGTGTTGTCACAAGGCTATGGTAAATATATATATATATATATATATATATATATATAGATATATATATATATATATGCATGTATTTCCTACCCTCTATGCCCCTCTCTTTTCTAATCTCTCAATTGATAAAATTTGTGTCAATTTTTGCAGGTCTAACAGAGAGTTGTGCTGGATGTTTCACTTCCATAGCCAATGTATTCCCCATGATGGGAACAGTTGGAGTCCCTATGACAACCATAGAGGCAAGGCTTGAATCCGTACCCGAAATGGGATATGATGCACTTTCTTCTTCTCTTCCAAGAGGCGAAATTTGTCTCCGGGGAAACACCTTGTTCTCCGGCTACCACAAACGCCAAGACCTCACCGATGAAGTAGTCGTGGACGGGTGGTTCCATACAGGGGATGTAGGGGAGTGGCAGCCTAATGGTGCAATGAAGATCATTGATAGGAAGAAGAACATATTCAAGCTGTCACAAGGGGAGTATGTTGCTGTGGAGAGTCTTGAAATCACTTACTCACAGTGTCCTGTTGTTACATCAGTGAGTTGAAGCTGAGACATGTTCTGTTTCTAACTCTTTTCCTTTCATAGTACTAACAATGTTGGTTTAGATTTGGGTGTATGGAAGCAGCTTCGAGTCGTTTCTGGTGGCGGTGGTGGTGCCGGAAAAGAAAGCGCTTGAAGATTGGGCGGCGGGTAATGGAGAGAAAGGCGATTTTTCATCGCTGTGTAATAACACGAATGCGAGAAAATACGTTCTTGATGAGCTCAACCGCACTGCTAAGAAACATAATGTAAGCTTGTAGAGTCTAATTCTCTCTGACTATTGTACTTACTACAATATGCATACAATAACGACGGAATTCCGACGCCGAGTTTTGTTGTGTCGCTAAATTAGTGGTGGGGTTGGTGAAGGAATGTCTATCGGTACATTTGCGTCACTCAGTTTTTACACATTTGATGTTGCTTTCAGCTTCGAGGCTTTGAAATGCTGAAGGCTGTTAAGCTGGAGCCAATTCCTTTCGACATGGAACGAGATTTAGTTACCCCGACGTTCAAACTTAAGAGGCCCCAGTTGCTGAATTTTTATAAGGTACTCTTTCTGTCTCATTCCATTAGTCCATTTTACTTTTCATTACTCTACTTTTCTTATTTGACTTAAAATAATACTACATAATATATTATCGTGGATTTCACTACTTTATACTATTTTATTTATAACTTTCTTAATCTCAATGGAATGGGATGGAGAGAGTATGTTTGTAGTTTGGTCAATGTGATAATTTAAAGTACGTGTTGATTCTCCAACGGGGACTAATTAGGATTTGCCATTACACGTGTATTTATATGTTTGAGTCTAAAGTCCAAAACTAAGACCCGCCCTGACCCACGCCGATGTGCTCGCGCTCTCGGACACTCGCATGCAACGGGTTATAGTCATGGAGGTGGCAAAGTATTAGATTCCACGTGCTCAACAATGACTGATTCGAGAAATATTGTGATATATGCAGGATTGCATTGATAAGTTGTACATTGAAGCTAAAGAAGCAAAGCCATAGGGGAACTCCATCAAAGCTCCTTCTAGTGTATGTTGGTACATAATTTGACAGTTTCTAAATATCAGATTTTCTTTTCTTATTATTCGGGTCTGTATTATTGAATAATATGATATAAGGGTACTATTTAGAACGATTATACTCCCTCCGTCCCACTTGACTTATCTTGTTTTCCTTTTGAGTTATCTCACTTCACTTGTCTTGTTTTCTAAAAAGAAAAATAATTAATACACAAGCTTCCACTTTTTCTTTGTGGGACCTACTTTTTTACACACCATCAGTCACTCTTCTATACACAATCTCCACTCATTTTAATCTTCATGCCGAAAAGAAACAAAACAAATCGGACAGGGAGTGAGTATATAATAGGGGAACCGAAAAAATAAGGGAGCCACCACGTTGCGCAATGCTGAGTCATGACGTTTTGAAGCCTTGAAGGTGGAACCTAACTAACCATCAAAATCAAGGACAGCTGAAAATGTAATGCCAAATCGACAGTTGGAGGTTGGGACAAAATAGATATATTGATTTAAAGTTTTTTTTGTTAATATGGAATTATAAGCATACGTGTTACAAATCCTACTTCCAGAAGTCAATATTTTGATTACAATTTATGTTACTTTGATTTAAATATCTATTGCTTCCTCATAATAACAAATTACTATTTCTCACCTACCAGCAGCAATGTATTAAATACTCTCTCCGTCCCATCCGATTTGACTTCTTTTCTCTTTTTCATTGTCCCACTTGACTTGGCCACTAACTAAAATAATACTCTAATAAGTTCTAATGGGTCCCACCACTTTATACCACTTTACACACAATTGCCCACTATTCTTAATAACCGTGTCCAAACCTATTAAGCCAAGTCGGGCGGGACGGAGGGAGTATTAAATATTATGTCGACATAAAATATCATGGATTAATTGCCAAAATTAACTTTTTAGGCAAGATTACCGGTCTTGGACGCTAGGTTTGGTTACAAGGATTCCACTAATTACTTGTAAACTAACACTTGTCACCCAACTTACCTTTCAATTCATTATTTAAACAAAACCTGTTGTAAATATATTTTATATATATACTTACCATATATTGTGATGATACGTAAACCCTAAGCGTGGCGACATCTTGTACTCTATAAATAGAGGTCTCCACCCTCATAATAATATACATCTCATTCTCGCTCTCTCTTTTATTCTTTCGTTCCATTTAGTTTATAACAAGTTATCAGCACGAATTGCTTCTACCGAAAGTATTAAATTTATTTTCATATCGCCTCTATCGAAGCACGATCGTTCTCATTGTTTGATTTTTTTTAAGGTATGCATTAATTCATAATATGAATCGCTCTTTCTTTTCTCAAAATTTTGCCGAAATCTTTATGCTGCCTGCTTGTTATTTAAATTGATAATATTATGTATTATTGAAGATTGAAGTTGTGGGTAGCACGTTTTGCTTATTAATGTTTTGAGAATTGTTTATGCAAAATTTCGATGCTCCTTATTCCAAAAGAATAGTGACTCGTTGATGATATATGTTTCGAACAAACAATCCTTATATCATGTCTTGCACGTTTACAAAGAAATACAATTGTGATACTTTAAATTAATGTTGTATATCAGTACATGTGTATGTATTTTTGAGAATTGTTTATGCAAAATTTCGATGCTCCTTATTCCAAAAGAATAGTGACTCGTTGATGATATATGTTTCGAACAAACAATCCTTATATCATGTCTTGCACGTTTACAAAGAAATACAATTGTGATACTTTAAATTAATGTTGTATATCAGTACATGTGTATGTATTTGTTCACTTTATCAATTCTATATTCATATTTTGTGAGATGTCCTCACATATATATTAATTAATTGTTGCTCCTTAAGTAGCACAATTTAAATTTCTGAAGAATATTTCATGCTCTTAAAGAGCAATTGACACTTACTTATTGAAATGATTTAATTGTTGCTCCAGAAGTAGCACAATTTAATATTCTTGAAGAATATTATATGCTCTTGAAGAGCAATTCCAAAACATATTTTTAACTTAAATTGTTGCTCCAGAAGTAGCACAATCAATATTCCCGAAGAATATTACATGCTCTTGAAGAACATTTATTTTACGCTTTTATTTATTTGTTTGTTTGTTATTTATTTGTTTAATGTTGAATCTAGATTGTTGCTCCTGAAGTAGCACAATCCATATTCGTGAAGAATATCATATGCTCTTAAAGAGCAATTCAAATTTATTGAAATAACTCAATTGTTGCTCCATAAGTAGCATAAGTTAATATTCCAGAAGAATAGTACATACTCTTAAAGAGTTATTAATATTATCTATGTATTTTTTATATACCTCAGTTTCTTTTTGTTGCATACTGTATAATATTTATATCTATATATACATACAATCTTAATTTGGTGCTCTTGAAGCAACACACAATTAATATTCCTGAAGAATATTATGTACTTTTGATGAACAATTCATATAATATGTCTTATTGATGGGCGAATCTTGGTTCTTGAATTGTTATTGTTGTTGCTCCCGAAGTAGCACAATTTATATCCCAAAGAACATTATACGTTCCTAAAGAGCAATTAGGTTTCTAAAAAAAATATTAGTCTTTCGCCTGAAGTGGTTTAATATTGGTGCTCCTGAAGTAGCACAATTTGTATTCCTGAAGAATGTTACATGTTCTTGAAGAACAATTCAAGCTTTTGATTTTGACAAATGTTATATGTTTATCACTCTAATTGTTGCTCTTGAAGTAGCACAATTAACTCTACATGTTCTTGGAACAACTAAAACTTGTCATTTTGAAATCATATATCACAATTAATATTCTCGATGAATATTACATGTTCCTAAAGAACAATGTATATCTAAAGGTATGTTGTAATTTAAAATATTACCTAATTATATGGAGTGGTAGCAAGAGCTCCTCTTTGAATGACAATTGCATTTCCAATATCCTATTGTGGTTTAATTTCTTTTCAAGAATAGATGTGAGATCCGGTAGATCTCAAAATTCACAATTTATTGATTTTACGTATCGTGAGTAAAACTAAGTTGTTGCTCTGGAAGTTACATTCCTGAAGAATGATCATATTGTGATATTAACATTACTATCACATATTTGTGAAAATGCCTCAACTTTTGCTCCTGAAGTAGCATAATTTTATATTCTAGAAGAATATTAAATGCTATTAAATAGCAACTCGTACTTTCAATAATATATGTTATTCCTGAATAAAAAAAAATAATTTATGTCTTGTTGACATTAATGCACTCTTGATATCGATGTCAATAAGAGGCACGGGAGAGATAATAATAGAGTGAAACGAAGCATCCCAGCAGGATTGCATAAAAATATTAATTGTTTGTTCTTCCTAAAGCTCGATACGAGTATATGTATCCTAAATTGCGAGATTTTAAAATCTAGTGCATCGAATATCATTAAAGGCTCCCGAAGAGCTTGTATCATTTTATCAAATGATACTAAATCAATTATTGAGTTTGCCCTTACTTTAGTAAGTCTAGAAGGAACTTACTAAATGATATCCGCTGCAATGGATACCATATTGAAATAATATACAAAGGTAGTGATTCTTTTGTATTTAGCCGGAAGCAAACAAAAGAAAACTTATCACACTACCACCTTGAATGTATTACACATTCATAAAAATAAGTGAGACAAAACATGTCATGAACCGGAAGTTCAAAAGAGTTTTATGCTTTGACATGATATGTTTGGACATCTGCAAGCAACTTTGATGTGCAACATAATTGAAAATTCATATAGGCGCTGCAGAGAGATCCTGAAGAATTTCTTAATTTCCATGAATGTTCGATTTCTAGAAGAAATATAGAACTTGTTAGTACTGCAAGTTCAAACATAATGAGCTCAATTCCCTGAAGCAGATTTATCTTGATAAAGCTAGTAAGTTTATTAAACTCTAAGTTCCTCTTAAAGAGGACTTAATATTATATGACTTTGGGATTGAGATTAAATATTTAGTTGCTCATGTCCATCCTCAAAATGAGTTTTGTACGTATTAAATATTATTATGATGAAATAACATTTCCAACATTAGTTGGAACATATGTCACATTTGGATTTATGAAGTAATCAATGTGAAATCTACATCTAACAAAAAGCACAAGAACAAACTAGTCACATTTGGATTCCAAAAGTAATCAATGTGAACAAGAAGTCAAAAAACTCACTTGCAAAAGATTGCGAATCAACTTCTTGATGCTTTAGTATGTATATAAAAGAAGTGACAATGTCATACATTTGCTGCAAATACCCCCAACAAGATTTCATGTCCCTGAAGGACAAGTATAAATGACAGCAAATGCATTAAAAGTTCGTCAAAAATATGGTCGACCAATTGGTTCTAAAAAAAAAATTGTGTCTAAGAAAAGGGGCACAACATATGAACCAAACAATGACGAAAATGATTAATCAATCAAATGAAGTTCTTGAAGAACTACAAGCGTCTGAAAATTATGAGATCTCAATATATTGGAGAGATCGAATATCATTGTGGACGCATGGCGATATATTCGCCTTTAATATGACTCGTGAAATGAAAAAAGAGGATCCTCAATGACGATCTATAAAAGATTGTCAAGATTGAAATAATTGGCTAAAGAGGAACGAAGTCATATAAGGTGAATTAATATTCCCTAGAAAGCCGGAAAAAATTGGACTTGTAGTTCCAAAATCCAGAAAGTATATCCCCGAAGGATACAAATGTGTCTTTGTTACAAAGAGAAATGAAAAATTACGAGATATAGGACAATACTCGTAACATAATGTTTTTCTCAAATACCGCAAATTAATTATGTACACTCCCATAATAGACGACATTGTATTTAGAATTTGATTAATCTACTTATGTCACAAAAGGCTTGATATACACCTTATGGATGTAGTAAATATTTATCAATATGATTCACTAAATAGTGACATATATATGAAGATCCCTGAAGGATTTAACTTGCTCAAAGCATGTAAGTCAAAAAGATGTTTTCAATTAGACTGTAAAAGTCATTGTAAGGGCTGAAATAGTACAACCGTATATGATATAATAAGAAGGACGAGTATTCCTTGACAGAAGGGTACATAAATGATGACTTGAGTTTGATTAAAACTCCTAAAAAGCATACTTATATGTATACTCCGTCCTAATGACTTACATAGAGCAAATCATTATGTATTATTTTATTCATTGATATGTTGATTTTAATATCCAACTCACATCCTTGTCGGCATTAGGGGGAGATATGAAATATAAAGATTGAATGCCGCAAATATCTCGTTGGATTAATCATTTAGATTCACGCACTATGAACCAGAAGTTCATCAAATTATTTAGTGCAAAAGGAGTGATTAAAATCCCACATACTTGTATATGCACCATGAACGAACTAAAGTTCCTCATAGAAAATATAAATCAATTGATTCTCATCAGCGCCAGAAGCATGAGAGATTTATTGGTGCTAAGTGATAAGAAGTCCGCGGAATACAAAATTAGAACATATCACTCCAAATTCTTCCTGAAGAGGATATGTGAATTATTATGTACAAAAGTACTTGATGAAATCATCTCATGCCTAAAGACGGAGTTCGAATCTAAATACTTGGGTTGAACTAATAATTGTCTCGACCTGTAGATCGAGCATCTCCATGATGGAGTTACGTTAGTCGACCTACCTGAAAGGTCTTTAAAGAGATTTATTACATTTCATCAACATAGTCACCTAATGGTTGATTCAATCACTTGAAGTGAATGAAGACTCATTTAGACCTATAGAAGATAACAAAGATGTTTTAGGACCAGAAGTTCCTTACTTATGTGCAATTTGAGGATTTGAAATGATATTGACCATCTGTTGTTATCTTCGAGACAAATATGATGTTGGTCTATTTATGAGAGTAATGATATATTGACATATTCTATGCTATTCTCTATGAGAATAATTAAACTTGTGTTGCACATATTAGTGTAGACCTTGAAGATAACCTTGAAGATTGTTATCTTGAGGGGGAGTAACAAATTGTAAATAATCATGAAAATTAGACTGACTCCTAAAGGTCAAAGACCCTGAAGGTCAAATGGTTGTACTCTTTCTAAGTTTTTTCCCAAATAGTTTTCTTAGTTAAGGTTTTTAACGAGGCATCCAATGCAACACACGAGTAAATAAGTCATTGAGATTGATTCATAAAAGAGACAATGGAATACATGATCTCCAAAGGAGTGGCGGCATCAACATCCAACAAATTCGCTCAAGTGACAAGCTAGCGGATTCTTTTACAAAGGCATTACCAACGTCAACATTCAAGAAGTTGGTACACAAGATCGATATGCGCCGACTCAAGGATCAAGAATGACTATATTGAGGTGGAGCAGCTGTACTCTTTTTCCTTCGACTAGTTTTTATCCCAATGGGTTTTTTTTCTGGCAAGGGTTTAACGAGACAGTAGTTTCTTTTAGGAATGGTCAATCAAGGGGGAGTGTTGTAAATATACTTTATATATATACTTACCATATATTGTGATGACCATGTAAACCCTAAAAGCCCATGAGCCCATCTTGTACTCTATAAATAGAGGTCTCCACCCTCATAATAATATACATCTCATTCCCGCTCTCTCTTTTATTCTATCGTTCCATTTAGTTTATAACAAAACCGATATTATTATTATTATTATTATTATTATTATTATTATTATTATTATTATTATTGAACAAAACCGATATTTATTGTTTTTTACTTATACATGTGCAGTGTTTTTATTAATAAATTGAATGTCTCCCTTCTACGAGGATGAAACTATTCGATATAAACATTTTGGAACAATTCGTCACGCGAGACACATCATTTATTAATTTAATTTAAATAACATTACATATCATAAAGTATACCAATAAGGGTATGACTAAAATCATAGTCCAGCACGATTCAAGAATTCAATACCACAAATAAGTTCTTTTTGCCTTAATTTGAAATATCTTATAAATAAAAACTAGATTCCCAAATTGTAGTCGTTAAAGCCCATAATTGTCACAAAATCGACTCGGTAATAATCAGGTCTCATTTTATGTATAAGGCTTGGTATTCATCCTTTCTTAGACTTTTTAAAGTAGTAAAAGAATTAATTATTCGTGGTATCAGAGCATACGTAAATCAATGATTGTTAGGTCCCTATGCTAGATTGATCCATGTAAAACGATGCTCATACCAATTATACGTATGTGTGTTAAAGTACATTATTGTCCTATATTGGATCGATCCCCTAAGGTAATCAGATTACCAACTTTTCAATTGCATATTTTTCACATAGACCCAAAAAAGGAAAAAACAAAGAAATTCACGACTATACCATTCCACGTACTACATACTTTCACACAGTTTTTCAATTACTTATAAACAATTTTACGGCGCAGGCATCTAAATTTCCACATGTCGATTTCCCCACACAATTCAATCACGCACATCACATTTCTTTTCATACGTAGGTTGCCAGCCGTTGACATTTTAACGGTTCATGCACCCACAATCAGACACGACGTCGTATCGCGTCATCGGAGCGTAATCCCCCATGTCGTGGCGCCACCTGATTGGGTCCTATACTCCTATCCCCCCACGTGCCGGCTCTGCTGCTAATAGGTCAACGGCTAAGATACCGTTACGTGGCATTATGCGGCCACGCCCATTAAATCTGGACCCACCCAAAAAAATAAATAAAAATCTGGGCCCACCGGCCGATGGCTTTTCGACCGCTTGACGGTTTATTTTTTGGCGCGTAAATAAAATGTGAAATTTCTGCGGTTCTACATAACGGCAGTTTTCTTACTACGTTTCTATCTATAGAAGTCGGGGTTGTTAAGGTTTTTACCTAACTTTGACTATTCGGAGGTTCAAAGTTTTGGTCTTGCATTTGAGGGAGGGGATTACATTTAGTGCTAATGATTCGAAATAATTAATATATCAAGTTGTTCGTATAATCGTATTTTATCCCAACTAGCAACTGGATGCTTAATGAATTCGAAGTTAATTTGTACTCCCTTCGTCCCATTATTTATGTTCCATTGGGACTGAGCACGGTAATTAAGATAATGGAGGTAAAGGTATAAAGTTGTGGTGTAAAACTATAAAGGGGTGGGGCACTTGCTTAGATTGATTGTGGTCCACTCATTTATTTCCTTATTTGGTATGAGACATAAATAATGGGACAACCAAAAAAGGCAAGTGAGACATTAATAATGGGACGAAGGGAGTACATAAAAAATATAAATTTTATATGATAGGAATGGTATGATGATTCAATGTCTTGAAAGTAATTCTTTATTAGAGCGTAATCTTTCCGAATCAAGAAAATGTTTTTCAATTTGAAAAAGTAAAACTTACATTAAAATAATTTCGATCAAATATTGCCTCCTCTACAGAGGCAGTAAACAATTTGTAAATTAATTAAATAAACAGAGGAATATCTGAAAAGTATTGTCAATGGTCAATCAAATATAGAAATAAACTAATTAGTACACACTGGTATATATAATATATTGATGCCTAATTATCTCGTTTCCACGTTAACCTTCTGGAATTATAAATGTGTAGATATATAATATAAGATGTTCCTTCTTAATTGTTAATTAGTGAATATGGAAAGTAATCATCATTGTCACACCATATAATGTAACTGAATTCGGAAACAGTCTCATTATAGTAAAAAGCTGAAAAAATACTTTCCAAGATTTAGAAATTCAATAATGTCATAATATATAAGAAAAACTATATTAAAATATAATTATAGCTTAGTCTTTACTATAGCAGGCAGTTGAGACGCACATATTTCTTATTCTTAATCCTCACGTATCTCTCACCACGTGTCCCCCTCTTACATCCTTAGTTTGCCTACTTCTCTCTCTCTCTGAAATACTACTTTGTATATATACACACCCTCACAATCTCATTTTCTCAATCCTTGAAAAAATAAATTGAATTCCAAAAGTCTCTTCTCAAAAACAATCCGATCAAATTATTCACAACTTCAACTGTATATCTGATGGCAATCGTGGCAAAAAATGCGGCCGCAGCCGCGCCGGAAAAGAACAGTTTCCGGCGTCAGAAATTGAGTGCCCTCTTCAACGAATCATCCAATCAAGATCACGACTCCGACGGATACACCAGCTCCCGCCACCGCTTCAGCGACGCCTCCGTCTCAAGCATCTACACCGCCGACAACTCCGCCCTATACTTCTCCAATCCAAGCAGCGCTGCCTCTTCTCCGTACAACCCCACGTCGCCGTGGAGCCACCCCTCGCCTTACACCAAATCCCCATGGATCCATCAGCTCGTGGCGTCGTCATTGCCGGCAGACGACGAAGACGATGAAGCGGCTGCGAACACCTACGGCCTAATTGGATCGCTCTACCGCGAGGAAGGCCACGTGTATTCCCTCGCCGCCGTCGATGGGCTGCTCTACACCGGATCCGACAGCAAGAATGTTAGGGTTTGGAAGGATCTAGAAGAATTCTCCGGTTTTAAATCCGGCAGTGGATTTGTTAAGGCCATTGTTGTGTACGAGAATAAGATTTTTACGGGTCATCATGACGGGAAGATCCGGATTTGGAAATTTTTGGGAGATAAAAAGAACACGCATAAACGGGTCGGGTCGCTGCCGAAGACCCGGGATCTGTTGATGAAATCAGTTAACCCGAAGAACTACGTGGAAGTTCGACGACGTCGTAATGTTCCGTGGGTAAAGCACTACGACGCCGTTTCGTGTATGAGCGTCGATTCAAATCAGGGTTTGTTATACTCCGGCTCATGGGATAAAACCTTGAAGGTGTGGCGGATTTCCGATTCGAAGTGCCTCGAATCGATTGCGGCGCACGACGACGCCGTGAACTCGGTGGCGATGGCGTTCAACGGATTGGTATTCACCGGCTCCGCCGACGGCACGGTGAAGGCGTGGCGGCGGGAGCTGGTGGGGTGGTCGACGAAGCACGTGTTGGTGGAGACGATGCTGAAGCAGGACCACGCGCTGACGTCTCTGGCGGTGAGCCACGGCGGGGACGGCGGCGGCGCGCTCTACGCGGGCTCCTCCGACGGTCTGATCAGTTTTTGGGAGCGCGAGAAGCACTTCATGTCGTACGGCGGCGTTCTGAGAGGCCACAAGCTGGCGGTGCTGTGTTTGGCTGTGGGCGGGAATTTAGTCTTCAGCGGATCGGCGGATAAGAGCATCTGCGTCTGGCGGCGGGACGGCGGCGGCCTCCACTCGTGCGTGACGCTGCTTACCGGACACAGCGGTCCGGTGAAGTGCCTCGCGGTGGAGAGAGACGCCGCGGCGGCGGAGGAGGAGGAGAGCGATGAAAAGCGGTGGATTGTGTACAGTGGGTGTTTGGATAATAGCGTGAAGGTGTGGAGGGTTTGCGAGAGTCCTCTGAGCCAAGTGGAGGAGGAGGAGGAGGAGTGAGGCGCCGCGGCGGAATTGAATGGAATTGAGGGTGGAGAAAGTAGGTAGGGCGTAGGCGGCGGCGCTGTAGCCGGGGTGTGAACGAGGCATGGATTTTGCCTGACGCAAATCGAGGACCGGCCAATGGGGACATAGAAAATTGTGATTGTAATGAATGCATAAAGTTTGATAAAGCTGGGCATCGAATCATCATCAATTTGTATATATTTTTACACATCCAAACTGGTTTTGATTTGTAATATTCTTCAATAGTTCATTGGTTTATTCCATCTTTCTTTGAATATGCATAAATATGTTTTTTTTCTATAAATTGCCTTATTTTTTTCCTTAAACACAACTAATTGAAATTCTTTAGATGTTCTTCACTATACCGGAACCCAAAATTTATGATTTGAGGAGTTCAAATATAGTTTCCTTAATTTTGGGTGTGAAAGTCTAGTAAAATATAATACTCCATCTGTCCCGTCCGATTTGTCCATATTTTCTTTTTGGATTGTCTCATCTCACTTGTTTACATTCTAAATAAGGAAATGAGTCTCATATCTTTATCAATTTAAATCAATTTTAAACAATTAAATATCTATGTGTCTCACCCTTTACCACAAAAATAAATTCTAAACAATTATTTAATTATATAAATTTTACACTTTTACTATATAAAAACAATTCGCATAAATAATCAGGGAAAAAAAAAAGAAAAAAGACAAATCACCTATTACGGAGGGTGTAGTAATTTATAAAAAGTTTAAATCAAATTCACAGTTTTTCAATATTTGGGAGGCGCAGTGGCCTCTATATTTCACGCATATTGTCATGTATGTTAGTAAAAGATCTACAATAATTAAAATATTTTACTAACTTGATTCTAGTGTAATTAAGCTAGATTTTAAAGATATAGGACAACATCATTTCTGAAATTCTAGGATAGACAGTTCAATTGTATATATGACACTAGTAACTTTTGTAAAATAAAAATATAATAAATTCAAAATAAGTAAAACACTATTGAGTCTCGTGCTCTACAAACATGTGACAATAATAACTTATGTATGATAAGATCAAGTAATTCTTTTACAGAAATATTAAAAATATATAAATAGTAGTTGTAGTGACATACTTGATTGTCGGATATAACCATGAGAATAGCGATGTCGATGTAATTGTTGGGAAAATCGTTAATATATATATTATTTATATATATATATTTTGTTAAATGGAAAGTTAATTAGCATTTATTCTTAATTTGACTTGGGCAAAATTCAGCCCGTTGAATCGTCTTTTCGAGCCTTGATATATATCCGATTTATGAATTGAGATATATCACATCGATCTACGTTTCGAGTAGATAATTATAGTGTGCTTAATTTCTCGATTCCGATTTTCGGTGAGTGAGAAATAGTGGCTCGAAGTTTGGGGGGACAAAACTAATATGTTACCTAAAGTGGAGAAACTTACCTTATTCGGGTTTTGGAGAGTTATTACATTAATCAATGTCCCACATCGATTAATGAATAACGTTTTGTGTGGTATTTAAGTCTCTACCACATTGTAGGAGATAACTAAGTGACATGTGGTGGGCTTGGGCCACACATGCTCATGCGCGCGAGCCTTTTCGCCGACCGCCGCACCAAGCCCGTGCCCGGCCCCAGTTCCGGTTCCGGTTCCGGTCCTTGTCAATTGGTAATTGGTCCTTTGGGTGGTCCGCCGAGTTTGTTCGTTGGGCTAGGCTATTGGGCTAGGTGATCTGGTCCAGTCGTTGGTGCAGTGAACCGGTTGCACCTGATTCCTCTCCGTGGTGCAGTGCTCCTGCTGCACCAGAGTGTATTCTTTTTGGAAGTCTCTGGAAGAGACTGTTTCACTCTCCACTTCTCCACTACTTACCATCCACGACCTCCTGCATTGATGGTTCCAACACCTTTCACCTGGGTGGAACTGCCTATAAATAGGCCAGATTACATTCCATTTCAGACACACCAACAAGAAGCACCTGAATTCATCTTAGCTGCATTCTTAGCTCTGCATCTTAGCTCCTGTAAGTTGTCCTGCAGCTTCTGTCCTCGCCGGAAAAGTCCTGTTCGCCGGAGCTCGACGATCTTGCGGTGCTGCAATCTTCGAGACATTCGTCGTTTCATCTTTGGGGAAGATACGCCAACACCGAGAGCACTACCGGGCGTATTTCGTCTTGCGGATAGAGGACTCCTCGACTCGACGAAGCTTTCATCTCTAGTTCTTTGTTTATTTGTATTTTTCGACTTACTATTGTGGTTGTAATAGCAGCTTGTTTCTAACAATCGCAAGACGAAATAATTTCTCTACTCAAGCTGCTTCAAAAATGTCTTCCTCAAGTGCTGCTTTGTCCGACGCTGCCGCCGCCGCTGCTTCTGCCGCCGCCACCAACCCCGCTGTTTCTGACGTCGTTCCCTCCTCCGACAATGTTGTTCCACCGACGTCTGTTCCTACTCCAACTCCGGCGTTTGCAAATCCAACTCTTGCCGCCATGTCTGCCGCCACTGATGCTAGGATAGCACTTAACCGTGCTAATGCCTCTAACACGGCATTCAACTTCAACGCTATGTCCTCTGCCTTGCAGAGCAATGTCCCTTTTGGGAGTGTGAACCACCATGGAATGGTGGGGGGTTCAAACCCAACGCTGACGGCACCTCTGCACTCGTCTAGAGTGTTGCCCGCTGCCGAGAAGCCGGCCAAGTTTGGTGGAGCCGACTTCAAAAGGTGGCAGCAAAAGATGTTGTTCTATTTGACAACATTGGGGTTCACGACTGTGCTGATGGAGAATGCACCCGCCCCTCCAAGTGACAACGAAGAGAACTTGGAAGTCCGCATAGCCTATGATAATTGGCTAACTTCTGACTACTTTTGTAAAAACTTCTTGCTTAGTGGACTAGATGATAGTCTGTACAGTGTATATGCAAATGCAAAGTCCTCCAAGGCAATTTGGGAGGCACTTGAAAGAAAATACTGTACTGACGATGCAGGTACCAAGAAGTTTGTAGTCGCCAAGTTCTTGGACTACAAAATGGTGGACTCTCGACCGGTCATAGAGCAAGTGCAAGAGTTCCAACTCATTGTCCATGACGTCCACGCCGAAGGAATGCTTTTGCCAGATGCTTTCATTGTGACAACCGTGATAGAAAAGCTTCCCCCGAGCTGGAAGGACTTCAAGAGCTACTTGAAGCACAAGCGAAAGGAAATGACGCTTGAGGACCTTGTGGTCAAGCTCCGCATCGAGACCGACATGAGGACTCGAGATGGGAAGGGCAAAGCATCCGTGGAGCCAAGAGTCAACCTTGCTGAGAAAGGTGGAAACTCCAACAATGTTAAGAGAGGGCGTCCGAATAGCAACCCCAAAGGGAAGGGCAAGGTGCAATCCCGCAAGTTCGAAGGGGACTGCTACAACTGTGGCAAATCTGGCCACATGTCTAAGGACTGCCGTAAGCCGAAGAAGAAGAGGGCTCGTCAAGCCAATATGTTGGAGATTGACCTCACTGAAGCCGACCTTGCGGCCGTTGTCACTGAAGAAGCAAACGTCGTGGAGAATGAGGGGAAGTGGTATATTGATACCGCTGCCACGACACATGTTTGTGGTGACCGAAGCCGCTTCATCAAGTACAAGAGTTGCCAAGGAAGGAAGCTCAATATGGGGAACCAAGCCTCATCTGAGGTAGTTGGCTATGGTACTGTGGTGCTAAGGTTGAGCTCCGGCAAGAACCTTACTCTTGGAGAGGTGCTGCATGTCCCTGACATCCGAAAAAATCTTGTATCCGGCTCTATACTAGTCAAGAGAGTGTTTAGACTAGTTTTTGAGTCGGACAAATTTATCTTATCTAAATTTGGAATGTTCCTAGGAAAAGGCTACCTATCTGAGGGCCTTTTTAAGTTGAGTGTAATGGCGATTCGCCAAGAGCCCGTTGAGGCTAAAAATAATGATAATGAAGCTACTTCCTCCTACTTGATTGAGTGTTCCGATTTATGGCATTCTAGATTAGGACATGTTAATCTAAATGCGATAAAAAGATTAGTTAATCTCGATCTACTTAAAGTAAATGAGTTTAACAAAACCAAGTGTGAAGTTTGTGTTGAAGCAAAATTGGCTAAGCAGCCATTTCATTATGTAGAAAGGAACACAAAGCCTCTAGAACTCATTCACACTGATGTATGTGACTTGAAGTTTGTACAAACTAGGGGTGGGAAAAAGTATTTTATTACTTTTATTGATGACTGCACTAAGTATTGTACTCTTTATCTTTTAAGGAGTAAAGATGAGGCGATTGAAGCTTTTACTAACTTCAAAGCAGAAGTCGAAAACCAACTTGATTGTAAAATCAAAATGGTACGAAGTGATAGAGGTGGAGAATATGTAGCTCCTTTTGAAGAGTTGTGTAAGACAAGTGGTATTATTCATCAAACCACTGCCTCCTACTCGCCTCAATCAAATGGTGTAGCTGAAAGGAAAAACCGAACTTTAAAGGAGATGATGAATACTTTGTTGATAAGTTCTGGACTGCCCCAGAACATGTGGGGGGAAGCCGTCTTGACGGCTAACTACTTATTAAACAAAATACCTCTAAAAGGTAGAGATGTAACTTCTTACGAGTTGTGGAAAGGAAGGAAACCTTCCTATAAATACCTCAATGTGTGGGGGTGTTTGGCTAAGGTAGAAGTGCCTTTGCCTAAGCAAGTTACAATCGGACCTAAGACCGTCGATTGTATCTTTATAGGATATGCACTGAATAGTAGTGCATATCGATTTGTCATTCATAAGTCGGCGGTGCCCGATATGAATGTTGGAACTATTATTGAGTCAAGGAATGCTATATTCTTTGAACATATCTATCCTTGTAAAAAGGATGATAAAATTGAGTCAAGCTCTAGTGGTGAAGCAAAAGAAGTTGCTAGTAGTTCTAGAAATGTGAGGGTAGAACCCGATAAACGTAAGAGGCAAGCTGCCGATCTTGAAACTTTAGAACCAAGACGTAGCACTAGAGCAAGAGTTGCTAAGGACTTTGGTCCTGATTACGTTGTCTTTCTTTTGGATGAAGAACCGCGGTCTATAAAAGAAGCTCTTTCTAGACCCGATGGCCCACTTTGACAGGAAGCTGTCCAAAGTGAAATTGATTCCATCATGCAGAATCACACTTGGGTCTTAACTGACTTACCCGAAGGTTGCAAGCCCTTAGGATGTAAATGGATCCTAAAAAGAAAGTATAAGGCATATGAGTCAATTGATAAATATAAAGCTCGTTTAGTGGTTAAAGGCTTTAAGCAAATTGAAGGATATGACTTCTTCGATACTTATTCGCCTGTAATGAGGATTACGTCTATCCGTGTGCTTCTCGCGATTGCTGCTTTGCACAATCTTGAGATTCACCAAATGGACGTGAAAAATGCCTTTCTAAATGGAGATTTAGAAGAGGAAATTTATATGGAACAACCTGAAGGGTTTGTTGTACCTGGTCAAGAGCGAAAGGTATGTAAGTTGGTGAAATCCCTATATGGATTGAAATAAGCACCATTACAATGGCACTTGAAATTTGACGAGGCTATGTTGTCGAATGGCTTTAAGATTAATGAATGTGACAAGTGTGTTTACATAAAGAATACAAATAATGGTTTTGTAATTATTTGTCTTTATGTAGACGACATGTTAATTATGGGACAAAACCTTCAAGTCATAAATGACACCAAGCGTATGCTTAAGAGAACTTTCGATATGAAATATATGGGAGTTGCTGATGTTATTCTTGGAGTGAAGATTCAAAGAACTCCCAAAGGGATTATTTTGTCTCAATCTCATTATATTGAGAAAGTGCTTAAGAGGTTTAATGCCTTTGATAGTGCGCCGGCAAAGACTCCTTTAGAAGTTAATGTTCACTTGAGCAAGAATATGGGTGATCCTGTTGCTCAAGAGGATTATGCTAGAGTCATTGGTTGTCTTATGTACATCACGAATTGTACGAGGCCTGATCTAGCTTGTCCGGTGAACAAACTGAGTCGCTATACTAGTAATCCTAGTAAAGAGCATTGGAAATCTCTTGTAAGAGTTCTGAGGTATTTGAAATACACTCTTAACTTTGGGCTGCACTACTCGAGACATCCCCCAGTACTTGAAGGGCACTATGATGCGAATTGGATATCCGACACTAAAGACTCGTTGTCTACTAGTGGTTATGTGTTCACTATAGGGGGAGGAGCTGTGTCGTGGAGATCCACGAAACAGACGTGCATAGCCCGCTCCACCATGAAATCTGAGTTTATTGCTTTAGATAAGGCCGGTGAGGAGGCCGAATGGCTCCGTAATTTCCTTGAAGATATTCCATGTTGGACGAAACCCGTGCCACCTGTGATTATTAACTGTGATAGCTAAGCGGCTATTGGTAGGGCCAAGAGTGGGTTGTATAATGGTAAGTCGAGACATATTCGTCGTCGACATAATACCGTAAGACATTTGATCACGAGTGGGGTTATCTCTGTAGACTATGTCAAGTCTATAGATAACCTAGCGGATCCGCTTACTAAGAGTTTGAATCGAGATCAAATGTATAAGCTCGTAGAGGGAATGAGAGTTAAATCCACAAGTTAAAGACGATTATAGTGGATACCCAACCTTGTAGATTGGAGATCCCATGAACTTGGTTCAATGGGAATACTAAGCTATATGAGTCTGTTGATACCACACTCAAATAGTCTATTCGCTAAAAGAGCTCGAGAGTGTTGGTGACCTGTCAAGTGGTGAGGTTAAGTTTTTGACTTTTAATGATTCTTGGATGCCTTGAGAAGGTGGAGTATGATAGGATACTCGAGTAAGAATCACCTATGTAAGTGAGAAGTGAGGGCCGCTTCTATGTAACAATTATGAATCCAAAGAGGTTGTCCATGGCCAGTAAAGGACACAAACATGAGAACGGACGAGGTTGAGACTTTATAGTGTTAGTGCTATTGTCTAAGTATACACCATGGAGGAATAGTTCAAGGCCACGTGTCCACTAATCCGCCGGTATGCTCGATAGCACTGACTAAAGAAGGTTCAAGGTCACAAGCCACCTACCCTGATGCTTTATTGTCTCTTGAGGACAGAGCTGTGTGTCTGCATGCATGCATTTGGCTATTTCCACTCATGTGGGGGATTGTTGGGAAAATCGTTAATATATATATTATTTATATATATATATATATATTTTGTTATATGGAAAGTTAATTAGCATTTATTGCTAATTTGACTTGGGCAAAATTCAGCCCGTTGAATCGTCTTTTCGAGCCTCGATATATATCCGATTTATGAATTGAGATATATCACATCGATCTACGTTTCGAGTAGATAATTATAGTGTGCTTAATTTCTCGATTCCGATTTTCGGTGAGTGAGAAATAGTGGCTCGAAGTTTGGGGGGACAAAACTAATATGTTACCTAAAGTGGAGAAACTTACCTTATTCGGGTTTTGGAGAGTTATTACATTAATCAATGTCCCACATCGATTAATGAATAACATTTTGTGTGGTATTTAAGTCTCTATCACATTGTAGGAGATAACTAAGTGACATGTGGTGGGCTTGGGCCACACATGCTCATGCGCGCGAGCCTTTTCGCCGACCGCCTCACACGCGGCGTGGCGCGCCGCGCCGCGCACCGCGCCCGCGCCCGGCCCCGGCCCCGGTTTCGGTTCCGGGTCCGGTCCGGTCCGGTCCGTGTCCATGTCCTTGGACTTGGACTTGGACTTGGATCTTGGATCTTGGCAATTGACAATTGGTCCTTTCGGTGGTCCGTCGGGCTTGACAGTTGGGCTAGGCTATTGGGCTAGGTGATCTGGCCCAGTCGTTGGTGCAGTGAACCGGTTGCACCTGATTCCTCTCCGTGGTGCAGTGCTCCTGCTGCACCATAGTGTATTCTTTTTGGAAGTCTTTGGAAGAGACTGTTTCACTCTCCACTTCTCCACTACTTACCATCCACGACCTCCTGCATTGATGGTTCCAACACCTTTCACCTGGGTGGAACTGCCTATAAATAGGCCAGATTACATTCAATTTCAGACACACCAACAAGAAGCACCTGAATTCATCTTAGCTGCATTCTTAGCTCTGCATCTTAGCTCCTGTAAGTTGTCCTGCAGCTTCTGTCATCGCCGGAAAAGTCCTGTTCGCCGGAGCTCGACGATCTTGCGGTGCTGCAATCTTCGAGACGTTCGTCGTTTCATCTTTGTGGACGATACGCCAACACCGAGAGCACTACCGGGGCGTATTTCGTCTTGCGGAGAGAGGACTCCTCGACTCGACGAAGCTTTCATCTCTAGTTCTTTGTTTATTTGTATTTTTCGACTTACTATTGTGGTTGTAATAGCAGCTTGTTTCTAACCGTAATATGGAGAAAGGAAATATTGAGCACCTATTTTTATTTGATAAAGATATGTATATCGATAACTTCCTTCATAACGGACTGCTTTGTACTCAAATGAAATATATACGAAATAGAAAGGACTTACAATTAGATATTTGAAATAGTAGGGACGAAAATGAGATGAAAATATATAAATTCATTTTCGTCTCTTTTCCAGTTCCCACCTTATTTCGCAGTCAAAATTTCGTGAAGCGAACGCGTTGATCAAGAAAATTTGGGTCGTCGTGAATTTGATGAAGAATGGGTCTTTCAGCGTTTTCTGCTTTCAAGTCTTCGTTCCGATCCCTCCAACTTTTCCAAGTCTTCTTCTCTATTACCAAACCAAACCACTCCCAATCAAACCCACTTGTCTTATTTATACGATTCAGATTTTTCGTATACTCCCAATTACTCACTTCACAGCAAAGTCTCCGTAGTGGAGAAACATTTTTAGCACCAAGTGTCTTCATCAGATGATTCATTTGTTGTAGTGTTGCTTTGTTTCTCGGATTTGAACCGAATAGAGCGTGTGATGTGTGTGAACTGAGTCAGTTACTATGAGTAAAGTCTTGAGGAATTTCTGGCCTGGTTCGACGTCGAAGAATGATGATCGCGACGACGAGTACAGTACGGAGTACTCCTTCGCCATCGAGTACTGCGGCCCTCCGGTCAGCCACGACATTCCTAAGGTGGTTCCGGTGGAAGTTCACCGCATTCCGACGGCTGCGGTGGCGGTGGTGAAGAGTAATTTATCCATACCAGTTCTTCATCCAGTACTCAGAAAATGCGATAATTTATCAATTGAAGACGATAGCTCTAGGGTTCCGGCGTCACACATCGCTAAATTTGCGACCTCCGGAAGAACTTATTCGAGAAAAGTAGAGAGCTTTTCGGAGAAGGAAGATCCTTCGGCAATCAACACCAGAGGTCGTGGTGCCTCCAACGTCTTCGATGAAAGTTCCAGTAGTTCTGGCACGCTTGGATTCTCTGATGGCCGTGATGACTCCAATGACCTCTCGGCAAGCTCGGATATCGAGGAATTTGACGACGATAATAAGGCGAAAGTAACGTACAATCACGGCTCTGAAGCCAGCACATGTAACTCCATTGAAGAAGTGGAAGGAGAAGATGAAGTTTCCGGCCAAGGAAACAGAGCATCCGTTGCGACATTCCGTGATATGTCTTCCAGTGATTCGATGTCCGAAGAGAGCGATCACGACAAGGCTGCAATGTCACCGGAGAGGCCAGTGTTCGTCGATGATGTGAAGGGGGAGTGCCATAGATGCAATAAACGCAGCCGCTTTGGAGAGAGAGAAGTTTGCATTGTTTGCAATGCCAAGTACTGCAGAAAGTGTGTGTTGAGAGCAATGGGGTCGATGCCGGAAGGGAGGAAATGCATTAGCTGCATCCTCCATCGGATTGATGAGTCGAAGAGGGGATCACTTGGGAAGTGTTCAAGAATGTTGAAAAAAATGCTGACGCGTGATGCAGTTAAGCAGATCATGAGCGCTGAGCTTTCATGTCCGGTTAACCAGCTGCCGCCTAACCTTATTTTTGTAAATGACAAGCCCTTGTCTCTTGATGAGTTGGTTATACTGCAAAGCTGCGTGAATCCTCCAAAGAAGCTTAGACCAGGAAGATATTGGTATGATAAGGTGTCTGGATTGTGGGGAAAGGTGAGAGTTTGTTTCTTGGACTAGGACTATTGTGTGTTGTTTTATTATGTTCTTATTGGTTAATAATAATACTTTTGGCTGAAATGAGCAGGAAGGAGAAAAGCCGTGCCAGGTTATCTCTCCCCTGCAGGCAGTTGGTAATCAGATTAGGCAAGATGCGAGCAATGGTGACACGAAAGTGCTGATAAATGGTCGGGAGATAACTAATGCAGAGCTCTGGCTATTATGGGTTTGTTTCATATAAGGCTTTTGTAGATATGCTAGTTTTGAAGTACGAAATCTGAGCAGGTTTGTTTTTTATATGTTTGCAGGTTGCTGGAATCCGTTGTGAAGGTAATCCTCACTTTTGGGTCACTCCAGATGGATCTTGTCAGCATGAAGGCATGAAAAATGTCGCGGGAATATTGTGGGAAGGGGTGAGGCAAATATTCAGTAAACAACTCTTCTTTGTGTTTGTGACTTTTCACTTATGCTGAAAATTCTCCTTAGAAACAAGCGAAGATGGTATGTATGGCTTTATCTTTGCCATTTCCTTCGAACCGTGGTGGTGAAGAGACTGGTAGAGATAGGGATAGTGCTACTGCAAAGAAAGTAGAGCAGAGCATGACTAATAAACTTCTCCTAGTAGGCTGTGATCAATCTGGAACAAGTGCATATTTAAACAGGTGAGCCATAGTTGATGGAATACATCTTCTATTGATTAAAGCTCCAATTTGTAATATGATGTAGTTATTACGATAATACAATGGATGAATGCTTTACCTCTTTGTTGCATCCAGGCCAAGATTCTGTATAATGTCTCTTTTTCAGAAGATGAGAAGCAAAGCATCAAAACCATCATCCAAAGAAATTTATACAGATACATTGGTATTCTTCTTGATGGGCGTGAGTATCTTAGAGAAGAGAACGTGATGGAATTAAGGAGACGACGTATTGACCAGCCTGGTCCTTCAGGTATACCTGTACACCATATATTGCCACCATTACTTATTTGTAGATAATTGTCCTTGTACTTTCTGATTTCAGCTATTGAAAATCAAATTCGATATGCAGCTGATTATGCAGCTGAAGCTTACATTGTTACTTAATTTGGCCCAACACTACTTTACTGTTAATAGTTACATGTAGCTGATTATGCAGCTGAAGCTTACATTGTTCCTTTCTATGAAGCATTCTGCAATAGAAACTGAACTTTTTTTTTGGTTATCTTCAGATTCTAAGAGTCCTTCAGATAGCGTTGATGAAAAGAATGACTTTTCATTCAGTCCGAGGCTGGAGAACTTCGCGAGTTGGTTGATCCAAATTATGATGTCAGGAAACTTGGAGGCGATGTTCCCAGCTGCTACTAGAGTGTATGCACCTCAAATTGAGGAGCTATGGAAAGACAATTCTTTTCAAGCCATTTACAAACGGAGAAATGAACTCCCTATGCTGCCTAGAGTTGCTAACTATTTTCTTGATCGAGTAAGTCGTGCTTCAAGGTCTATCCTTCTGAGAAGCTAGTGCTTCTGTTCTTTCTTGATCTATACATATTTATAAGCTTCTTGCTGTTCTAAAAGGCGGTTGAAATCTCAAGGATGGACTACGAGCCATCTGAAATGGACATCCTGTATTCAGATGGCATAATTTCTTCCAATGGAGTTGCATCAATGGAATTCTCTCTTCCTGAATCATCTCAGGATGGCTACATGGAATCTCTTGATCAGAATGAACCGCCAACTAGGTTAGTTCCCTTGGATTCTCCAAATTGATAGAAGTTTGGTTAGAAACAAATTATCTTAGTACTGTTTATCATATGCAGGTACCAGCTGATTAGAGTTCATTCAAGCAGCCTCGGAGAGAACTGCAAGTGGCTGGAGATGTTTGAAGACGTCGAGCTTGTCATGTTCTGCGTTTCCCTAACAGAATACGCTGAATACAACGAAGACATAGATGGGACGCGATCAAACAAGATGATGGAGACCAAGAGATTCTTTGAGAAGATGATCAGCCATCCAACTCTTGCTAACAAGCACTTCCTCCTCATCCTCAACAAGTTCGACCTGCTGGAGGAAATGATCGAAGCAGCTCCTCTTTCGCAGTGTGAGTGGTTCCAAGACTTCAACCCGGTCATTAGCCAGCACCCGCACAACCCCAACAGCAACAACAACCCTTCTCTGGCACAGAGGGCTTTCCATTATGTTGGTGTGAAGTTCAAAAGGCTGTTTGGTTCCATGGCAATGGGGAGAAGGCTGTTTGTAGCGGGAGCAATGGGGCTGGAGGCGGATAGTGTCGATAAAGCTCTTAGATACGGTAAGGAGATATTGAAGTGGGACAATGAGAGGCATGCTGTTAGCATGAATGGTGATTCAAGTGAGAGTGTGGATCAAAGCACCTCTGCTTACAACTCTTGATCTTCCAAATTGGAGCCCCTTTACAAATCAAAATGTGTATATGCAAATATGCAAGTTTTTGTGTAATAAAAGGGATCAAGTTAGGCCCTTGAGTATGTGTCAAAAGCAATGCTGTAAGAACTGTATTTATAGTTTGGAAAAATTGAAATTCTTTGATTCAATAGGATACATTTGACATGGGATACATCAAGAAGACATTCTTACTAAAATATACATGGTGCTATACTAATTTCTTGAATTCAAGAAGGGGCAAAACGGTCCAGGAGCAATGAAACGGTTGTTTCGCACATAGTCTCCTCAATTCTTGCCGTCACCGGAGATTTTGAAGTGGCCGGTGGTGATGAAGAAGTAGAAGAAGAGTCATTAGCTGCATCCTTTTTTGTAGAGTTAAACAAGAATGGGTTTCTTGCGCTCATCTTTGCAAACATGCCTCTCCTATACTCTCCCATGCAAACATCACCTGTAGCTGCCATTCCTTTTCTTTCTTCTTTTTCTAAGAGAGAGAGACAGAGAGAAAGAGGGGTATATTCTCTTGCTTTTCTTAATGGGATATATTTATAGGGAAAACTAGTGGAGGTTTAAGTGAATCAAACACACACAAAACAAGATCTTTTTGTGGAACCTTCCAAGGATATTTATTCCACGTAGCATGATACGGTGTATTTTTTTGGAGCGTACAATACAAGGGGTCAAGAAAAGAGGCAGGCACATCTTCGATTAGCCGACGTATGCATGAATAGGTAGAAGTAGTAGTCATACGATAGAATACGAAATGAATTATGGTTATGTAATACTAAGAAAATACAAAATCATTCTTGAGGACCACTACTAAGCACGATTCATTTATTGTGGTTGAAAAAAGACAAAGCATTTCCATTGGCCCAGTTTGCAAGAATCTGCTGGGAATTGTTTTTTTTTTTTTTTGTCCTCGTACGGTTGAAAAGAGAAAAGGGGCAAAAAAGGGAAGAAAAAAGAGTAGTCGTGAAGATCTTTTGCATGGTGAGTGGCTTCCATTCAAAGAGGGTGAGAAAGTAGGGCCACCTCTAAAGATTATATACAGTATGGCAAAATATCTTAAGATATTCATGTAAGATTATAGATAATTAAAATACCCAAGAATACCATCAAACTGTATATATGATAATATATGGTACTCATTTCTCACTCTAAACCTTATAACTACTTCAAGTGGGTATAAATGATAATACATAAATATGAACTCCCTTGATGAAGCTAATCACTAAATATAATTGGGAATTTAGATTGGGCCCAGGAGTGTTCTTACTCATCATTGATCATATGATTTGGAAGAGCTTCTGTCCCTACATTTCATCGCCCCAACTGCATATGCAAATAGAATTAAACTTGCAGGCAGCATTGTTGCAGTTTCAGAAGTCTTGATGCAGCATCTTAGACTAGGCCATGTGGATCGCAGTCCGATAAAGTCTTCAGCCTTCAGGACGAGAGCATTGGCTAAAGCCACAACGAAAATACCTGGTCCATGAGTCTCTCACTCACTCACTGAAACTGAGCTGAGTTACTGTCACCGGAGCTGCTGCATTTATATCCAAGGAATATACTTTTTGTGATCTGCTTCTTGTTTCCTCCATTTAGAACTAATAGATGATCCTTGAATAATTTGCTCTGCTTGTGGAAGCATCTATGGAACACTCTCCGAGGCAAAAACTCCATGGTCACGAATGAATGGTCTTTCCAAGATCAGATCCAAGGTGTCCAGCCTTCGTACATATTACAAAGGTTGTCTATGTTTGTTGCTTGCCTCAGGAGAAAATCTACTTGCTCCGGAATGCTAATTTCCCTGGGGTGTTAAAACAAGCACAACGTGTCAAAAACCGAATCTCCATATCATCTTATACCATGCATAACGGAAGCAGATACCTGTCATCAGTAATATCCAGGCCGTCGATTTTCATCTCTACACGCCTCAAGACTGACACTGCATAAGCATTTTTGCCTGCAAAATGGAACTTTCTTATTTACACGAATGCAAAATCACAAGGAATATTAATTTTTTCTGCGTGAACTATTGTTTACCGGTGCCTGGTCGATCAACAGTCCCTCTGTGTATGAAGGGAGTTTTCTGCAATTCTTCCTCGACCTTTTCTTGGTCTATCATGGATTGTTCATCTTTTAAGGCTTCTCTCTCCTGATTAGAAAGAAAGAAATATTTTTAGGCACTGCAAGAAACATAATCCGAAAAGCAACTTATAGCATCACGATGTAAAGCATAGATATCAATAACCTGATTGGTGACCGAATTTGTTTTCCCATTAAGTGATTCCAGTACTTCAGCCACATCTGAAATTGGTCCAGTCACATCAATGCGGCTGAAGCTATCCGCAAGACCTGCCTCAGCAGAAGTCTCTGCACTGCCACTTCTATTGCTCACTACTGGAGATATCCACTCACTATCTGGCAAGGCAAGTTCGTTCATACCAACAGAAGCCTGATCATTTTCTCCATCTGATCTGATGGAAATCTCACTCTCCTGTGTATCATACTCAGAACCAGGATGCGCATCATCTGCCCTCAATGGATCAATGTCTTGTGATCTTACTCGTAGACTTTCACCTACTCCTTCAAGAGCCTAGAAAGGTAAATATATAGCTTAGCATCATTACATATCAGATGCTAAATCATGTAGTCATCAGGAAGTTTAATATGATTACTTTATGAAGATTGCCAGCATGAAGACCAGCAGCCTTTGCTAGCCTGGTCAAAACAGAGTAAAGCCCCTTTACGGATGATGTGAGAGGTGGTACCAAAGGCTTGATAACTTGTAAAGTCTCCTTGACTCTGTTACGATAAGATTGGAATATAGCTTGTCCATGAATGGGAGCTATCTTCAATTTAGTCTCTTTCTCCCTAGCCATAGCATCAGTCATTGCAGCAACATCCTTTGACAGTAGAGACTCGAGCGGAATAAGGACTGCATTAGCCTATTCAAATTCCAAAGCAGGTGTTATTAAATACTTAACTTTCATCATTTGCCGATCCAAGATAAGGAGAAAATAATCAAATTTGAATTAGAGAAGTAGACCTTTGAAAGATTTGTCATAAGAGAAGAGTGTAATGAAGCAGCCTCTTTCCCCAAAATGTGAACATCCTGCAGACCTTCAGTTATAGCCAAGACCTGCAGCATATGGGAGGGTTAGCTAAACTGCTGCCCGGCTTATAACGTTAAAGCTCATTGGAAAACAAAAGAATAAAACTAGCAGCCAGTCATAATCAATTCTTCAACTTTCTGGTGAAAGAAGCAAAATCATGCAGTGTTTTATGAGACTGACGGCACCCCATTAGCAAAAGAAGTATCTCAAATCACTACCCTGTCTCTATCATGAAGCCAGAAAAACAAGTGAAAGTAGTTACATAATTGAGATTTACTAAGTCATCCAAAGTTGGCTATGATTAAATTATGAAGTTTCATGGCGTCATATCTCTTCTTCCTATGACAATTTCCAATTCATTTTGCAATAAACATCATTTTCTATATTTCCGGACGTATCAACCTCATGTAGATGCTACTTACCTCTTCGAGCATAGAACCACATTCAGAAGTCAGAGCACTATGGCTTCCAACAATGCCCACGTACGAAGATAATGCCACACTGGCTTCACAGGCAGAGTCCCTCATTGCAAGAAGAGTGTTCTGTAAATCACCTGCACAAGATGAAAAGTGCAGACTCAGACAAACTAAAAACAACTAAGAACCTAAGAAGCGCATGAAAAACTAAATATCCAGATGCTCTTCACCATTCACCAATATCACGCGCATAAAATGATTATTAAAAGTTCAAAGAATCAAGACTGGGCCCTTGAACCATTTTTTCAAATGTTTCAGATGATGCCAAGAATCTAATCATGTATTTGTTTAAAAATCATGTCATAGAGCTGTTAATTAAATATCTCTAATTTACGATTTTTCACCCATAGCACCAGAAACTGGATATTTCATCAACTTTGAGATATTTCATTTGTGAAAGTAAGAGAAGCCTATCAAGACAGAATTCTTTGTCAAGATCAATGTTAGATATTTCATTTGTGAAAGTGAAGACAGCTCTTTGTCAAGATTAATTTTAAGATATTTCACGTATTACTTAGAGAGCTGGTTGCATCCAAAATTATCTTTACTTAAAACGACATTCCACCTGAAGCAGACTTCGATTTTGCTGAAGCAATTGAAAGTTCATTAGTAGCAGAAACTAAACCACCAGAAGCTGCTTCCATATTGCTCTGAGCAAGCTTCCATTCCTTCTCAGCCCCTGAAGAAAAATAAGAGAAACAATGAGATCCTGGGAGGAGCCTTATAGACTAGCAGTGCAATACCGAACAGGAAAGAACTCAAACTGACTTATGAAAGAATGGTAAGCAACATCCAATTTTGTTATTGCATTTAGGAAAGATTGTTGCCAATTTCCACCATCTGCTGCAGCCGCCAATGAGGAATTTTCCCCCATAATCCTATACATGCCATCCCTTGAAGCCTCAAACTCCAATATCGAGATGCAAACTTGCATTACATCTGATGTGTTTTTCGAAGCTTCCGCCAAAATTTTCCGCCGCTTAATCAAATGGTCATGGAACTCAGGTGGTATTCCAGAATTTCTAGCCTGAAGATTTCCAGCGGAACCAGAATTTGGACCCCCACAAGCCCAGGACATTGCCCTCTCAAGCTGTCCTTCTGCTGTGGCTGAAGTTCCTTCACAACGTTGCAGGCATTCCAGTGACCTAGCTATAAGGGAAACAGATGATCGCATGCTTTCCAGCAACCTTGCTCTATTAGCGTTTAATATAACAGGTAGTAAGTTATCACCCGCGAAAAACTTATGAGAGATCAGCCTGCTAATATCCGAGGGTCTCGAGTTTATATTATGCATCCATTCTACCTGAGCTACTTCCAGGCTGGTCTTCAGAAGTGTGTCTTTAAGTTCTTCAACCTGCCTCTTCATGATAGATGCTGCTGATGTAGCGGCTTTAAAGGTTTCGTGTGCGTTGCAGTACTCTTCAAGAACGAGTTGCACTCTCCCAACAGCACCATAATCCATTTGAATTGTATCTTCTGCTCGATCCTCAATAGACTCTGCCCTTTGCCTCAGAGTTTCAATTTCTCTGTCTAATCTTGTCAAAAATATTGGAGCAACTCTATCTTTCAAATATTTGCTAATATGTTCCCGGAATTGGATCCTTAGTTTTTTCTTTACTACATCAACAAGTTGATCAAATCCTAAATTTTGATCAAAGGATGTAGCCATAGCTTGTAAGCAGGAATCAAGCAGAAGATCCACCATGAAAACTTTCCATACAAAGAAGGCATGACTATATAGTAAACCAGGCAACTTCCATATATATTCAGATATTGAGCATCCTGAATTTATGGAGTCCAAAAGATAAGGAATTCTACTTGAGCTATGTGAAATAGGCCCCATCAAGGAGAACAGTACTTGATCAACAGATTCCAGCTCAGAGAGAGGCTCAATTATGGTTGCCAGAAGTGCTTTCATTCTTAAGGCATGTGGTTCCTTTCCTGGTTCACCAGTAACAAGAGATTGTAAACGAAGTTCTGCATCAAGCAAAGCGCCATTAATGTTTGCTTCTCTCTTCGTAAGAGATGAAGAACGCAGATCTTTCTGGTTCCATGTCTGATTGAGTTTGTCTAGCTGCACTCTGCAAGCTTCCTCCTGAGATGCAAGCTCATCAGCCTCTTCCCAGGATAAATGATCCCTACCACTAGCAGCAGCTTCCTCAAGAGCCAACTGCTGCTCGGTGATGAGACCTACCTTCACAAAGTAGTTAGACTCTAGTTCAATCAAGGATACTTTCTCTAGCTCAACCTGGATAAGTTGATCAAGAGCCGTATCTACAGATCCCCGAATTTGGGAGACAGATCCAAAAATGTCCATAATATCAGAGTTAAATGAAATAGCAGATTGTATCACACTGGGTACAACTGATTCAATTGCATGCCCAAGAAGGTTTTTACAAAGTAGAATACTGGTCTTGAAAATAGAACCCCAGCTTCCTTCCGAACTATTAACATCACCATCAGTGTCCGAGATATCCAGGCCAACAAGGTATTTGAGCTCGTTAAGAAACTCCGTTACAAGTACGCAGTTTTCTATTTGCTCTTCAAGCTCACAGAAAAAAGATCCAAGATCAGACTGTAACCTATGGTTTGTATTGCTTTCCGCTCCAAAATTATCCAGGCTATTTTGTAATCTGTTTTTAACATTTGAAAATAGATTGACTACAGCTGCATCCAAAATATTCAGAAACCTTCCTTTTTCCTCTTCAATTTCCCAATAAAATGAGGGGTGAGATGCTCCTTCATGTATCATTGCTTCAGAAAAAGAGGATTCCTCTTTCCTCTTGAGACCGGCATGTTGCATATAGTTCATCAGGGCAGATAAAAGGCGTTCCTTGGCTTTTGATTCAGTTTCTGGACCAATGGAAATTACAAGTCCAGCACACTCTTCTTCTAATCTCTCAATATCTGCAGCATACTTTGTCACACTGAGACAAAGATCATCATAATTGCTCTTAGCACATCCAAACCTATCAATGAGTCCGTCATTGGTAAGTTCAGTACCTTGCCTTCGAGCAAATGATGTAATATCCGATGAGAGATTGTTTAAAGAAAGTAAAATTTGGGCCCAACCATGCACTGGGCTAGTTGTAAGGTAGTTCAATGGGAGGATCCGCTGCAAAACTAATGAATACATTTGGAGTGAAGCAACAGCGGAAGAAAGGCCATCATTCAACTCAGCTACTAACTTAGAAACTTCCCTATCGATATCATTGCACTGAATTTGTGTAGGTTCAGGAACTACAGTCAATGGAACTCCAGCTGCTATAACGGCAGCTGCAAGAGACAAAACTTCATCTGAATCCATCATCTTTTTTAAGGCATTAATATCTGGAATCGAACTGCTTCTTAGAGCATCAAGAATTCTTCCATGCTGCTCAATCCAGGTTGCTGCCTCTCGGCCTTTCTCAATTACTATAGCCTGTTCTTGGCTTAACTGGTGAGCCTGTAATTCAAACAAGGCACGGGTTTTTTCTGAATTACTGGTAGCTTCAGCAACAACAGACTTTATGGATGACTCATATTGAACAAGTTTCGAAAGCTCTTGGTCAGCTCGATAGAAATGATTTGACACAGTCTCATACTGGTTCAAAACGCTGGCAAACCTCTGCACAAGATTGAGAAATTTCAAAGGAGTTATAATTAACTTTACAAACATGAGGTAGACCAATATGATAGTAATTCAACAAACCTCCATAGCTGATTCAATTGCTGGTAAGCTAGAAACTAAAAGATCATGATGTTCCTGGACACAATTAAAAAACAGAAAGTCAATTGAATTTATAATGTAACATGTGCTCATATCTTAAACCAGCAGAAAGCAATTTGAGAAAGTTACTAAATGAGTGCTCTAATGATCAACTGGAAATGTTAAACCACTTAATTATTACATACGAGCCTGTTGCTCAATAAAAAATCAACTAATATACAGAATGCTAATGTCTGAGGAAGAGCTAAGTTGAAGGTAAATGTTCCATATCTGAATACCTGTAAAGGAACATGAATTTCTTGGACACGCGATGTGAATAGGCTTAAGCTTACGGCAAGCTCCATGCCTTTTCTCTCCTCACCAACAACAGCTGCATCATCATGAAAATTTGCACGTGTCCATTCCACAAGTGGATCCCACACAAAAACATCTAACAACATCAATATTAAATCCTTATTCTTCCTTAAAACACCTAAAACAGCTTCACAATTTGCCCTAAACGAGCCTTCAATACCAGTTAGACCTAATGCTGCTTCAATTGTCTGAGTAAGGCGAAATGGAACAATTTCAGGGATCTTTAATCTCTGCCCCTTATCAAAGCATACATTGTAATCAATATGCAGAATATCTCCAGTAGAAAAGTCTATAAGGATGTTATCCAAATGTCTGTCTCCCAGGCCAAGAACGTGGCCAACAATACTCATTGCTGCTACACTTCCAGAAAACCTGCAAACAGCAAAAATTATTGGAGCTTACATAAACTCTACCAAATAAGAGAAATGCCAAATTTCACCAACATCACAGCTTAACATGTCCAGAAGCAGCACATTGTCACAGATTAATCAGAAGGACAGGAATCCTATGACTCATGTGATCTATGGCTTCAGGTCAACCATCCTTTTGTTATCCATTTTCTCAACCAAACCTTCTCAGAAGAAGTAACCACAGATTGCACTATAAAACCATCCCTCTTTCATAATGCAATAACAATCTTGGAAAGGTAAAGAAACAAATAAAAAACTTGCGTCTCTCCAGTTTCTCAAGTATATTGGTCCGTATTTTTCATATTTTGACAGTACTTATTTTATAAGTATGTGCAGCAAAATATTATCTCAATAACCTCGACTATCGTGAAACAAACTTTTAGAGCAACTGGAGAGAAAATATATCAACAGACAATGCATGTAGAAAGACAAGTATTGTCAGACATCAGACATCAATGTGACACATGAACCATAACGAGAACACGATACCAGAGCACCAAAGAAGCACAAATTGTGCAAATATGTGCAACCTGAGCATAACATGATTAAGTTGAGGTATTTTCAAGATAACACAATTACCTTTTCGACTTTGCGCTGAAGGCTTTAAATCCTTCACTTGCGCACCATAGCTCCTGATGAAGAAGTTTCTTAGGAGTCTCGTTCATGAGTTCTATATGAACTTTTCGCTTCACATCATGAGGCCAGTCTCTCCTTGATATTACTCTTCTTATGCCTTTCTCTTTAAGTGCCGGCATAATTTTTCCATAAAACATGTCACTGGGACGGGGAACAGGAGGGGGAACTGAAGCATTTGTACCAGCATTCATTGCAGAAAGCTGTTGTACTTGGGCTCTTTTCTGCCATGATTTAAAAACAGAATAGATGCTGGTCATGTTATCTACCCACTGAATCAGTCCAGCTCGTCCGCTAATGGGTGTTACAGAGTAATAACGGATACCGAGTGACTGCCTACGTGTTGCAGAGGATGACTGCAGAAAACCATTTACAGATTGCAGTAGCTGCATAATTCTGGCATCAAGGCGGAGGTCTTCACGTCCTTTTAAGAGATAGGTATACTTTAGACCATCAGAGCCCATGATAGTAAGTTTCTTTGGCTTAGTTTTGGTTGGTAATATGGCTAGTTGTTCAGAGAAAGAAGTAATCATTATCATTTCCTGGTGAAAGCTGTCCAACAGGCCCTCTGATTCAGATACCAAAATTTGCTTCTCAAGACCAGGCATTGGAGCACTAGAAGATTGCATTAGTGCCAAATGTGGGGCAACTTCTTCAAAATAAATCGAGGACTTCCTCTGATAAGATGCCAAGGAGGTAGCAATGGCCTCAAATGGTCGCCAAACCTCTCCTAATGCTGCAATGGATGCAGGGGGCATCTTAAATTTTGCAACAGCTGATCTAATTTTCTCCTGGTACTCCTCGACAAACCAAACTTCGTGAGGAGTTTCAGGTTTCCGAGAAGTAGAAGTCAAACGACGCTCTAAGACCACAACAATGGGTGCCATCATAGCCGAGTATTTTGCAGCATTGATCTTATTCTTCTGACCATGAGTGAGAGTTGAATTTTCTGCAATTCGTGCAGCCTCCTCCTCCAACAAACTTATGCGCCTCATCACATCTAATAGATAACAAAATGTGAAAGCGCATTAAAATTATAGACTCATTATTTACTGTATTCATTCCAATGCGTCTTAAAACGAAGTACACATGTCATGCACCAGACAAGATGGCTCAATATCACAACAGACTAAAGCAGCTTGATTAAAAAGGACACATTACTATCTGTATTCTCAGTTATTGGAACTAAATTCATATATTAGGTGCCCATCTATATTATATTCCTAACACCAGCAACAATGGCTCACCATCAGAGTAGGCTGAAGTTAAGTTATTTCGCACGAGTCGGCAACAATCATATAGATTCTATGAACATTCTATGACTAAAACCGTCCAGAAAACCAAAAAAATTATCGAAAGACACAATTCAAACCAGGCCGTTAAATGCAACGTAATTGCAACCGATAGCATGACCAAAACCAAGTATTAAGTCAAAGTAAAATGGATGGTAAAAAACTTTCACCTGCATGAAGATCATGGAGTGTACCAAGCCACAACTCCTCCCATAGGACAGTTACATTTTCAAGCTCTTTTATAATCAGCTGAGCATCATGTACTAAGTTTGGATAAAGCTTTTTCTGCATATGAAAAACATAGAAATGACAATGTTCAACATCAAGTAAATGAGCTCCTAGGATGAACTAAAACCAACTATCTAATAAAACTGATTGGCTGTAAAATATCATATCATCTTTGATTATTTTGATAACAGGAAAGTGGTTTCTAAAAGTGATTAACTAGAATTTCTATTCTTCAAAATAAGTTAGGCATCTTCAGTACCAAAGGAGGATGTCATACTAAAGCTACGTGATAACTTCGAAGGAAAAAGGTGTCCTGCCTACAGAGTAGGTGTCTTTCACATGTTAAGGAACCAATCAGCCTTTTACATGATCAGATAATTCTTATCAGCCAAACACATTCTAATAGGTTGCAAATTTATGCCACAAATTACTAGGAATATGAAATCAAGGAAAACCATGACAAAAAGATTCAGATAGTTAAAACATTAAGACCTTGTCCAAGGATTCTGCAAATGAAATTAAACAAGTTTCAATCATCAAACTAATTGAAAAGTAAAAATGGAAAAGGAGAAACAATAGAAAACCTATGTTTTATTGTGATTTGAAGTGTTCAGTATATGTAAGTGTATTAAACGTAATGAGAAGACTCGAAATAAAGAGATACAAGATTAATATAATAAAGTTATATCCTACGGAAAAGAAATCGGTCAAACATTATAGGAAGATAAGTACTGACCAAGTAATCAAGAATTTTCTGCAGCTCCTCAGAAGGTCCCTTTTCTGGAGAATTTGCATCAACTAGGGTTGGGTAAACTAAGGACCATGGAGAATGTTTAGCCAGCATGGAAAGCAACGACTCTAACTGCCTCCTCACGACTTTATCGGGATGTGAGCTTAATTGAGCAAACAACTGAGGTGCTATTTCCTTCAAGAGTAGAAAACATGATCAGTAATATGCTGGGAATCAGGACCAGGAATCAAAAACATCAGATTTCACAGATATTCAATCTTGAGTCATAAATACTACTAATTACCTGCCAGGGTAGCAAAGGGACCTTTGACAGAGCTGGTTCAAGACTATCTTTCAATTCAACTCCATAGTTTACCAGAATGTCTAATAAATAAAGTGTGGCCCTCAGGGTGTAACTCACATGCTTATACTTCGACTCAAAATCGTGCCAAGTTAATTCACAATCAGAGCTTTTCAAAGATGAACATGAAAGATAATTTATAAAAGCTTGAGCAGCTTGACCAAAGAGAGAAACCCTTCTCCTGCGCAAAGACCACCAAACATCAACCAAACTAGCCATCACAGACAGTTGTTTGTCCACACCTATAGCTATGTCAGCAGATAGAAAGCATTTCTTCAGCAGAGAAGATAACGCATCATATACGTTATCACTACTACCGTTCTCTGTCCCAGGTACTCCAGCAGAAGTTTCAATAATATTGATTATTTGCTGCAATAAATGCTTTTGTTCATTCTCATCGTATGTGCATTCAGAAACCAAATACTGACCCTCTGATCTCTCTTCATTAGACTCTTTCTGGTAAGACCTTTCTGGAGTTAGCTGTAGAAGTAATTCTTTAACATGTGACTTCTCTTCTTCAGTTAGCATAAACCTCTCAGGTTGAATTTCAGGAGCGAGTATGGGAGAAAAAGAAGAAGAACGAAGAGCTGCATCACTCATGGAGGAGACTGATGCTCTAGCTTGAGTATAACACCACGAGGCATACAAAATCCATGACTTTCCCATCATTGGGCAAAGAAGTGTTGCTGACTTTCTAGCAGTACCCACAAGCTCATCTATGATAAGATGTAATCCTGATCTAGAACCTTGATAGCCATCAAAAGAGGCAAGTGTGTATTTTCTTGGAGAAGAAAGTTCAGTCTTGTTAAATTCCGCTTGCATTCCATAAGCAATATTCTCCAAATTTTTATTTAGACAATCTTCTAATAACCACTTTGAAAGTTTTAAGCATGCCTTTGCCTTCAAAGCATTCTCTTGAGAAATGCACTTTGCAGTTGTAGAAACAACCAGGGAAGGATGCACGAAAGACCAAACATTTTCATATGTATCTTCAAACTTGTTTTCAACTCGCATGAGTAGAATGTTCTCATACTTGAGACTGGAGATGAAATAATCATGAGAACTTTCATCAGAGAATAATAAAGTATGGTCTTTGAGGTAGTTGATCAGACGGGTAGCTAGCATTATGTTCTTCTGCTTCCGTGCTAAAATAACTAAATTCTTACAGAATTCAAGAGTCACCAGAGAATTTGGTTGTGTATTCTGAAAAACACGCAGAACTTTAAGCCACAAACTGCAGTCCTGGTGAACTTGGTCACAAGGAAACTGCATGGTTTGGATATATGAGCTTAACAATGACGGCAAGTGCTCGCCCTGGCTGTCTTCAAGCTTGCAACCCTCCTCAAATGCAGAAATGCAATACAACAGGTTTACAAGTGGTGCTGCCTCCACCAGTCCATCAAGTGGCAAAGCAGACACCATCTCTTCCAGCATTATTTTGGCCTTTTGCAACACATGGGGCACCTTTTCCCCCTTCCTCTCGTTATGGTGAAGCATTGCTTGCAAAAGCATTTGTTCGCTTCTTTGCAAAGCCAGCTTGGGATCAAGTGTGAGCTCATTGCTACTTTTGGGGGTCAAATCAAGGTATGACCAAGCTGCCTGGTAATCGCCCTCATCAAAACGAGCCAAGGCTTGAACAGAATTTATTTCATTCCCTGTCATGGTCAAAGCGCCAGAGCAACTCTTCCCAGTATAAGTTGCACGAATATTTTGCAGCTCTAGCAGCCAAGAATCCAGAGATTTCCAGTCAGAAATAGCAGTATAACTATCTATTATGCGTGCAATGGCATACTGTACACCGTCAGAACCCATAGAAGTGAGTGATTCTTCAGTCTGTAACAAATTAATGAAGTGAGCAGCTGCCTTTTCATGTTGCCCTCGTGCCTGATAAACAAGTCCAGTAATCCATGAAAAATGCCTCCATTTTATATTATCAACTGAATCTTGGTTCTCATCAGCAAACAAGGGAGAGAATGTCATGGATGCCCATTTTTGCAACCCAACCAAAACCTCGGGTTCATACATCTTACACAGAGCAAGAGCCAAGTTCCGTATGATTCTCAAAACATCTCCAGCATATCTGCCTCTGATATTCCTCAGATTTTCACTCACCTGGACTCCAGACGTATCTGTCAGGGCAGATGTCACAATGTTGCTGATATCCTGCAGACGAATCATGCAGTAATGAACTGTTGTATCATGGCACTGGATTGCGACTCCAGCATCCATCATTGGCTCACTAATTCGAGAAAACCACTCCTCACAAACTTTTTTGTTAGCCCTGAAAAACAAAGAGCTGGTCTGAGAGGTGGATGGTAAGACCATTGATCCTTCATATGCATTATAAACGTTTTTCTTCAAGGCCTCTACAAATTCCAGTAACAATCTCATTGGCAGTAAATGAGCATAAGAACCTATAATATTTAAAGCTCCATCGTTTTGTGATGTCTCGAGCTGTAACAAATGAGAAATGTCAAGAAGCATACGTTCCAAAGCAGCAAAAGTTTGAGTTGGCCCCCCAAGATTAGTTCGGAGACGAGTAGTAATGCAAAATCTAGCTGCTTCATGTACAGCCCACCAAGCACCAGCAAGATGATTAACTGAACAAATTCTTTCAAGAATGTCTTCTTCAATTTTGAGGTCCCACCATAAACCATTCGTGTCACTATTTTCTCCTTCCTCTGCCTGAATGTGTGGATGGTGCTTTTTGCTCCGGGAAGTGTGAATAAGCCGCTGGATCCAAGAAGACAGGGATACTTTCCATCTCTGTGAAATATAACTCAAGATAGAAACAAGTTGCTGTGAATGGAATTGCTGCGGCAGTTGCTTCAGGGCAAAAACTTGCTTCCAGTGCAAGAAAGATCTATGGCCCGATGCAGGGAACTGAGGCTGCATCATATTAACTGTTCCACAACTAAAAAGACCACTGACATACACTGATGTAGGTAAGACGTGACAGAGCAACTTAAGATATGCATCTTTTATGTGCTTTTCAGGATCGCCAAGTTTTTCGAGGATTGCTTCAGAAATCATTGGAAAGTGAATAGGATGGACAATTTTTGCTTTCAAAAGCATCTCAATAACTGTTGCCACAAGAAATCGCACTTCTGGTTCCCTATCTGAAGCAGCAAGCAAAGTTGACAATAGCAAAACCTCAGTAATTTTCCAGCATGCAACTGCTTGACAAGGGTAAAATGGAGCCTTTACATTTTTATATATGTCAATAACACTTTCACAAAATTTGTGCATCCATTTTAGGGCTTCTACTTTGACTGCTAAAGGATAAGAAATATCAAGAGCTCTTATAAGCAGGTTGGAGTACCTTCTCAAATGACCAAGAACTTTCAGTGGATAAAGAACTCTCACATTCTCCTCCTCCATATATGTCCCACATGACGCGTCATGAGAACCCATGACATTATTTTGTTTTCTTATGGAGCACTTACCCATGAACTCAATAGCTGCAAGCCTTTCCAATGTTCTTAGCAGGGTAACTTGCAACTTCACACTGCTCTGCATTGGAGTACTAAAGGGATCAAACTTATTAATAAAAAATGCAACCAACTTTTCAGCTCTACCAACAAACAAAGCATCAGCTTCAGCTTGCCCAATGAAACGATTATCTCCTCCTAGAGTTACACAGCTTAAGAGTACTTGCAAGTTAAACTTAATTAGAGCAACCAATTCAGACTTAGAACAACTTCTAGAAGCTGACTTCATTTCTAGTCCATCCCCCCAGCATGAATCCTTTTCAAGCCTGAGCTTCAATAGCTGTAACTCTTCAAATATAGAATCAATAGTTTTCTCAACAACGTCATTTTTTCTATGTTGAAGTAAGAAGATATATGTAGCTACAGCACTGCCTGTCACAAGGTGATTTGGATGTATACGGAGCTGAGAAATGGGTTGATCAAATTGTAATATTTTCTGCACGGATAATGGTGTAAGTCCAAGCTTTTGAAGCGACAACAATTGCAGATTAGTTTTAAGAACACCATGAACCTGGAAGGAAGAAATTTTTTGGGTATGAACTTGATTTGCATTTTCCAATTCTAAACTTTGGAACAATACATCCACTGCGAGTGAGTAAAAGGTAGAAAACTTTTCACCCAATATTTCTGCCAACAATGTCAAGCACTTCCACGAATCCTCTATCCATTTCGACCATCCAAATTTTTTTCCAACCATAGACAGGCATCTTAGTAAAAGAGGCACCATTTGGGAAAGGGGTTCGCCAATTTGTTCAAGAAAATTTATTTCCAGCAAACCAGATGCCAAGGATTTTAGAACTGTACAGAAGCAAGACAGCAGGGAAAGCAATCTTTTAAATTGTTGAGGAGTACCAGGACTTACATCCTGGAGTAACAAATCCATGTCACCTAAGAACTTCGAAAGCAATCCCAAAGAAAATTGCATGTTATTCACCCAGTGTTTCTGGAACTGCAAGAAACTATCCATAATAACATGCTTTTCAGATTCATCGACATCTGGAATCATTGCCCACCCAAGAAGTAGATCAACAATGTCCACGAAATGAGGTTGGAAAACTCTAATAAACTTTAATGAAATCAATGTTAGTACACCGAGAATTCGAGGCAATACACTCATGGAGGTTCTCTCGTCCTCAAGAAGTTCCTGGCATGCTTTAAGAATGGGCAAAGTATATCTCTCAACAGCTCCAACCTCTCCTACATTAAGGAACTCGTGAAGGCTCTCCAAAGCTAGTTCTGAAGTCCCGGTGCTAGTATTGGTCAGAGAGGGCAATGACCAACCGATAAAACGATCAATCAAGCCGAGTAAAGCATGGTTCTGCCTAGCTTTTGAGGATATCAAGCATGAACTCAAAACAGAACACAAAGCTCCATATGCTGCAGCTGCTGCTTGACGCACAGAATAGAATCTACAGGACGAGTCCAAATGAATAAACCAATCGAACAAGCTATGAAGTCACACAAAAAAATAAGCACTTCCAATAACATATTTAAAAATAGTAACTAAGTTGAACTGAATCTATTAAACTATTGGAATAACTATTACCATAAAACAGGAAATCACAAATATACTTTCACCAATCAAAGTGATGGAATGACATGTAAACAACTAAAGAGCTAAGCATTAAGTACTAAGAACTTAAAAGGCATATATGCATCCCTTCCAAATTCTGACTAACCCTCTGTCACGTTTCATTGCCTTTAGACCTCATACTATTTCTCAATCAAATTGTGCTATCCTTCCTGTTACTCAATAAAAGTCAAAAGCATCAGCTTTCCAGAGCGGTGCTCTCTCTATATATATCGTAAAACTGATCATTAACATCCGTTCAGAAATGTTAACATAATGAGAATGACGAGCAAATCAAATTACAGATGTATAAAACTCAAAAGCTGTCGATGCATAAAAAAAATCAAGAGATAGAAAGAGCGATTACTTATCCGCTAGAAGTTGAGAAAATCCTTGAGCGAGGTAAGATGCGGAATGAGTAACTAGTAGTGAGTTCGGAGGATAAAGTATGGCGTGGTGAAGAGAGGTGATGGCGGAGAGGCGAGATGATTCATCTTCCTCGGAAGGCGGCGAGGCAGAGACAGCATTAGAAGAAGAGGAGGAAGTAACCGCCGTTTTGGTGGAGTCGTCCTTGGGCAGCGCCGCCGTAAGGAGCGCCGCCAGTTGCTGCTGTTGGTGGTGGAGGCCTTGCATCTTGTCTCCACCGCATTTCTCTCTTTCTCTCTACTTCTTCTCCGAATCCAAGAGCTTCATGATTGGTTTTCACTTCCGTCGGCCGTCGCCGCGCCGGAGACTTTTCTTGATTTTCTTTCCCCTCTTTTTTCCTAAGTTTATTTGTTTTCCTTGTAAGTTTGCAGTTCCCGTTTCAGTAAAATATAGTATGTTCTGACGCTGCTCAAAGAACCAAAATCGCTGTTAAAGCTGTCGGTCAAAATCTTTTTACCTGTTACCTATTTAAACCAGTCGGGCCAAGAGGATAATTTCTCAGTTTTTTGTTTTGTGGGCCCATCACAAGCCTGTCTTAGAGGCCCATTTAAGCCTAATGTTTTCAAACAAGTGGTGTGTTTATAGTGATTCCAATTACAAAAATAATCACTCTTATAAAAACATTATGTGAAGCCCCGATCTTATTTTCAGGTTTATTACGCCGATTATATATTTAATTAATGTAACCATAGTAGCTCCATTCGGAATTAGATTTCGATATACTACCCTATAATATTAATATGAGGCACCAAATTAAATACGCATATACATCCTTTCCTCTCCAATTTACGGCGGTGGTTAGGAAACTGATGATTTAAGTTCATATTATATTATAGGATATATATACGTATATATTATATGCCCATATGTATAGGAGTTGTTAATTATATTATATATATATATATCATACGCCTATATATTTAGGAGTTGTTAAAGGAAAATAAATTTGTATCAAGTCCTCTCTCTATCTTCGATCACGACAGCGAAATTTCTCCAAATATCACGCAATAACTCTCACTCTCTTTCTCACACCATATCTAATCATCTCACTCACCCTCACGAAAAATCCCGCACCTGCAACATCGCACAGAAGAAAAACAAGAAAAATAGGTGTTACTTGATGGATATCAGCAGCATTCCATTGGCCAAAACCTTGGCATTCTTGTCTTTCGCCACGTTGCAGAATCTGAGTAGGGAGGGAGTTGAAAGTTCTTGTAGAGGAGGCAGTAGTAGAGTTGAGAGTAGGAGTAATGCAAGCATACTTGCAAGTAACCATCTTTTAGCATGTCAAACGTCCTACATCCCTCCCCTCCATTGGCCAATCCTTTTTGTCTCACACGCCACTTCCTTCGAATACGCAAAAGAGCACCTCTTGAATGGTTGATGATGGTACTTTTTATCTTATTTATTTAAATCCACTCCCAAATCTTGTGTGCTTCTTCTTCCTCCAAGCCCTTCCCCCCCATTGGTGGTCATCTGCATAAGGACAAGAGATCGATATCAGACCATCACCACCATCTGAAGGAGTTAAGGTAATTGCCATATCATCGAATCCCTTCTTCTACCACTTAAGATCTGGTTTTGATGTAAGCTTGGAAAGGGGTGAATCACGTTTTGTATATTTATATGAATGTGTAAGATGGGATTAGATGTTAATAGCTTGTTGATTTAGCATGTACTCTACATTCTTGAACCATAACTCTGTCTTTTGTAAGATAAGAATGAATTCCTGCTTCCTAGTATATTTTGGTTGTTATGAGACGTTAGAATCATGTTGGTTTCCTGATGGACTTGATCCATATAGACTAAACTCGAAAAAAAAAATAATAATAAATAAGGCCGCCAAATAGTCGACGAAATGCCTCTATGAACAATTTTTGCTTTTCTGGACTTCTTCTTTGGCTGCCACTTTTCTTCGAATTTTACGCTCTATCGCTTGTGTTTAAGAACATGATTCTTGATGAAAGTCGTTCACCTTAATGGTGGGAATACGTTATTAAAATCTTAAGAGTTTTGGAGCTGTAACTTGCGCGATTTATGACGTAGAAAATCCTCGCCGCAAATTCCCTATTTTTCCCACCCTTACTGACTCGTGTTTTCTACCTCGATTAAGGGGTTCCTTTACATACCTAACTCTCATAATCGGACACCAGTAGGTAGCTTCCATTTCTATCTTTCTAACGCACCAAACAGATCTCGAATCGGGTCGCGAAACAAAAAGTTATGCCAAGTTGAAAACACCTACCGAACAAGCCCCTTCGCAATAACCAACTGCGCAGCGAACTTCTGCCCGATTTTCCGGGCAACCTACTTGGTCTAAAATATCAAATCAACCACCATCGTAATCTTTGTTGTTCTGTCGTTTTGTTGCCGTTGACCGTTTGTCAATAGGAGTTCGTGACAGATAGTTACGCATCCCGAAACACGCCCTCTTGAAATTGCCAAGCTGGCGAGGTTGTGCAGGATAGCACTTTATGACTCGAATTGTGACAAATCTTCGAAGACAAAACCTATAAACCTCATATCACAAGAGAGCTCATGTAACAAGATTTCCAGAACATCTCCCCGTTCGTAAAATGGAGTTCCGGCCGATGAGATATAGCCCGACAAAAATCACTCTTAACACAATAAGTGACAGATTTAATTACCCAAATGGCTCTGCGACTAGCCGACTTGCGGCTCAATTTCTGAACCACCCTTCAATCCAATGGCTATGAGGCCTATACCATCTTGAACCTTGTCACTCGGACTATCCCTAAACACCTTCCGTTCGTCATTTGGAGTTCGTATCACGAAATTATGCAGCGGAGAAAACGCACTGTGGAAACGCCCTATTTTTCTCGGCTGAGCAAGTAGGTCAACTTTAAAGTGGCCTACAAGCTTCGTTCCTTGTCGAAATTCAGCGAGCCTTATATCGTTAGAAAGCTCTTTTCGTTAGCTATCCAACGCCATGCTAAACGCACAAAACGGAGCCTAAACCAATTAGTTATCAACCTGCGAAACACAGGTGGCAGTGCAGCCAATACCTTCACCGGTACGAGTTTACATGCTGAGTTCGGTTTTGAAATGGCTTCTGAACGAGAAAATAAATTAATGTCTCGTAACCCGTTCCTTGTAGAATTTAAACATGGGATCACCACAACAAATCAACGATCGGATCGTCCGGTATATTAGCCGGAAGTCACCACAAAATCATATCAAACCTTATAATTCTAAGCGTAAACCAACACTAACGTATCTAAGTTAGTGGACGAAAAGACTCGATATTTAACCGCATCACATAACATATGCTCCCATGTGCTGAGATCGAATACGAACTCTGGTTTTTCGAGAAGTATAGCCTAGTAAAATCCGTATAAAATAACCGGAAACATTATCCGCTAATAGCAATTGTGTGGTCTAAAATTCAAAGAAATTTTAGAATCTTAGGGTTGAACCCTAATTAAATTTAGGTCTCTCTTGTAGGACCCACCGAGGAAGGGTAGTGACCTCGGATTTTGCTACGGGAAGTACTACAGCGCCACGAGGTGGGCCTTATTTCCAGTAAAACTTATCTTGAGTTATTAAGCTCTGCTATACATGAAATGTTGTTATCCATTGAAAATTTTTATGCGAGTTCGAATATGTTTAATGCTCTTGTATGGTCGATCGAAATTCTCATTCTGACCTAACACGACAGTTTAAGAATTGTGTACACCCTCGTTAGATGTACAGTGGTTTGATCTCCACTGTGTACTAACCTATGGAAAGGATTATCTGGGAAATGCCCGATATCCTATATATGTGAGAGTGCTCTAAGTAATGGCTCGAGACTCAAATGAAAAGGCTTTGACGTGGATTCGTTCCGGGATCACAAGAGTAACTATGAGAAAGCTGGTAGTGCGCACGAATGTTAAAGGAAATGTTTTGGTATACTTAGGAGTTCTTTCGTTTTAAAACCTCCTAAGATATACGTTATGCTTTGGATAACTGACAATTATAAACTGTTTTATTAAATGTCTGTCCACTGGGTACACTAGTACTTAGCCCAAAATTTTTCCAAAAAAAAATATTTTTCAGGTTGAGTTGCACGTGCAAATGGGCGGAGCCGAGACGAGGGTTGTTTTAACAAATTGTTTCCACTGCGCTTCATTGCTTTTTGTCCACTTCTAGAAACGATGTTCTTTTGTCAATCGCCACGTCGGACTTATCCTTATCAGAGTTATCTATATTTTTAACCAAATTGTATTATCTCTATATGTTCATGTACGAGTCACACTTTTGGTTAAAACCGGATTATGGACAACTCATGAATTTAATTTCCTTCAATCAATTTGTTTTATCCCTTAATATGAATTATTATTCCTCCTTAAATTCTTATGTATTCACACTACACTGCCACATGCCCCTCTTCCGAAAAATAGACTGTGACACATTCAATTCCCAATAATATTGATACCCTCTTTGGCTGACAAAACGAAGTCGGACTTATGAATTAAATTCCTAAGTATGAAATGAATGAATGATTCATGAACGAATACCAGCCACTTCTACTGGCCGGTGGCAATCCGATCCAAGCCCACGGAGGAGGAATTTTATTTGATGAGAACACCAACACTTATTAATGGTACGGAGAGTACAAAAATGGCCCAACTTATCATAATCCGGAAACCGGCACCATGTCATCGATGTAGGCTGCTACTCATCCAAGAATCAATGGGCGCGGAAGTTCGAAGGCATTGTTCTTCCTGCAGAGGAATGGGACGCATCTCATGATCTTCACAAGCTTAATGTAGTGGAAAGGCCTAAAGTGATTTACAATCAAAAAAGTGGGAAGTATGTCATGTGGATGCATGTAGATGATTCTTCATACAAAAAAGCCTCAGTCGGTCTCTAACCGGCCCTTTTGAGTATCTTTACAGCTTTAGGCCTAATGGCTTCGACAGCAGATATATGACGCTATTCAAGGATGAAGATGGTGAGGCTTATTTGATTTATGCTTCTATTAGGAATAAGGAGATCCACATTAGTCCTTTATCGCGCGACTACTTGAAGGTGACTAATATTACGAAAAGGGTCTTAATCGGTATGCACCGTGAAGCCCCCGAAGGGGTGTACTACATGATCACATCCGGGTGCAGCGGCTGGCTGCCGAATGAGGCTCTGGTGCACGAATCCGAGTCGATGTTGGGGACGTGGGAGACGATTGGGAAGCCTTGTGTGGGCGCGACTTTCTACGCTCAGGGGAGCTTCGTGTTGGCCATGCCCGGTGGGGACCGGAGCTCGTTTATCTTCATGGCCAATGTTGTCAAACTCGCGAGTCAACACGTAGACTCGTCCGATTTTACGTGTCGCAAGGCTCAAACGAGTCGGATCGGTGTAGGATCGCTTGTGTGATAGGATCGGGTGGGATCGCGAGTCAGCACGTAGACTCGTGGGATCGTGCGAGTCAGCACGAGTCTACAAGATCAAATTATTTTTTTATTTTTTTTCAATTAAAATATATTATTGTTTTTCCCTTAAAACCGTAAATGACTCCAAGTAGACTAAAAACCCTAAATCGCCTTTTCAATCTTCATTCTTAAAAAAAAAACCCAATCAATTGATTCGAGTTCCCAATCAATCGTGACTTGACGACTTCATCTCTCAAAGAGCTTCGATTGCTGAAGAAATGATATGTTTCGGAATGTATGGACCATATGTGATTTTAATTGTTTTCTCGATCTGCCTCAAGATTCGAAATTTTTGGCTTCTCGAAGTAATTCCTTGCCTTTTTGAGTTTATTGTAATGTTAAATTTTTTGTATGTTTCATGATTTAGAATTTTGTTTGATTTCTAAAAATAATTTTCAAAAAGAAACTAGATGATGATAAGGCTGAAAAACGTGTTATACTAAAAAAATGAGAGATGTTTCCCTTACCAAATATGATATGAGTCTCTTTACAGTTTACAGTTTTTATTACTGGTAGGGTGCTTGTTCAAGACATAAACCATACAATGCACATGTTAATTCTATATTTAATTACTTATTGATATGACCAACGCCGAATGAAATAGCTTATTCGTTGATTGAAGTTTTGTGTTTTTTAGAGACTTAATGACTTTTTAGATGTTGTTTATGGATATTATATCCTAAGTTTTTATAAGTTAATGGTAATTTACTTAAAATTTAATTTTGGTAGGATCATACGATCCTACAATAATTCTACGATTCACGATCCTAGTAGGGCCCAACGATCCTACCTAGGATCGCGAGTTTGACAACCTTGTTCATGGCGGATAGATGGAATAGCCATGAGCTGAAGGACTCGAGGTACATGTGGCTGCCTTTGACTGTGAAGGCTAGGCAAGAGAGGTTTACTCCCTTTCCTTTGTGGTCAAGGGTGGCTGTGTTTTGGCATAAGAGGTGGAGGGCTCCTGTTAAGGAGAATGGGGAGAGTGAGTTATTATGCGGCTGAGCCAGCTACGTTTGGAGATGATTTGTGAAGAAAGAATCCAGTTTTCAAGATTCATGTAATTTTCATTTCAATTGTGGAGTTTAATATCATGTGAATGGTTTAATAAAGATACAATGTAGTGGGGATTGGCATCCAAGTCATTGATACGGGTAGTTAATACTCCACATTCCTTTTTCCTTTAATTGAGATAAAAGTCTCATCATTTTTCCTTTAATATCAAGATAAAATGTTGATATTGGGATTCGAGCAAATTATTAAAAGGGATGGAGGGCAGTGTTGTCAAACTCGCGAGTCAACTCGTAGACTCGGCCGAGTTTACGAGTCTCGCGGCTAAAACGATACGGATCGGCATAGGATCGCATGTGTGATAGGATCGGGTGGGATCGCGTGTCAACACGTGGACTCGTGGGATCGTGCGATTCCAACTAGTTATCAAGATCAATTTATTTTTTTTATAATTTATTGTAAAAAATAAAATATTTTCCCCCCTAAACCCTAAAATCTTCATTCTTCAATCTTTCCTTCATCCCTTGCGGCGCCAGAAATTCCAGAAAATAAAACTAAAATTCGAAATCCTACGATTTGAAGTTGAAACTGAAACTACTTGAAGCTTTCGAAGTCAGCTCTCGAAATCAAAGGTTTGTCCATCGATTTATTGATTTTCGGAGAGAAAAATATGTTGTTTAATTTCACTTCTTGTTACAAATTATTTGCGATTTATTATGTTGTTGGAGACTTGGAGTCCTTCGTAGATGTAGCCTGATGTTCGACAAAATATAACCGCATGGTCATGTAGGTTGTAATTATTTGCGATTTGATAAGTGATTATGTTCGTTTATCATCTTCTAATTTGCTTTTGGAACATTTTGACTTTTTTGGACATGTGGTTGTCGTGTTTATTTGGCATTTTAATGTTGGTACTTGGTGCTTGATATTGTATTTTTAGACATTTAATAACTTTTTAGATATTTTGATGGTCATTTTACCCAATTCTTAATTTGTCATTATTTAATTAATTATAATATATTTTTTGGTAGACTCTTACGATCCTACCACGATCCTACGATTCACGATCCCACCAGGGCCCAACGATCCTACCTAGGATCGCGAGTTTGACAACACTGATGGAGGGAGTATTAATAGTGAAATTCTTGGTAAGGTAAGTTTGATAGACAAACATCAAATAGAGAACAAATTTTGTCATGCAAAAACAATTGAATTAAGTTTACACAATCAAAAACGCAGGGCAAGAACATATTTCTAACCAAGAAAATGACATTATTAATAAGCTACCATATTCCTCTTCATTCAGCTTCCTCTACCGTTGCTTCGATCCGAAGCAGCACGAAGCCGACGGCGACGCCGACGAGGACAAGGCCGGGGATGATGGCAGCAATCTTGAAAATCTCAGTAATGGCGGCACTGCAAGTGGAAGTTAGAGCGCCACCGTTTCCCTTTCTTGATTGTTGTTTCAAAGAGCTGACAATATTGGCAAAGGACTGCTCACTGCAGACTGGGAGGCCTAATGAAGCCACGTGGTTGTTTGCTTTCAGCCCACCAAATGAATTCAAGCCATTGATGTACTTGACTGATCTAGCTCTCCCCAAGGAGGGCTTGCTGGGGCCCACCACCACCGCGGCCGCCACCACCGTCACCGGAGATAGAGCCGTTGCTGCCATTAGTACTATCTGTGGAAAGAGGGAAGAAAACAGTTAGGCGGTGAGGCAAGAAATTAATGAGGATGGATATGAATGTATTACTACTACCTGTGGTTTGATGAGGAGTTGATGTGAGAAGTGAGATGGTGGAGAGGTGAGGGAGAAGAGTTTGTATGTGAAAGAAATGGTGTATATGTGGATAAGGCGATAACAAGAATATGTGATTCAGATTTGGGGCTGATTTTGAAGAGTGGACAGGAAAAGATTGGGTGATTATTGGAAAAGTTTCCAAGAAAATGTCAATTTTTAGCAACTTGCATGCTACAATGCCAAAATTGATTGTGTTTATAATCTTGATTTTCTAATATATATATATATATATATATGAAAAATGAACACCTATTTTCCACATGTGTTTTTTTTTTGGGTCATGTGCAAATATACTGATTTCCAATTTGGGAAATGCAATTAATGCTACTTTCTACCAAAAATGCAATAATACCATATGTTCTTTTTTACCCTCCAAAAGGAGGTCTAGTCCATAACCTGCACATGGCAGCCTTATGCTATCCCACCTCACCCATCTCGTCAGCCCCTATTGCAGTCAAATTCATCCCTCAAGTCATGTGTACAGTCTAGAATTCTGGGAAAGTTGAATGAGTCAAATTTGATTAATGCAATGATGCGCCACTTGAATTAAATTTTGCATGCATGCCGCTAGCTCGTCTCCTTCACGCGTTGTAAAAGTCGCATGCATGCAGCTAGCTGTCCCAATTGGACAGTTGTATTTAATTTTTTTCTTGCAAAATATCGGTATTGATTTAATTAATGATATTTAATTAATCATATTTTAATTAATATCTGCGCATTAATTAATTTACTCCGTATTAATCGTATTAATTTACTCCGTATTAATCGTATTAATTTACTCCGTATTAATCGTATTTAGTCGCATTAATCGTATTTATTTATTTCATGATAAATTGAAATATTTAATTAATGAAATAATATTTAATTAATGAAATAATGCGGTGTAATTAATGACATAATGCGCAGATTAGTATACAACATGATTAGTATATGCTATTACTTTCCCAAAATTCAATACACGTGACAAAAACTGTTTGTATACAGCATGCATGCATGCATGCAGCGACAAAAATGGCAGTATATGGCATGCATGCAGCACCATTATTTTGACCCTACATTATTTAATTAATTGAAATAAAGAGGTACTCATGCATATATATAAAGAGGTACTCATGCATATATTCAGACATTTTCAGTTCACAGAAAGAAAGATTTAGAGAGAGAAATATTTTGCGAGAGAAAAAAAAGTGTTCGTATTTTGCACAAAGTTGGATCTCTATCTACATTTTCATCATATTCGCACTAGGTATGTTGTAATTTTATATATTCGTAATTCGTAATTTTCATCATATTCGTAATTTTTCATCATATTTGTATTCGTAATTTTATGTATGTTGTACATTTTCATCATATTCGTATTTTTTATGTATGTTATACATTTTCATCATATTCATCATATTCGTAATTTTATGAAATAATTTTATGTATGTTGTACATTTTCATCATATTCGTAATTTTTTCCGCATTTTCTATGTAATTTTATATATATTTAAATTGTTTCTATGAATTTAAATAGTGTTACATTGTAAATAGGGTTACACTGTATATATATTTAAAACGTGACATTGTAAATATGATTAATAGTGTATTTAATCATATAGTATGGAAATTACTATGCAAAATGTGATATAGTTCTCTGTTTGCTATATTGATTTTTTATAATTTCATGATATACGACGTTTATACTGAGATGTAAAACATATGTATCCATGAAAATTCTTATTTAATGGATTATATTACTTACAGCGTAACAACGAATTATAGTTCTTCGTATTTCATGTAAATGTACATTATTACGGAGATATACAGTACTTTTGTTGAGAACTAAGATTTTATATGTTTTACAATATGGTTAGATGGCAGAATGGACACGCATAACAGTCAAGTATGGAGGAATATTCGAGGGTTCCGAATACAAATATGGGGATGAACAACTTGCAGCAATTCTGCACTGCCTACTTCCGTTGTCATCTCTAAAAGCAACCATTGATTCAATCACGCAAACTAATTCGATGTGTACCCCGTATTTATTGTATTCCCTCGAGAGAAATCGCACCGATCGGCTCGTGAAGTCACTAATGACGAGTGATGAAGATTTAAATCGACTCATTGGCTTCGAGGCAGATCCCACTGTCTGTGTTGTGACGACAAGTCCGAGTGATCGGGCCGAAACAAGTATGTGGCAGACCCGATCACATCTCCCTTATTCGGATGATCGGAACCTAGTTGAGCAATCCATTAGGGATTTCGACAGACATAAGTTCTTCGGTGACGGACGGGAGGAGGAGGAATACGAGGAGGTGGAGCAAGAGGAGGAGGAAAACGAGGAGGAGGAGGAGGAGGAGGAAAACGAGGAGGAGGTAGAACAAGAAACACATAACGAAGATTCAACGGATTCGGATGATCCGGATTACACTGCCGAAGAGGAGTCCGATGAAGACGAGCACGGCGAACATCAAAGCATCTATGGTACCAGGTTGGAGTTTGCAACGTGGATGCGAAACGAGGGCGGTTACAATCGGTTAATGACATTACTCGAACAACTGAGTAACCTACCCATCACCTTTTCGTCATTGGAGGAGGAAGATGGCGACTCGATTTCGGATATAACAAACTGGCTAGTTTCGTTCTTCCATATCGCTCAAACCGGCATCATTGGATGTCCTGATTTAGATGCGGTTAACGACGGTGTTCTTGAGGTGGATTCGATCTTCTGGAGTAGAGACGAGCTTACGGGTGCCGTGGGAGTGTAGCACTTAGAGCATCGGCGGTCTTTTATGGTGTTAAAAGCTGATAGGAAATATACGTGGTTCGGGTGTTTGCACGGAAAGTCGTGTCCTTTTATGTTATGTTTGGGAAATATACAAGGTGGACAAGAAGCACACATGTGAGTTCGACTTTGAACGATTGGTGTTAAGAACTGTGAGTGAGAAGACTATCGGTGTATATTTCAGCCGACAAATGCGGAGAGAGGGGTCCATGATAAGGCCTCGCGACATCATTGACCAGTTGCGTCGTAGATTCGGTGTCGAAGTTAAGTACTACAAGGTACTTCGTGGTCGGAATATGGCCATCACGATGATTTACGGCGACCACGACGATTCTTATAAGCTGCTACCCAAGTACCTCCATATACTCAAGCAGTTAAACCCCGGAACGATAACCCATTACAGTACCGGGGAAGACAATCGGTTCGAGTACGTTTTTGTCGCGTGGGGCCCGTGCATAAATGCGTTTATATTTAACTTGAGGCAGGTCATCGTAGTTGATGGCACACATCTGAAAGGGAAGAATACCGGCATGCTATTCGTAGCAGTGACGAAAGACTGCAACGAGCAAGTCCTGCCGCTTGCGATAGGTATTGGCCCGATAGAGAATAATGATTCGTGGACATGGTTTATGACCAAATTAAGGACAGTGTACCCGTCGACCGAGGGCCTAGTCATCGTGTCTGACCAACACGTGAGTATTAAGCATGCCGTTGAAGAGGTGTATCCTGAGGCAACTCATTATCTGTGTTGCGTCCATCTGAGCAACAACCTCGCTCCTTACGGTCGCACAGCAGTAAGGATATTCCGTAAGGCCGCCAAAGCATACACAAAATCGGAGTTTCGGAGAAAAATGGCTTCACTAAAGGCAAAGAGTCAGGAGGCACACGATAAAGTCATGGATATTGGTCCGGAACTGTGGGCCCTCTCGCATTGCACTACTCGGCGTTACTGTTTTTTGACGTCAAATTGCGCCAAGTCATTCAACGTGAGGCTATTGTGGGCCCGACATCTACCGATATGTTCCCTAATTGATACCGTACGGTTCATCATGGAGAGTTGGTTCAACGAGCGGCGGGCGAACATGCATGCTCACGACCATAGCCTAGTCGAGGTTGCTAAAATGAAGTTGCACGAGCAGGTTGAAAGAGGACGCACGTATCCAGTGACGATCGTTGGCGAGGACATTTTCACAGTGAACGATGGGGAACGAGATTTTAAGGTTCGGTTAGGAGCAAGACGAAGCTGCCAGTGTCGTAAATTCGGTCTGGATCTTATTCCATGCGAGCATGCTGCAGCCGCTATTATGTAAGTGTTCATTACTTTTAACATATTCCCTTACAGACTATTTCTGTTATAAGTACACTAACAAAAAGTTACCGACAGTAACAGCGGCAACGATATGTATGAATTCATATCGGCACTCTACAGTACGGAAGTTCATAGAGATTTATATGATCACCAGTTTCATGTGTTACCTCCACATCAACTCTGGACCGTGCCCGAAGAAATATCAAATGTATCAACAGTGCTCCCTCCCTTGACAAGAAGATCCACCGGTCGGCCGAGGTCACGACGATATAGATCTGGCTTAGAGGCAAGCGCCGGTACAAGAACTAGACGATCTAGGAAGTGTGGCCTCTGCAAAGAGCATGGGCATACAAGGAGGACCTGTCCCACCAGACTGTGACTCTATATCCGTTACCTTCTATTTATGCATTATAATATTAAATATAAAATATGTATGGAGAACTATGCTTTTTTACGTTTCTAAATTAACGTATAAAGTATTCTACATATGGAAAATGTGCAATTTTATATACGGAAACATTACATCATAGGTAAAAGATAAATATTCATTTATAGTTCTCCGTAAAATATCTATATATCTCCGTATAAATAATAATCAGACAATTTATGCATTATAATACTAAATATAAAATATGTATGGAGAACTATGCTTTTTTACATTTCTAAATTAACGTCTAAAGTATAATACATAATATATATCATAATATTACTTATAATTTCTCGTAAACCGTTATACAAACCGTTATACAAATCTTCCATTAATTGTTTTACGTTGTTTTATGCAAGTTGCGAAATCTGGGTTTTACGTTGTTTTATGCAAGTTGAGAAAATTGAGAGAAAATATTTGAGAGATTGCGAAAAAGATTGCGAGAATATTTGAGAGAAATTGAGAGAAAGATTCAAAAAATAGAGAGAAAGATTGAGATATATATAGATTTATAGTAATCTCTCAATTTATATTGATAAAATTGAGAGAAATTGAGAGAAAAACTATCTTCGTCAGTTTAAATAGTACTCTTTCAGTTTAAATTGACTGAAAGTTGTTTTAATAGTACTCTCTCCAAATGGATTTATAGTACTCTATGTCCGTTACCTTCAACATATGGAAAATGTGCAATTTTATATACGGAAACATTACATCATAGGTAAAAGATAAATATTCATTTATAGTTCTCCGTAAAATATCTATATATCTCCGTATAAATAATAATCAGACAATTTATGCATTATAATACTAAACATAAAATATGTATGGAGAACTATGTTTTTTTACGTTTCTAAATTAACGTCTAAAGTATAATACGTAATATATCTCGGAATATTACTTATAATTTCCCGTAAACCGTAATAGATCTCAGAATATTACTTATAAATTTCCAAATATAAATACCATATATCTCCGGAGAGATATATGAAATGTCTTACATAATCATAAATAACAAATAAATGTCTTGAAAAGGGCCTAATCATCAACCGGGTCAACCACGACGCACATCAACCAAATTCGCATCCCCATAATATGCCGAATACTCCAAATGTCGAACTCATTCTGGACGAGTTCTGTCCTCGGCAGGCCATCGATTAACCGATGCACGGATAATACGACATATACACCGCAATTGACTTGGTCTCTTTGTACGAACTGTGCTCGTTCAAAGACCTCCAAATGCATCTTGGCGTGGTTGCCCGTACACCCGTTCGAAGTACATGTTGTAATCGAACAATCTGTATATCATCCGTGTAATCGGTTGTATGCTCTCTCTCCGCATCCGCCGATACGATTCGTCGGAAATCGCCCACAACGAGTCGTACAACTCGACAGTCCATGCATGCATATGGATTCGCACGGTGACCCAGTGAGCTCCGGTGACAAAGCAAACAAGTATGAGCTATAGAAATCCGTAACAGCACATTAGTTCACTGCATTACACTAATATATCACTGCATTTTAATTAAATTCGAAGATATAACTTACGTATTGCACCCGGTGCCCATTCTCTCGCAGCTTCTTGCAGCGCCTCGGCAGGCTCCCATGCATCCACGTCCATCCCGTTGTTCGCCCAAGAATATTGCATTTGAGACTAATACAATACATATTGTTAGCATTTTAAGAAACAATTTTGTATAAAACATTAAATACTTACCCAAAATTGTACGGGAATAATGAGAGTTGTGCCGCTCCGCACACCATGAAGTAGACCGTCTCCTCTCGCCAATTGCCTCCTCAGGGTACCCAAATAACATTCGATCATGTCATGGGTAAGCATCTTGGAAACATCTTCGAGGATATCAAACCACGAGTGCGTCAAATGATATCTCGTGGCTGTGTAGACGTGGTCACCAAATTCATTGTGTGCGCGACGCCATGCCCGATATTCCTTAAAGCCAAGGACAGACCAATCGCCGAGGTAACGGGCGAGATTCCTCTTCGAGGCAACATACGGCGACGTAATTGCACGAGAGGGTCTTTTCGTGCGCAATCCACGTCCACGTGGGCTACTCGGATCTTCTTCCACGGGGGCCTTCTCTTTTCCCATTCCTCCTCTCCGGCTGATACCAGCATCTCCCGCCGGTACCACTTTCAACGGTTCAACTTGTATCGGGGACACAATAAGTGCCCATGATGCGGAGAAATCATCACCGTATATGGAGTGATCTTCATCGGGTTCCTATAAAAGAAACGTTTACGTTAAGTTTATGTATATATCTTCGTAAAAAGTACATAAGTCTCAATAAAACTTTTAATAGCCTACCTCTGACACCGGACTGGGAGAAGCAGAAGGCTGCGCGGGCTCATGGTATGGAAGCTGCAACGGCTGGGTAGACACGGGTCGATCATGAAACTTCTTCGTGCGTGCCTCGGATGCGACGGACGAGTCGCTGCTGTCAGTCACGGCATCAACAACTGGGTCGACCCGACCAGATGATGCATGCGGAGTTGCTCCGCGAGTACAAGAAATTGAATGTCGACCGGAGATGCCACGACTCTTGGAATGTCGTCCGGACATGCCGCGACTCTCGGAATGTCGACCCGAGATGCCGTGACTATCGGAGATGCCGCGACTATTTGAAACTGAGTGTCAACGACCCTCCTCGACATAACTATCTGGGCGGTACGACCGTCCTCCCTCCTCCGCTGACTTCCGCTCCGACTTATTTTTGGAGAAAAAGTTTTTGATCTTCTTCCAAAACTTTTTCTCTCGAGGAGGCATGTCTTGAGTATCAAGACTGCTAGACCCCTCCGAACTCGCCGGACCCCGATTTCGTTCAGATTGTCTTTGCATGCCCGGTGGGGATGCAGGCGGAGAGTGGGGCGTTGCAGGGCCGCGTGGACGAGGAATGTCCATCGCTCTGGCTCGCTCAGATCCAAACTGGACAACAACCGGCTTTCTATACGGCACACCAAGTGCCTTGCCGGACAGTGTGCTCGCATAATAATCAGTCAAGAGCTCTGCTTCCTCCTCCAACATCGCTCCGCATTCCAACTATGTATAAAACAAGCAATGTTAGATTATCAGAATATAAAACAGCGAACTATATAATTTAAATAGAGATATATTGATTAATATGTTTTATTACGACCTATATATATATATATATATATATATATATATATATATATATATATATATAAGATTATAGTTCTCCACAGTAAATATATATTTTACCATATTTTTGTTTGGACTGAACAAACATAGTTCTTTACCTCATCGTCGAAGAATCCAGCAAACGTCCCTCTCACTCTCGGGAAATTCCACCTCAACAGACGTGGAAGCGCATGTTGGTCCACCAAGTTCGCACAAGCCCTCCCAAATTCGGGGATGCAATCGTAAGCCCATGCTTGTAAGGCCCAGACGGGTCCGCTGAACACATAAGACACCTTACAACCCGCAAGAGTGTTGGGGATGAATTGCTTGTAGTGAAGCAATGCTCGGTATGCATACGCTCCCCACGGGAATTCCTTCCATTCGTTCAGGTTGTCCACTAACACCCAAACGAAGTCGTCGATCAGTCTCGGCCTCGGAACACCCAAGATTAGTAGGTGCAGCATCAACACATTTGCCGCTTTCACGTAGTCGGCTGCCCATGCGCCGTTCACCTTGTGTTCTCTAAAAATATCCTCCAACTCGGATATTTTCAGTCTCCGATTTCCACAAAATACGGCCCTTGCACGAACCGTGGAAGCATCATGCTCCATTGTTGGGTCAAATGTCGATGACCCAAACATCAACACCGAGACCAGGACAAATTCCTGCGGACCGAACTTCAAATAACGATCCGATACGTGAAACCAAAAGTTGTTGGATACAAAGTCGGTGAAGGAGACTTCACGGCACATGAGCTGGTGGAGAGCTTTGCTTGCACTTACACTCCCCTCCCATTCCATCAAATGGCCGAAAGGGCTACTCTCACAGAATTGTGCATACAGGGTGTCACCGCCGACGGCCGTCAGTGTGTCGCGGATCAGTGGGATCACATCCCACTTGTAATGAATCATGATTTGAGGTTTAGCCGATCTGGCTACGTACCTCAAATAATACCATAGAATCTGCATTAACGAAAAATGTCAAATTAGTTCAATAAATTCAACATATAATTTTTTTTTAATAAACAGACTAATTAACGGCAATAGTATAAACAAACTAATTAGAATATTAATTAATAAAATGCGGATTAAATATTAAATACTATAAACAGACTAATTCGTATAAACAGTATTAAATATTATACAAACAGTACAAACAGTATTAAATATTAATCCGTATAAAATATTAAAGAGTATAAACAGTATTAATCTGTATTAAGACTAATCCGTATAAACAGTATTAAATATTAATCCGTATAAAATATTAAACAGTATAAACAGTATTAATCTGTATTAAGACTAATCCGTATAAATAGTATTAAATATTATACAAACAGTATAAATAGTATTTAACATGTATTATACAAACAGTATAAACAGTATTTAACATGTATTATACAAATAGTATAAACAATATAAACAATATTTAACATTTATTATACAAACAGTATAAACAGTATTTTAAGTACAAACAGTATTAAATATTATATATTAAATACGTATACAATAGTATAAACAGTATATATTAAATCCGTATACAATAGTATCAACATACTAATTAACGACAATATTATATATTAAATATGTAAATCCTTAGTATTATACAATATATATATCACGATATATTAATATGTTAATATCACGATACATTATATATATAACGATATATCACGATATTAATACTTTAAAATACACGATATAAATATATCAATAAAATTATATTAATATTATTAATATTAAAATACACGATATAAATTTATTAATATATTATATATTAATATCTGTTATATTATAAATATTTTACTCAAATATATTAATAATATAAATAATATATGTACCAAGTAATCTTAATACATAATTCGTCCTCCCTATAAAGTCTGTATATCTCTGTATGATTTATATATACTATAACAGATATTTTATTTACAATAATTACCAACCCTAATTTTATGAACATCTATACAATAATACAAACCCTAAATATAAAGTACAGAAGTTTCAAATATGCATATCTAACACCACCGATCATTACTAACACGATAAAAAAATTCGGATTTCGTCTACTAACCTGCGAGGCGGCATCATATTCATCCATTCTCGTCTACTAATCTTCACAAATACAGCGTGCCGAAGTTGTGCCGAAGTTGAAGTAGTGCCGAAGTTGAAGTAGTGCCGAAGTTGAAGCCTTTAAAAACCGAATATTGTTGATGGAGTGGGGAGGGAAATAACTGCTGGGAAATCAAAGCATGACACGTAAATAATGTGGGGAAATAAGTGGGGAAGTTGAAGGCTGCAAACGGCTTTAAATACCAATGGGATCTGTCCAAACCTACAAACCTAAAAAAAAAAAACGAATCCCTCAACAAAGGGCTTTAAATATTCTTGCATGTAATGTCCTCGATTGGAGTGCGTGACAAAAAATATTTCTACATTTACAAACCCTAATTTCATATTTATACATTAAACAAAAAAAAATTGGATTTTACCTGCAAGAAAAATTGAAAGCTGAAGAGATTTCTTATTTACATGAAAAAAAGCCTTCATATTTATACAAACACTAATTTCTTATTTACAAACCCTAATTTTTCATGTAATCGGAATAGTGATTTATTATTTACAAACCCTAAAGAAAATCGGAATTTACAAACCCTAATCTCTCTATTTATACAAACCCTAATTTCCTATTTATATTCTCGTAATTTCGATTTTATACATGCCCTTATTAACAAACCCTAATTTCAGATTTTATACATACCCTAATTTACAAACTCTAATCTCGTAACAAACCCTAATTTCTTATTTACAAACCCTAAAATTACAAACCCTAATTTCTTATTTACATGAAAAAAAGCCTTCATATTTATACAAACACTAATTTCTTATTTACAAACCCTAATTTCATATATAAACCCTAAAGAAAACAAAAACCGAAATTGCAGAAAAAAAAAACTGCATGTCAACTCGCGTTGCAAAAAGCAGAGACAAGGATTGACTGCGCGGCAGGGGTGGCGTGGGAATCTGCACTATTGCAGACACGCCGTTCCAAGCAGTCAAACAACCTTCAAAGCTCACCAGCAGTCACCTGGTGTCCAGCTCACCAGCCTTCACTTCGAGCAGCAGACACCAGCCTTCAATTCAAGCAGCAGTCAGCGCGGCAGGTAAGGACACTGCTGCATGTCAGCGCAGCAGAATAGGGACAAAAAAGTCCGGCTGGGTAGTCATGCAATTTTAATTTTTGAGTGGCAGCTGGTGCAATTATGAAGTAAGAATGGGTATTCTTGGCAAATTCCCTTTTTTTTTATATATGTTAAAATGAGGACAATTAAAATTGGTTTTTAAGATAGTTGGATATTGAAATCTTTGGGAAAATAATTTAAATAACTACTTTGGGAAATAAAATCAAAATTATAGTGTAAAAAATTGAAGTCGGAATTCGATGAGTCTGACATAACTTTTTTATAAGTTATTCACAAATTATAATTATTAAACTCTCTCAAACATAATACAACATGACTTATTATTTAAAATAAGTTATTTTAAGCACTTTCAAACTGGTCATTACTGATTTGCTTTCCCTTTTTTCCATCTCATAAAAATTGTTTGTTTTCTTTTTCGAGCCGTCCCATAGAAAGTATCTTGTTTTTTAAAAATGCAAACAATATATTGATCAAAAACAAGTCAAAAAGTCAATTAATATACAACATATAATCTCATTTTCTTAATTTACGTACCCGATATAAAGGAGACACGTCCTATGGGACGGAGGGAGTATAAAAAATTTGTTGATTTGTTTGAATAATATTTAATCTTTCCTTTTCATATTTATCCAAATACATCACTATATTCTTAAAATATAAAAGAAATCGACTATTATAATAATTGGAGTACTATTTTATACTTCATCCAATAGCGCTATCCCTCCTTTTCCCTTACTTTTTCGATTTCAGAAGTCGCTATTTTACACTCCGGCAGTCCGGCTGAAACTCTCTCAATTGAATAAAATGTACTCCCAAAACTTTCACTAATGGTTGAAGCAAATGAACTGCTTTTACAAGCTTCCCCGCCGTTACTCTTCTCACCAAAAAGCGCCGCTTCTTATCGATCTGAAAGTAGGGGTTGTATATTATTCTACTGGTCCGTCACATGCATCAATTCTCGGAAATATTAGAGACAAGAAGCCTCTCTATCAACTCCATGCTCAAATCATTGTGTCTAATGTGTCCGAAAATGTTGTCATATGTAACAAATTGATGAATGCATATGCTTCTTGTGGAATTGTATCGACAGCCCAGATCTTGTTTTCTCAAATTCCGAAGAAAAATTTGTTTTCTTGGACAATTTTGTTGTCTGGGCTGACGAAAAATGGGAGTTTCTCGGAAGCTGTTGAGGTATTTTACGAGATGATGGTTTCAGAAATCAGACCGAACGAGATAACAATCGCGAGCGTTTTGCCCGCATTAGGAAAATTAGGTAGGGTTTTGTTGGGGAAATCTGTACATTGTCATTGGATAAGGCAGAAATTTAGCGATAATGTCATTGTGGAAACGGGTTTGGTTGATATGTACTCAAAATTTGGGTGCATGAGGATTGCCCACAACGTGTTCGACAATATGTCTGAAAGAAATGTCGTCTCATGGAATGCGATTATTTCAGGCTACTCTTATAATGGATATTGGGAGGAAGCATTGCAGATGTTCAATTGGATGAAGAGGGAAGGGATGTCCGGCGATATTTTTACAATCATGAGCTTGATTAGTTTAAAGGATTTAAGAGTAGGAATTGGCATCCACGGCTTGGTAGTTAAAAGTGGATATGAGAATGATCAACAACTTAAAACTGCTTTGATGGGAATGTATATAAACGGAGATGTTGTTAATGATGCTCATCGTATATTTGAGAAGATCGATAAGAAGGGCTTGGTTGCTTGGACTGTGATGTTAAGGGGGCTTTCAAAGAGTGGCGATTGGAGAAGGACAATTGAGCATTTCAACGAGATGATGGGAGAAGATGAGATAGAGCTGGATTCTGTTTCTCTAATAACTATGCTTTCGGGTTGCAGCAGTTCGGGAGCTCTGCAGCAGGGTAGGCGAATACATGCTTTGTTAATAAAAACCGGTTTTGAAGATGATATTTTTGTTGGTTCATCTGTTATAGACATGTATGGTAACTGCGCAAGTATGAAAGATGCAAAAAGATACTTTGATTTGATGAAGGAGAAAGATGTTGCATGTTGGAATGCATTGATATCTGGTTATGGCATGATTGGGTGTGGGAGAGAAGCCATAGACACATTATTGAAGATGAAGTATTCCGGTCTAAGTCCAAACGAATCCACATTAGTATCCGTCTTGTGTGCATGTAGCCATGGTGGTTTAGTCGCGCAAGGGCTCCAAATCTTCGATCAAATGACCGAAGTTTGGAACTTAATCCCTAACTCAAAGCACTACGCTTGTGTTATCGACCTCCTTGGACGTTCTGGTAGAATAAACGATGCTTACTCGCTCATGAAGAGGATGCATTTGCAACCCGGGCTTGAGATATACAGCTCTTTGCTTACTTCTTGTAAAATCCACAAGAATTTCGAGATGGGGAATGAGATCTCTCAAGAACTTCTTCACTTGAAACCTAATGATGCAGGGTATTACATATTGCTCTCAAACATGTATGCTTTGGCTGGAAATTGGGATTGTGCGAGAATGACTCGAATATCTTTGAAATCGAGCAAATTGAAGAAGAACCCCGGGATAAGTTCTATCGAGGTAAACGGAGATATGTTCACATTTATGGCAAGCCAGAAAGACCATCCTTACTACTTAGAGATCAAGGAGTTTCTTGAAGGCTTGATTTTGAAAATAAACACAGCAGGATATGGGCCTGATATGAATTCCGTACCCTTAAACGTATCGGATGATGTGAAGCAAGATATTCTGTTTCACCACAGTGAGAAGTTGGCAATTGCTTTTGGACTGATGAGGACTAAGCCGGGAACAGTAGTTCGGATTACTAAAAATTTAAGAATTTGCAACGATTGTCATTTAGCTTGTAAGTTCATATCCAAAGTTTATGCGCGAGTTCTGGTTATAAGGGATGCCAACCGGTTTCATGTTTTCCGAGATGGGATATGCTCGTGTGGAGACTGGTGGTGAATGTTAGGAAACAAAGTGTTCGACGACGAATGCGGACAAGGTGCAAAGAAGTTCATTACATGATCAAAGAGCTACCAAATCAGACAATGCGGACTTTCATCAGATTCGGCTCAACCAGCTCGAAAACGTAGACATCGCCTTTCTTGATCGAGTGAGCATCCGCGAAGGCCTTCCATCCTTTATTGATAGCGAGCTGACCATTGCCTGTGACAATGATGTAGGTTAACCAAGATATCCCATTACCATCCCTTAGTTCCATGGCTTGCCTCGACATGGGGAGATGCTTGCTCGCAAAGGCCTTAGGAATCAACTGCCAGGAGAACAGAGTAAGATTGGCTTCTAAGAAGTTAATCTGACCAATTGCATTTTATTCTTACCAAGTTGCATTTCTGGCCAAAGTTGGACCATTTCATCTTGTGTGTGAAGAAAGGGGAAGACAGGGGGGAAGAAGACTCCGCGCTTGATGATGCTTCGTAGCTCTTCAGCCAACCACTCGTTCCGAAGATCTTCACATCAAAAGACATGCCCCCGTTGTAGAGGAAGAGCGCGTACTCTATCTCGCCTAAGCTGTGGATTGCGACGAAATGTTGCCATCCTTGGACGAGATACGCACTGTCTTCTCTCCGCTGCAGCTTGGCTTCGCAGCTTCCACAAGGGCCCTTTAGAGTCACTAGTTCAGTCTCTTCACTTGCTAAGTGGTCGTCGAAGAATTTGAGTGGGATTTGCTGCAAGTTTAGCCATGGGGGAATCAACAGATCTTAGTGATTTGAGTTGTTTTCTTGAAGCAGAGAATGAGTTTTTTATTTACCAACTCAGATAGGTCTTGGAACCACAAGATTTGGGAGAAAGAGGGCCTTTTGTCTGGACTCCCCCAACTATCATCTCCATGCTTCAGCTTCTCCATCTCAACCAAACACCCAAAAAGACAAAAAACAAACCTTCAAATAAAACTGAGGTTTGTGACACACACATACAGAAAGGAGGGAGAAAATTGAACCTCAGGTAGTCTCCGGTGGAAGAAGGGCTCCTCGTCGTCGTCGGAAATCCTAAGGATGAAGGGTGAAATGAAAGGTTATATGGGGAATGAAGGAAGCTCAATTATTTTGGACTTGCGTGTGAAGAAAGGAAAGTGAGATATAGTAATTTGTTTTTTTTTTTTTTTTTTTTTTGATACGTGGACCGCGGCCATTCGCCCGGTGCGGCTGCAGGTAAACCCCGCTCCTTGTGCAGTAGCCGCAAACCACACAGGAGAGTTCAACCACCCTGAGCTAACCATAAGCGATGACGCTCCACAAAGGTTCTTCAGGTGGGATTGAACCGGGACCTATCGGTCCCGGGCTAATAATTTGTTTTTGTTAATTATATATCTTGTTGAGAAATATGCTAGTGAAGCAGAGGTTGACAAAAGAATTGGAACCGGAACCGTGCGTAGAGACGGTTCGGTCGTTCTGGTTCCAAGGTTCCCGAAATGTGGGTTCCATTTTGTTAATTTAATAATAATTATAATTAATCAATGGTCCAAATTAGTCAATTTCTTTGAGATGGGACTATGGAATCGACTTGAACTTTCGAATTAATTACTAGACTTTTTAATTTTAAACAAAATTAAAAAGAAATCGTGGAAACCAGAACCGAAACCATTGCCTATGATTCGAATTGGAACCGTGAAACTCCTGTCCATGTTTCGGTTCTAATTTCAAGAAATTTTGCCGTGTATATGTTGCAACTTTATCTGTGTGACAATTGACCAATATCATATTCCTCTTTCTATTTTAAGTAGTTTTCGTTTTCTTACGACTCCCAATCTCATAAATTCATAAATAATTTTTTGAAAAATACTCTCTCCGTCTCGCCTGACTTATTTTGTTTCTTTTCGGCACCGACTTATCATGTTTCTTTTCGGTACGGAGATTAAGATGAGTGGATGATTGTGTGTAAAGAGGTAGGTCCCACAAAGAAAAAAGTAGGAATTTGTGTAATGATTAATTTCTATTTTAAGAAACAAGAAAAGTCAAGTGGAACAATCCAAAAAGAAAAATAAGACAAGTCAAGGAGAACGAAGGGAGTAGTATGTTTCAACATGATATCATAAGGCCCTATAGATAAAGACTATTTCTTTGTTCGAAGTTAATTTTAATGTGTATAGGGCCCAATTCACCTATTTAAGTCAGTTTTTGCTTGTGAGAGAATGCAGAATTATTTTGGAGTTGCCTATGATGGTGTTGAGAAAGGAAAGTGAGACAGAGTCAGGTCCATGCTAGAGAAGTATCTGGTTTATGAATTATTAACTCGTTAGGAAATATGCTACACCACTATATAGTAAATTACAATAATTTGTTAGGATTATGATCACACAATCACAAATCAATCAAGTAGATCTAAAATACCAGATGATGCAATCATCCAAGATCTAACCCAACCATGCGCAGAGATTCAAACCAAACAAAAAATAAAAAATAAGAACACAAGATTTACGCACTTCGACTTTGCCTATTACACAGGAGGGGGATGGTGAGATCTTCACTGTGGACAAGAAAGAAAGAACAAAATTACAGAATTATGGAGGCTATGATCTTCTTCCTCTCTAGATTTCTCTATATTCCTAACCTGGTTCTCTTTCTCTCTCTTACAAACTTGCTTAACATAACAAGGAAGTGAGTATCTATCTATATATGAGTTGCCATCTAAGAGAATATATCAAGATCTACTCCCGCTCCAAGCCACCATCTTAGCCTTAATATGTAATTAAATACTCACTCGAAGCAACTTCGAGTCGGACCGGGAAAAGCCCAACTTGAAAATCGGGGCAAAGCAACTTCGAGTCGGACTGGGAAAAGCCCAACTTGAGAATCGGGTGGCTTCGCCGTCAGAATTGTAGTCTGGAGAAGCGTTCTCAACGGCGGACCGGACCCAAGTCCCCTTGGAAAGGGGCGCTGGAGAGGGTGAGAGCCCTGTCGTGCCCGGACCCTGTCGCACCCTGAGGTGCTGTCGGCGAGTCGGGTTGTTTGGGAATGCAGCCTCAATCGGGCGGTAAATTCCGTCCAAGGCTAAATACGGGCGAAAGACCGATAGGGAACAAGTACCGCGAGGGAAAGATGAAAAGAACTTTGAAAAGAGAGTCAAAGAGTGCTTGAAATTGTAGGGAGGGAAGCGAATGGGGGCCGGCGAGAGCCGGTCCGCCGATCGACTCGGGGCACAGACCAGCGCGGATTGCGGCGGCGGCCAAAGCCCAGGCAGTAGATATGCCCGTGGAAAGCCGCAGCGCGTGCCTTGTGAGTGCTTCGGCAACTGTGTCCTCCCGGTGATGGCCTGCGGGCTCCCCATTCGACCCGTCTTAAAACATGGACTAAGGAGTCTAACATATGTGCGAGTCAACAAGCACGTAAACCCGCAAGGTGCAAGGAAGCTGACCGGGGCGATCCCCCTCGAGGGGTGCACCGCCGACCCACCTTGATCTTCTGAGAAGGGTTCAAGTGAACATAGGACCAGAGATCGTGGCTCGGAGCCGCATATACATAATACAACGTACATTCAAATATTCATATGTGGCCCTTATATTGTACACCACTATCTAGTAAGTTAAACAACATAGCTCAAGCATTTGCTTTGTTGTCAAAGTCAAGGTTTCAAATCCGACAGAAGCAACTTCATTGCAAAGAAAGTAATTTACAAATGCCAAAATTACCAACTTCATAGTACCAAATTGATCATAACTAGTAAGTTAGGCAGTAGCTAAATTATAATCACTAATTAGTAATATTACAAAATAGGTAGCAAGTTTCATATTCAGATTTCATAGTTTTTGAGGAGACCATTCTTCCCAAAAATCTTGACATAAAAAGACATGCATCCAATGTAGTGAAAGACGGCAACCTCTTCATCACGAAATCTTGCCATCCTCGCCGTCCTCTCTTTTCTCCAGCTTGCCTACAAGGGCCCTTCAGTCTCACTACTTTACTCTCTTCATTTGCTGAGAGAGAATTAAAGATTTCGGCCGGAATTGTCTGCAAAAGAGATGTAATAAATAATTTTTAAGTTGTTTTAGTACAAGAGCAAAATGGGTTGTAATAAGACAAATTTATGTGCTTACCAACTCCATCAGATTTTCTGGCAAGGCGGGCAGCCATTCGCCACTCCCCAAACTACCCTCTCCAACATTCACATTCTTCATATCAACCAAACTCAAAACCTTCAAACATTACAAAAAAACACACACACAAAACCATTACTAGTAAAACTAGTTTTCATCTCACTATTTTTGAAGTGCAATCCAATATCCATTGTTAGTAATGCTTTGTTTTCTCTTTCCTCCAAACTCAAATTTGGGAAGAAACGAAAACAAACAAGCATTAAATTTGTTAGTAATGCTTGCCTATTGGACTGACTTATACTCATTTATAAAGTTGTTTTACTTTGTATAAATTATTTGATTTGATTTTTTAATAATTAAATTGTGTACATATAATTTTTTTTTTCTTGAATGAACCACTTATATTGCGTATTTTAATAGTAGTTACAAGTATTCATCATAAAAAAAAATGGCATGATGTTCATTTATAAGAATATTGGATTCGATGTATATTTTGATCGGTAATCTATTGTATAAATCAATACTCCAATATAGATTCAAATTTGAAAGTTATGCTTGTTTAAACAAATAGTAATAATTATTCTTTGTTGGACGTTATGTTTAAATAGAGAATTCCAAGTCCGTTATTATTACTCACAAACCATTTAATAACTCTAGTAATTTCATTCTGATGGTTTGAAATTTGAACTATACATCAAAATTATATCTTTGGGGACAAAATCAAAAATTATGGATTAAAATACTACTGATATATATATTCTAAATCAAATTATTGATAGTTTGTTTCCCTGCATTTTCAAGATTCCGTTTGTTTTCCGAAGATTCCTCGAAAACGCGTTTCTTCGCTTTCTAGATATAACGAAAATCGCATTTTGCTGGTTAAGTCGTCGCAGTCGGCCAACTTCCGTAACCGCTTTTGGACACGATCCACCCGTTTCGCCACCTTCCTCAACCCCCAACTTCTTCAGGATTCAAATCGGTAAAGTTTTTATCTTCGAACATAAATTATTAATCCAAAAAAAAAATTAGGAGAATAAGAGGAACAGTCGAAAATTAAGGAATAATTCTAAATATTATGATCCTAAGTTTTTCAACCATACCAAGAAATTGATGATACGAAGCAATCTCAATCTCTCTCTACTCGAAAACCCTCATTCCTCAACCCCACTTTTCTTGATTTACACCCTTTTTCTGGTATACTTTTTTTCTTTCGTAATTTTACACGTAAAGTTGTTTTGTGGAGGCTGAAGAAGAAGCGGAGAGGAAAGGGGGACGACCGCCATATCCGACTTCAGTGAGTTAATCTTATTGAATCGTTTCGATTTCATGTATATTTCTTCATGCTTGAGATTGAAATCACCGTATCGCATTATCGTTCTGTTTCCCGAATTTTGGTGGAAACTGAATCAAATGATGAAAAGGTTGATATAAATTGTATTTAAAGCATAATCGATTTGGATGATCTGTTTCTGATGATTCCTAATTTCTGCAATTTTTTGAAAAATTGTTGGGTAGGAAGGTTGATGATGATTTTGATGACGATGGCGAGATTAATGATGTTTCCGATCATCGCAACGACTTTTCTGATGATAATTCCGGCCATCTCCGCCGCCGGCGACACTAACCCTGTATTCGACCCTTGCTCCGATGCGAAAGTTCAGAAACAGGACGGCTTTACATTTGGCCTCGCGTTTTCTTCGAAGACGTCTTTCTTCTTCAACAACACTCAGCTTTCGCCCTGCGATTCGCGCCTCTCTCTGTCCGCCAACGCCGCCGCCCAGCTCGCGGTTTTCCGGCCAAAGGTCGACGAGATCTCTCTGCTCACCATCAACAGCACCACTTTCAATCCAGTAACCCTTTTATTTCTTAGTTAATTTTGCATTTCTTGGCTCAATTAGGGCTAAAGATGATGAATCATAACACTTGTTTTTGTGGTAATGTTGTTAGAGCAAGTCTGGTGGCTACATGGTGGCGTTTGCTGGTAGAAAATATGCGGCTCGATCTCTCCCTGAATTCGTTGCAGACGCCAACTACATCGTTACAAGCTTCACCATGGTAACTCTCTCTCTCTCTCTCTATATATATATCCAACTATAACTGGGGGGGAAATAAATCATTTTTAGTACTTCATGTTAACCCCTATCTGATTTTGATCCATTATGTAGACAAAGACATTGACTGCGAAACAGCTCGATTTTAGCCATTTTCATAAAACTCAAACTAATTAGTCCGGTTCTAGTCTTGTAGGCGCCATATTTGGCCAGTTAAAATTGGTCTTGACCAACGTAACGAACCAAAATCTAATACGCGGGCCAACATGAAGGACTAAAAATGATCATATTCATTCACATATCTGAAAAGAGTTTATGCACGTATATCTTCTTGGGATGTTTTGTTGAAGTGTTTTGTGGTGTTTTAGGTTCTTGAGTTCAAGAAAGGGACGCTGCAGAACTTGTTTTGGAAGAAGTTCGGGTGCGGTTCGTGCAGCAGGGACCCGTTCGTGTGCCTCAACAACACTGACTGTGCGATCAAGAATTCAAACTGCAAGAACAGTGGAGGGACTACTGGTTGTGATATTGGAATACAGTTAGCCTTCTCTGGTACTGATAAGAATGACAGGGTGCTCAACTCGTGGTACGAGGTGGCTAATCTCCGGCAGTACTCTCTCTACAGTCTCTACTCCGATCTGCGCGGTTCCCTCACCGGTCCATTCAGCGGCTTATTCTGACCTTCTAACCAGACTTCCAACATTTTGTGAGGAATGATTGAATTTTCATGCTTATTGGGTGTAGATGCAGTTTGTGGCTAATTTTACTACAGAGATATCTAATTTTTTTGTTTGATTGAATATTCAAGTATTAACCAACCAATGATCAAGAAAGCAATGTTGTAATCTCACGACAAAGGAAAAGGCAAGAAAATAGATAGAAACAAAGCTAAATGATGAAGCCGCCTCAATTTAATCAAACGCTTTCTATTTGACCTTCTCTCTCTCTCATCCTCCAAAATTCTCCTTTTTCTTTGATCTTTCTTCCTTTTCTTTTGTTATCTCATCAAGAATTCTAGAGTTTATTCATTTAAGGCCATAAGAGGAACAGGTATAGGACAAGCATTGCCCTTGATGAGTTTGATGATGCTTTCGATCGTGGTGGTGGTGGTGGTGATGATGATGATGACGGCCTATGCCGGAGATACAAATCCGGTATTCGACCCTTGTTCCGATGCAGAAGTCCAGAGACTCGATGGTTTTACGTTTGGTATTGCTTTCTCTGCAAGGAGCTCTTTCTTCTCCAACGACTCTCAGCTTTCACCCTGTGATTCGCGTCTTTTGCTACCCACCAAAGGCGCTGAGCTCGCGGTTTTTAGGCCCAAGGTCGATGAGATCTCTCTGCTTACTATCAACGGCAGCATTTTCAACTCGGTAAGCCTTTTGTTTTCTTATTCTACATGTAGACGTTTCTCTTGGCTTTGTACAGTTTCTCTCTCTAACTACAAGCCAATCTCTGAAATCTAAATAATGTTCAAGTCTCGAGGTTACATGGTGGCGTTTGCCGGACGAAACTATGCAGCTCGATCTATCCCTATATTTGTTGCAGATGACAATCACATTGTCACCACCTTCACCATGGTAATTAAAACCCATCATTCTCTCTCTCTCTCTCTCTCTCTCTCTCTCTCTCTCTCTCTCTCTCTCTAAAGAAGATGTTGGTGTGGCAGGTGCTTGAGTTCCAGAAAGGCACCCTCCTCAACTTATTCTGGAAGAATTCAGGGTGCAATTCATGCCCTTTTGCGTGCCTCAACAACACTTACTGTGCCATCCAGAATTCCAACTGCATAAGCAATGGAGGATCTACTGCCTGTAACGTCAACATACAGTTGGCCTTCTCCGGTACCGATAAAAACAACAAGGTACTTAACTCATGGTACGAGGTAACAAATCTAGGACCGTACTCCCTCGACGGCCTCTACTCAGGATCTACGTAGTTCTATTGATTTCAAGATTTGTATTGTACTCACCTGCTCATGAATCAATTTGTCAAATCTACACAGAAAAAATGACTAACTGTACATAGCCTACTTTACATTTTGTACAACAAAATCGGTAGATATATAACCAGAACCAGAAGCCCCCCTAAAATAACAATCGTCAGAAGACAGAAAGCGATAAAGAGAAAAGATTTTCTTCTACACTGGTTGAGAACGAGACGACTTCCCGTGGATATCCAAAACAATGTCACGCAGTTCGGGGAAGATTGATATCAGCACAAGTTCAAGTATTCCATAACCGAGTTGCTTCAGACAAACTGTGGACTGCAAGTCATTGAAGCAATAAGTTACGCGAAAAAATTTGAGGCGGGAGAAGTAACAACAAACACACGGACACATGAATGTATGCATATTTTTGTCAACAAGACAGTAAATTTGGTAATGAAGACAGTTGGAAAGAGAGAGGGGAGATGAGTGTTGTACCTGAAGAAAATAGTTGAGATCTCTAGCGCAACGTCTGTACTGCTTATGCCCAATCAAACTGACTAAAGTGGTTGGAGCTCCATCTGCCAGAAGGGAAGCGAATGAGACAATATGTGTAACATTCATAAGAACAAGGAAATGCAACGAAAATACAAGTCTGGATAAGGCCACTATCCTCTTTATAGGCTAAATTAGCAACGATATATTAGTACTTTCCACAACTGAAGTTTAAGTGCATAATACACCATAAAAATATAATTATCTCTTAACAGCATGCGAAACAAAATCCAAGATACTTACTTAACATCTTTTTCACATTGCTAGCTCGGCGAGCAGCTTCCAGCTGTTGCTCAAAAGACCCAGGTTGATTGGCCCTCATACCACCTGTTCGTCTTGTAGGTTGCTGAGACCCTTGAGTAGCTTCACAATTATCTAGTTGTTCTTGTTGTTGAGCACGCAGTCTCAGGAAGAATGTGCCTTCAGGCCATAGAATCTAATAGAAGATGATAATGGTCACGAAAAAGATAAACTTCACAGAATAGGGAAACAGATGAGAAAAAAAAAATATTCAATAAAGCTGAGCTATATTGAAAACAAACATTTACTCAGTAGATCTATAATGGCTGGAATGCAATTACCAATTACAGCTTTGTCAAGCATAAACTACTGAACATCAGGATTTTGATATTATTGTAACTTACATCCTGGACCCATCGAACCCCTCGTGCAACAATATCCTCTCTACGGAGCCACTGGATTTGCCTTAAGAGCCAATCGTCAATGGCATCTTCCATGATTAACTGCAGTATTTGTTTTGATATCCAAAAGACCTGTCTCCTGCAATAAATGATGTACAAAATATGGCTCAAGGCTTAGATGATTGGCTTCTTAATCGCATGATGTTGACTAGTAAGATATTGATATATGATGGCAAAATATTGATATTAGGAAAAAATCCTATTTGATCAATCAAAATTCCTAAAAACTGAATTTAATTGTATATGATGGCAAATATTGATATTAAGAACAAAATTGCATATTTTCTCCCTTAGTGCTAAAGCAAAATGACAAAACAATGTGTGCAAGAGAAAGTATCACCTTAGCCAACCCCTTCTTTTGAGTTGAAACACATTATCAACTAAATTCAGAACTGGAACACTTAAATTTGGTGGCGTCCACTGCAAGGAACACTTAATGTCAAAAAGAGAATGCATAAGCAATATCACAATGTGAGACAGATATAGAGCTGATCTACGATACACATATCCCAGCCCCAGGAGTAGCACGATACTAAGAGGGTGGTGAAAAATCTCAACGTTAAATATCATTCTGCATATTCTTCTCCAGTAATATCAGTTAACTATGGTCTGAAATCTATCATGTAAACAACTGTCCAGCACGAGCCACAAGGATAAGGGTCAACTACCAATGAACAAGCATGAAAAGAAGGGAATGAGAAGTACCTCTGGAGGCACCCCAGTAGGACCATCTAGAGGACTGGATGTTATGGCTAGATTAGACTCCGGGTATCTCTCAGAGTTCAACTCAGATTTCAATCTCACACTATGGATTTCATTTGAGTTGACGTTATTGACATCTGAACCATGTTTAACAACCTTCTGCAACGACCCCTTTGAGGTTGACTCATCATGGTCAGAATACCACCCTCTAGCTTGGCTTGCAGCTTCTGCATCCTGATCCCCGAGGTTTACATCTTTATCACCTTCGTCATTGTCTGATAAACTGTTGGTTGACTCTGACATACTTGGCCAGATAGCCAATTTATTTGTATCAGCATTCCACGACAAGTTTTTGCTTGTACTAGAAGCAGCTTGTCCAATACAAGATGAAGGTGAGCCAGCAACTTTCAACAGGCCATCGGAAACGCCTTTGAATTGCCGTAATATATCATCCACAGCATCATCCATGTTAACTGATTCGCAAAGAGTAATTTCATGAAAATTAGAATATTTTGAAGATGAAATTTAAAATTAGAAGAGCAAGGGAATAAACTACTACAGATCTTGCCAGTGCAGACAAAGAGTTGATATGTTATGACTCAAGATTATAATTCTTTATCTCATGTTCTAATATGATGTGCCACAAGGCTCACAACTATAACTTCATATACCAAGGTTTTGCTTCTGATGTGAAGATCAAACTTATAATAAAATGTATTCTCAATGTTTGAGATTTTCTTTACGTTCAAAGGAATCTCCCATAAAATTTTGACCTTTTGGTTATAGAATACAATTGAGGATTCAAATATCATATGCCGAGGACCAACAATATGACTACCTTAGGATTAGAAGGAGCTTTTGCAATACACAACAATTCATGAATCATAGATACATACGGACAATATGACTAGCAAAACTTTCATAAACAACCAAGCACATTAAGATGACCCAGGAAGGGAAGGCACAAACCTGCCAGATTCCTCATCACAGCAGAAGATTTTCCAAAAGAGTAATTCTTCATTGATGGAAAACTATCATTAGTTAACACACCATACCCAATGAAAATGTTTTACTAGAAATGAAAATAAGATGCGTACCTTAGAGGAGTCACTAAGAAAATCCCACACTTCATGTTGCTCTGCCACGTTAGCAATCGACAAGAGCTCCTGTTAAAGACAGCATCAGAACGGGAAACAAGAAAAAATATCTCTATACCAGATGGAGTATGGTAATCATACTTGAAGATATTTATCCAGCTGAATACAGCGCTGGTGAACAAAAGCATCCTCTGTACTCGAAGAGAATATCCTTTTTGGAGGCAAATGTAATGTGTAATTTGGAATATCTTTAAGATGTCTATGCAATCTCTCAAAGTTCCGATACCTGTAGATAACGTATCCAGTAAAGAATCAACAGATGAGCCATAATAGTGATCTTTAGAGGAATTTCATAAGTTGATGAAGCCAATACAGTTGCAGGCAGTGCTCTAGAATTTCATAAGTTGAAAATGTAGTGACATTTATCATCTAAACTGTAAAAAGTATGTACCTCCTTTTCACAAACCAAGTGGTGTTGTTAGCATCTGTAACAGCAATTGAGTAAACTGCAAAAGATTTTGAACCATGTTTCTCAAAGTATGCTCCAATAACCTGCAGAATCAAGGATATATCATCAGCAAAAGCACAGATTATCATCAGGCTACAGTGAATAAAGATGATGACATGTTCCCATAAAATCTCAAGCCTCGACCTCAAAACACAGATGATCAGACAACAAAGAACAACTAATGAATTTCTATTATGAGCAAGTACGTCCTATTTTTATTGGATGTCAGTCTTTTTAACTTAAAGAGCTAAATTAGTACCTAATATTTCCTGTGAAGCTACTTTTTCTTGAAAACTATTAGTATTGTGCAACTCTGCAATATATACAAGTTTAAAATCCAGTTAAGATGTAAACCACAGAAAGAATTCACTGTCATACCCGACATCTAAGCTTTGGAGTGTGTCCTCCTCCATGACGTAATATAATGTCTGAATTGCTCATCAGGCTACGTACATTGAGTTTATTAACATTTGCACTGTAGAACTCGTTAATGATAGGTACACTACTTTTACTGTTATACATATCTTCCAGATTTAACTGAATTTTCAAGTCAGAGGTGCTGTTTGATCTTTTAAGCTTATTTTTATTTTCCCGGGAAATAACAGCAGAGTTTCCGTTCCGAACCACCCCCTTATTATGCTCTTGGAAATTGCTTAAAGCATCAATAGGTAGACCCGTGGACTGTGTTTCCTGCAGGGGCCTGGGTGGTAGCTGCGTGTAAACTTTGTCTCCTATCTGAGAATATGTTTCAGGCTTCTGTGCTGGTACTTCAGTAGAAAAATTGTGTGCAGGGAATGAGGCACTCGTTGAATCTGGAATTTCTGAAACCTGAACCCCTCGAGCAGCCTTTTTCTGAATTTTCTTTTTGTAGTTTCTTCCAATTGTCCACATGTTTTCAAGATTCTCAGGCATAAGAACCTCAGTTCTTCTCTGAGCTGCAGCCTCAAACGGTTTTGCCCACTGAGCATGTCGTGTGTGAATGAGTTCATCCTCTGTTGTACTAGTCAAGGGACCCCCTGAGCTACCTGATTCTAGTACCTTGTCAGTGTCACAATCCATTCTAGCCAAAGAAAAACTGGTCTCTTGATTGTTCAATGGTCTTTTCCTCAAATTAGATTCACTGCTTCGACCATGTTCTCCCGAGACATTGTGTTCATGGTTATGAACCCCCACATTAGGTGATTGATCTCCGGAGGAGTCCCTGAACCCCTCATTGTTGTAGGCAAGAATAATATATTCAATCAACTCATTAATGTACCTGAGGGGAATAGTTAAAGTTCATAAGATTCTTGTAGGGGCAATGACACAAGAAAGTTGTAATTTAACTTGCTATTTAAGAAGATGAAACAAAGGGGACATAGCATGATATTATAATAAGTAATAACTGAACCCTAACACTTCCAAACAACAATTATATTGACATATAATATAAGAAACTGATCAAATATATTCTCCAACAATAATTTTCTCAAGTAAAGAAAAGACAATGATATTCAGTCAGTTATTGAAATATGCAGCAAATTTCAGCTCTTTACATGCATAGAAGTTGAAACCGCCAACATTTTTTTTCATAAAACAACTAGAGAAATAGCATCTTACAAGGGACTTGCGAAATTCATAAGAGGTTGCACTACCAAACAAGTTAAGAGTTCGCGAGCAATGCAGCGGACTAAAGGTGACTGAGCTTCCCTTGGTCTCAACACAACAGCCAAAAGTCCAGCCATGAGCCGCTGAAGAACCTATAATACTACAGATTATTAGATAACATAGAAAAGCTAACCAAGAGAGGCACGGAAGAATTAGTAAAGCAAACAATTCTTTCTGAATTAGAACACTTCTACACCTTGTACTCACTCTCTGGAGATATCAAAGCAGGGTGCAGCTCTTTAGAAGCCAGGAGATGGTGTTTCAACCTTTCATCTATTTCCTCAGAAGACAATGTTCTCATAACATCCACGCCAATGGCAGCCTGGTTCCTCCTGAAGAGATCAAGGTGCTCTCCTATCAGGTCCACTACATCCCTGGAGGATTGGGAAAGCAGGGTCACTTACTTATCATATATTATTCAACTTGCAACATTTTACAACTTCATCGAAGTACACATATACAAGAGAAACGATACCTTGTCAACAGGTTAACAAGGTTCAAATCTTTGATTCTTGTGGATACTTCTCCAAGAACATCCATGACTATAGCTCGCATCAATTCTGGTGCCTCTCTGTCGGGCGTAATTTCAGAATACCATAAATCCGTGACAAAGTCATGCAAGAGTTTGTCAACAAAATCCTCAATAGCAGCTTCGACGACAGGTGAATCTATCTTCCTCTTCCACTTTTTGGGGTGTTGTGGAGAAGCTAGACGGGAATCATTTACAGATAGCTGCTTCTTTTCTAAGTGTGATAAGTAAGATGATGTTCTGTTATTTCGAACCTTCCATTGAAATTCCACCTCATTTAACAAAAATCTTAGTCCGGAGACCAAGAGTATGGCTATGGGAATATTCATTAACATCGACTTACTAGTATCTGCAAGCAATAAAAGTAAGCAGACAACTGATGAGTACTGTAGACCAACAGTAAAAGCAAGTCCAACGGCAGCTCACTTGCTTCAGTAAAAACAAAGAGCCTCAAAACATTTTATGGTTTCTAAAAGACAACTGGTTTCATTTATGATAACAACATAAACAGACATTCAGTTAGTCCACATGCGTCTCAAAATACCAACAATCCACAAGCATATCATCAGGAATGCTACATAGTCAATAAAATCAAACCACAACAGAACTCGATGCACGAAATTCAGACAGATCTCTTCGCCGTTGAAAAGCGAATTTCATGATTTCCATCAGCAGTACACTTCATTGTACGATGACCAATTAACGAGCAAATGATCGAGAAAACACCGTCATAGCAACTCCAAACAACTGAAACCAAGGATTAAGGTATCTAAAGAAAACAGAAAGAAATATAATAACTCACGCGTCAAGAAGTAAGATACTGCGAATATGCAGAGGCCCCACCACACCGTTCGAAGCTTAGCTTCTTCAATTAGATCTTGTATACACTCCATCGCTTTACTCATGACTCCCAAACCCTGAAATCCTTCGTTTTCTCAACTAGAACTCAATTCAATGATCAACTTAACAACTGAATTACCTCGAAACAATCCAAAAGTAAAATCTCAAACTAGACAAAGAATTCCGCCAACCTTCTCCTAACCTTGAATCACAAGAAGCGAGATTTTTCTAGAATCCAAACTACGAGTAACTATGATTTTCTCCTATTCTCTCTCTGCCTCTCTTTCTTGTTGAAAATCATCGCTGTTCTTGGAGAGGAGAGAGAAAGGTTAAATTGCGGGATGCCAGGGTTTGAACTTTGACGACGTCGTTATAATCGCTGTACATGTTCTCTAGTTGTGCTGTCGGAGATCAATTGACGAATTTGCCCATGCTGCGCGTAGTCCAACGTTTAAAATTGTGAGTTTCGTTGATGTCATAATAATCAATGAAGATTCAATACTTTGAATATTAACTAATTATTGTTAGTTATTAGTATATATTATTTATAAGAAAATTAGTAGGAAATACAACTGTTTAATGATCACGAATTGTTTTGGTAACTAACTTACCTTTTGAGTTTGCAAACCGATACTACTTAGTTGCGAACTTATGAAAGTTATGATTAATTTTGGATGAATTTATAAGAAGATGACAATATATATGATGCTTAATTATTTATATCTTTTTTTTTATGACGAGGAACCTGCAGCCGCTACCTTTGATGCGCATAAGGTAAACCTTGCTCATGTGCAATAACCTACAAACCACACAGGAAAATTAAACCACCCTTAAGGTAACAGGGTGACAAGCCTTAATTATTTATATCTTGTTTTATGTATAGATTGATGAATTACAATGAGAATATGCATAAGAAAATTCGGTGCATATCTAGAGATTATACTCATATGAGCTATCATTCCATCTAGAAACAAATTTAGAAATCTGAATGAAACATAATGAAATTTACAATTTTAAGATAGAAGGGACAAAAATCAACAATTGGCCGGCAAGATAATGTGTGGGAGTTAGGAATACTTTTTAAGAATTATAATAAAAATTAGGATTCGTCACGATTTAAGGTAGTGACGGTCACTATCCACTTTTGAATTCATCAATAAATCACTAAATAGTATATTTAGAATTTTTAAAGTATGGCAAATAATGACTCGAATTATAATGGTATTTTATTATATTAGGCTTCACTATCAACAGCGATTAAATAAATTTTTAAGGTAATAAAATCTTGTATTTACAATCCTAACTCCACACATAGTGAATATTTTCGATCTCCGGTGGATGCAAGTATTATCAAACCTTGTAAAATCTCGTGTTCTTCTTTTTATAGTTTCTTTAACGTTTTACTCTTTCTGCTCCGCGGAATCATGACAGAAAAGTATACTTAGCAGCTCACAAGTTATTGCTTTCATGATTTTGTAGTTGATACTTGATAAGATTTGTGTCATATCATATCATAATTACATTTCTGAAATGAATGAGGCCAAAGGGCATTACTTCGACTTTTGATTTTGGGCCTGCAATAGTCTCAATATCATCATAGACATGGGCTTTATGTGGACTTGAAAACTTCATGTGTTGAATATAGTATATTCAACAAACTTTACCAAGAAGTACTAGTACATCTGTCCTGTTATTATTGTGTAATTGTATTTGGATGCGTATATTAAGAAAGTTGTGAAAGTGTTTAAAATAGTAGATTAATTTATTTAAGTTGACTTTGTTCCACTAATTAGTATGAATGGGACAATAATAATAAAACAACTCAACCGAAAAAGAAATGACACCATTAGCGGGCTTGAGAGAGTATAAATTTGCATATACGTAATTAGAGCAGTCGAAGTATTCAGCGTACCTCAGCTCAACAGACTAACTTCATTTTGAGTTGGATCGGCATTGCTCAGACATCAATTGGGGCTGCTGAAATTCATGCTTAGTCAATCCTTCATGGGGTATTAGGTCACTGGTCAAATAAATCCTAATTTCGGATAGGTCGGGCCGACCCAACGGGACTGGGCTATTTCGTGTCAATTTATTATGTGAACAACTCTATCTTCCATTCAGTTACTTATCATTTTCAAGCATTGAGAAGAGATAATCATAAACTTTAGGTGTGTAGATTTACAATCTTGAAAAGGCACAATTACAAAATTAGGGGTTCGAAATAGTGAAATTTAAATAAATAAACTAAATTTAGATCTGATGGACCGAAGCGTAAATTATTGAAGACAGACGACTTATGCAAGAACAATAGATAAGATCAAAATGAATCAAATTAAAATATCTTGAAGAAACAACAAAAGAAATAAATCTTCAAAAAATCCGTGGAACTTTTTCCCTTCGGCCTTTGGACCCCACATATTTTGTTATCGTTATTCATCCGTCTTCTCGCCGTTTAATTTTGTACTCTATCCCGCATTCTACTTTTCAAAATCTATACGGTTTTTGGATGACGTAACAGTGAAGGTGAGTGGTCAGGATCGAAAGATCATGAATTCAAATTTCACTAAAATCGCTATGTGTGTCTGTCACATATGATTAGCCCATGGTGGTTTAATTCTCTTTGCAGGCTCACATATGGTTAGCCCATGGTGGTTTAACTCTCTTTGCACGCTATTGCACATGAGCGATTTAACTCTCCTGTGTGGTTTGTAGATTATTGCACATAAGCAAGTTATTCAGTGCGCACTTCAATAGCGACCGCGAATTACCCTCATCATAAAAAAAAATTTCTATACGGCCCACGAACCAATCTCCACTCTAGGCCATCCCATCTACGGTCTGTAATTGTCCGTCACCATCCACCCTATCTCTCGTCCCAAACCGACGCTAATATATTTTTTGTTGCGAAACTAATCTCATTTTCACCTCCTTAAAAACACGCAGAACACCTTGTTGCGATAGAAACCCTAAGATCTAGAATATTCGGAGAGTGTTTGCAGAAAGGAAATTTTATTCATCTTGAATTTGAAATCAAAAGTACAGAGTAGATGGCGTATCTGATACTTATAGGAAAACTAGCAACTAATTTTGTAACTGCCTTGCCAGCTGGTAGTCTCTACATCAAACGAAGAAAACGTAAAGAAACAATACACGCTTTTATTATTTTGTATCTCAGCCCTTCATCTATTTAGATCAAATCCAACGGCTTAGAACCTTCCTTCCCATAACCGCCAAATAACGAACTGGAACAGAATCCATCTTCATCTTCAAGTCTCCACTTCATCACCAACCTCTGTAATCTCACACTACAAGCAAAACCATCGAAGTGATTAAGAATTTGTACACCCCCCCTCAAGATGAACACGATGCAAGTCAGAGAGTGACATCTTGGAAAGTAAGAATCTGAATCTGGGACTAGGTAATATTTTTGTAAAAATATCAGCTATTTGTTCGGAGGTAGAAATTGAACGGGGCAGAATGAATCCGGCTTTAAACTGATCTCTAACCACATGACAATCCATATCTAGGTGTTTTGTCCTCTCATGAAATACCTGATTCTTGGTAATATGGATAGTTGCATTGTTGTCACAATATAGAGGAATAGGCAAAGCTAAATCAGTATGCAAATCTGCAAGGAGATATGATATCCATTGCAACTCTCGAATTGTGCTTCCAAGGGCTCTGTATTCTGCTTCAGCTGTAGAAACAGATATAGTAGTCTGTTTCTTACACTTCCATGACACCAAGGCACTACCAAGAAACACACAATATCCAGTTAATGAACGTCTACTCACAGGGCAAGTACCCCAATCCGCATCTGAGTACCCATGTATATTAAGATCAGACTGCCTTTTAAAAAACAAGCCAAGAGAGGGAGTGCCCTTCAAATACCTAAGAACATGAAGAGCAGCATTCCAGTGTTCCTCATGAGGACTTGAGATGTGCTGACTCAATTGTTGAGTAGCATAGGTAAGGTCTGGTCTAGTTAGATTCAGATACAACAACTGCCCAACTAGCCTTCTGTATTTCTCTAGATCTTGAAGTAGTGGAGATGCTGCATAGTGTAGAATAAGCCCAGATGGAAAAGGAGTAGAAACTGCCTTACAACCTATAAGCCCTGCTTTATCTATCATATCAAGGATATACTTGCGCTGATTAAGATATGTACCTTGTTCACCACGAGCCAGTTCCATGCCAAGGAAATAACGAGCCTCCCCAAGATCTTTGATAGTGAATTTGTCATCCAAGAACTTCTTTAAATCCTCTATGCCGCCCAGAGAAAGGGTGGCTATAAGAATGTCATCCACGTATACTAATAATGCAAGGAATTTAGAACCAGATCCAATAGTGAATAGACAATGATCATGGGGGCTCTGAACAAAACCATAAGATAATAAAGCCTTACTGAATTCAGTGTTCCACTCTCTGGAAGCTTGTTTGAGACCATATAAGCTCTTGATGAGCTTGCAAACTTGGCCCCTGTGAGCCTTATTATACCCTTGAGGTGGCATCATGTACAATTCATCTGTAAGATAGCCATGCAAAAATGCATTATTAATATCTATCTGATGCAAAAACCAATCATTGGCAGCAGCTAAAGCAATGACTAAACGTATGGTCACAGGCTTGGCTACAGGTGAGAAAACTTCTTCATAATCAATCCCTTTCTCTTGCTTGTAGCCTTTAGCCACCAATCTAGCCTTAAGCCTTTCTACATTGCCATGAGAGTTAAGCTTCACTTTATAAACCCATTTTGAACCAATAGCCTATTTACCTGGAGGCAACTCAGTTAATACCCATGTCTTATTGGCTTCAAGAGCATCTAGCTCCTTAGTCATAGCATCTTGCCAGCCCTCATACTGAATGGCTTCCTTATAAGTAGTAGGTTCCTGCACAGCAGTGACATTGGCCAAAAACTGTGTATAGGAAGAAGAAAAAATGGGAGATGAGACATAAGGGAAAGTAGGTGGTGAAAGAACAGAATTACACTCTGGTACAGGCATGGAAAGATTTACATGAGTGATGAAGTCATTTAGCCAAGTAGGTGCTCTGGTTTGTCTTCTTGGCCGAGGCACAAGGTCAAGAGATGGGACAAGATCAGTGGATATGATGGGCGATTCTGTGGGATGAGGTGGAGAAGGCATTGTATGATGAGGTGAAGAGGGCTCAACAGAAGCATTGGAAGAGTCATGTTCTAATGGAACAATAGACTCAGCATGATCTAAAGTAGGGATAATAAATGGTGAAGAATCTGCTCTTTCATGGGAATTTTGTGCTGCAGAATCTGCAAAGGGGAAAACATTAGAAAATATCTTAACATCCCGAGAAATAATGACTTCATCATGATCCATATCATATAGCAAGTAAGCTTTATGATTAGTTGCAAAACCTATAAGAATGCACTTTAAGCTTCTGCAATCAAACTTCTTTCTATGAGGCTGCACCACTCCCGCATAGATAAGGCATCCAAATGGCTTTAAGAAATCCAAATCAGCTGGAAAACCATGCAATGTCTGATAAGGTGTGGACCAATTCAAGACTTGACTTGGAAGTCTATTTAAGATCCAGGTGGCTGAGAGAATTGAATAGGGCCAGAATTTTTCTGGAAGTTTACTCTGAAACATCAAGGCCCTAGCAACTGGACAGAGTGATTTATGAACTCTGAGCCATTGTCAGTTTTAAACTTTCGAATGGAATATCCATATTGAGTTCTCACCATGTTGATGAATTGCTGTAAAATCCCACTCACCTGAGTCTTAGCATTGAGCAGATATGTCCAAGTACATCTTGAATGGTCCTCTACCAATGTCAAGACAAATGAAGCATTAGCAATATTGTCCACATGATAAGGACCCCATACATCAGCGTACATTAACTCGAATAAGACTTCACTTCTTCTGTTAAGAACAGGAAAGGGATTTCTGCACTGTTTGGTTTTGTGACATATATCACAAGCAGCAAGATGTTCTTTAGCCTCTGAACTACACAATCCTTTAACTTCAGATATATGCTGCAGGGTTTGGAACGAAGCATGTCCAAGTTTAATATGCCACTCCAAGAATTTAGAACTATTTGGCTGAGGAACAACATTCACTTGATGCACAGGGGAAATCTGCTCCAATACATATAATCGCCCTACGGCCTTTCCCATACATAGAATGTGATCAGTGTCCATTCTTTGAACCAAGCAGTAGTTGGGAAGAAAAATACATCTGACCTTGAGAGCACTAATCAGTTGATACGTAGAAATGAGATTATGTGTGAATGTAGGGACAAAGAAGACTTCTATCAGAGTGACACCATGGGCCAAAAAGACAGTTCCTGTTTCAAATATCTGTTGCACGGCCCCTTTAGGAAGGTATATGCTCTGCGGTGTAGCAAGTGTCCTTATATCATGCATCAACTTCCTATTACAACATATATGACTACTGGCTCCTGAATCCATAATCCATGTATCTTCTCTTTCCAATTCTCCAAATGTACTAAAGGCATAATGCTTGTCCAGAAAATTGAGTGGAGAAGTATTACTCATGGTACTAACATTATTTACACTTCCTGAAGATCCTACTCCACCAACTCCCCTTAGTTGACTCAAAACTCTCTCCACTTCCTTTTGTATATATTGAGACATCTGACCAGAAGCAGATGAGCCTGAGGCATCTGTCAAAAGAGATTTATCCTCTTCAGTCTTAGCGTGAACAACACAGTGTGCATGTCTTTGCACCTTCTCCTCTTTAAGCTTCTTATACCAGTCAGGAGTCCCATTCAGTTTAAAACACTCATTTCTTTCATGTCCAATACCCTCACAGAATGTGCATTTAAGCCGTTTTCTCTCCTCCTTACTCAAACAAGGTCTGTATGAGCCTCCCTGGCCTTTTCCATTCTGATAATATCCACTCCTTGGATTAACATTCATCACTGATTGCTCTGAGCTGTTCAAATTACTCTGATTATTACTTCCAATTGCTGCCATTGCAGACTGGCCAACTAACATATTTTTAGCAGAAGTTATGTGCCTCTGATCCTCATCCTGGCACACTACATTATATGCTCAATTCACAGTAGGCAGAGGTTCATACATCAACAAATTACTTCTTACTGTGTCATAAGCATCATTTAATCCAAGCAAAAATTGCATTAACTTCTCATTCTCACACATATTCCTAGTGCACTCAGCCGCAGCACATACACAGTTAGGTGGAGGCAATAACAGAGCTAATTCATCCCAATAAGCACTAAGCTGGCTATAGTATACAGTTACTGATTGATTTCCTTGTACATAACCAGATAAGTCCTTTTTGATTTTGAAAATTTTCGGTCCATTACTTTGGTCATAGCGTTGTTTAAGATCCGTCCATAATAGATGAATTGTCCTTTAATTGAAATGACTGGCAAAGTTTTTCAGATATACAGTTCATGATCCAACTGAATACCATATAGTCACACTGTACCCAATCATTATAGGGCGCATAAGTTTTATGAGGTTGTGGAAGAGTACCTTCTATGAACTGCAGTTTATTTCTTCCAGCTAAAGCGCGCTGGATTGCCTTGCTCCAGGTATAGTAATTAGGACCGGTGAGCACAACATTAACTATTTTCAGCCCAACGTGGTCGTGAGGATTCAAATAGAACACATCAGTTCTACGCATTGATGCTTCTCCTTGAGTTGCCATCTCTGATTCCGAAGTTTCACCAGCAGATCGTGAACCTTCGTGGTTGGTCGTATTGTTGTGTATGTTTTCCGTCTCTTCGTGAAACAGATCACAGAATGATCTGGTAGTGCGAGCTCTCTCTTCGTCCGCTAACACTTCCCAAGGAATTCTTCGTTGCTTCGGCATCGACTGATCTGCAGGAACTCAACCTGACGCTCTGATACCATGTTGCGATAGAAACCCTAAGATCTAGAATATTCGGAGAGTGTTTGCAGAAAGGAAATTTTATTCATCTTGAATTTGAAATCAAAAGTACAGAGTAGATGGCGTATCTGATACTTATAGGAAAACTAGTAACTAATTTTGTAACTGCCTTGCCAGCTGGTAGTCTCTACATCAAACGAAGAAAACGTAAAGAAACAATACACGCTTTTATTATTTTGTATCTCAGCCCTTCATCTATTTAGATCAAATCCAACGGCTTAGAACCTTCCTTCCCATAACCGCCAAATAATGAACTGGAACAGAATCCATCTTCATCTTCAAGTCTCCACTTCATCACCAACCTCTGTAATCTCACACTACAAGCAAAACCATCGAAGCGATTAAGAATCTGTACACACCTGCAAATATTATCATTTGAAGACGAAAAGATGAGTATTCAGACAGCCCCGTTGAATCTCTCGGCCAACGCTTCTTTTGTTGGATCGAAGTGTTCGAAATCAACAAGGTGCGGTTCTTGGGCCTCCTCTGTTCGTTGCTCTGTTTCGAGAAACAACGCTGACATACCAAAGCTGGAGCCTTTCAGCAGAAACAAGATCGATAGAGCCGTTAAAGATCCGCCTTTGATTCAGAAAGCCGAGAATCAAATCGCAGGCAACTTTTCATCTTCATAAATATCTATGCTCTGCTGTATTAAGGTTTCTCTGGTCTTGATTTGATGTTTCAGATCATATTTTTGATGGGTTTTTCATTTTTTTTCTTGACATTTGTTCAGATTATTGTGTGACCCTCGAAGGAGATGATACCTATAGCTGCTGGCAGGCTTATTTTGAACTCAAAGATCTTGAAGTAAGTCTTCACATACTAGAGAATGAATTGGTGAATTGTATTTGTATTGGTTCTTCTAATAATCTGCTTCAGAGTTCAGATCTTGCAACATATTTATGATCACACCACTTTTCTGGCTTTGTTATATTGTTAATATAGTTGATATTTCGGCCACCCGAATCTTTTGGTCCGAGTGGATTATTATTGACCGTTTGTACCCTATTTTCCAATCTTGGATTTCGAAGTAAATTCTTGTGTTCTTGTTTACTTTACTTGTATATGATAAAGTATCAAGATCTATTTCATTGATGAGTTCTTGAATGAAATTATGATCAAGAATGATATTATAATCCATCACGTTTTGGTGAATTCTTCATCCAGAAAGAGGCACCAAAGCAAGAGGTGGAGAGGCTGATAATCGAGGCAGGAGGAGTGAAATCACTCATCAGCTGTGTACATGGAGTTGCAGACATTCACAAAACTAAGAAAGAACGCGTGGAATCAAGAAAGCCTACTAACATTGAGAATACAGATGCATCTCCCAGTCCAGTCCCAGTCCCTGATGGACTGCCTAAAACATCCGAGGAGCTCGAGGAAGAAGAGAAAGCCTGTATGCCCGATTCACCCTTTACCAAACTGCTTCGAGCTAAAGGAAGATCGGCACCTTGGTTCTCCCATCTACCCGACCACGAAACACATTGATCCAACATGAAGGTAACAAGTAGTAGAAAAGTTTTATCTAGTTGCTGTTTGTTGTATAAAATATTAATAGTTAGCTTAGTATAGTGTGGTTTGGAGTAATAATGCTTATTATGATGAATAAAGTTGTCACATTTAGTATTAGGTTTGTAAATGAATCAAATACTTTTGATTTGATTCGGTATGTATTTGTATTTAGATTTGAGAATTCAAAATTTTAATATTCAAATTAATATATAAATCTTTGATTTGATTCAATCCGTATTAAAAATAAATATTACATTCGTTCCATAATTCTTAATACTACATTCGTTCCACTATTCTTGTTCAATTTCTTTTAGGCGCAGTATTTTAGGAGAGTTGTTAGTTGTGTGTAGAGTTGTGCGACCTTCAAATAAAATGTTGTAATAAATTTATATTTTGGGAAAATGGAACGAAAAAAGAAAGTGGAACAAGAATTGTGGGATGGAGAGTACAAAATTATGATATTTGATTCGGTATCGATTAAATATAAATTTATAACATTCATGTATTTCATATATTTTTTAAAACTTATTATAAATTTAGTTTTTAAATGTATAGTTTCAAATCGAATAGTATCAAATTTAAATTGAATTCCAACCGAATACTCAAAAGTATTTTGTTATTCTCTGAAAAAACAAATTGAATAATTCAAATATCAGTAACTAATCTAGTACAAATCAAGTTTACTACGAATCAAATAGAAATATGAATCAAATACAAATATGAATATTCAAAACGAATCGAATACTATGTTATTTGATTCGATTCGTTTACAACCATATAGCATGTAAGAAAGAGTTGTTAAACGTCCAACGTGCTGCAAAATATGTAAGAAAAAATTGTGTAAATTTAGCACTTCCAAATCTTGTGGTGGTGAGAAGAAAATGGTGTGCCAATCTCTCTCTACACTTCGATGAAAGAGGTTTGTTGGCATCCATGAAAAACGCTCCATTCCTACAATAAGCGGTGGTGGGGTTGTCAAAGAGGGTAAGTAGATGTGTCGGAAAATGAATGCTTATGGCTGCTTTCTAATCTCATCTCTCCTCTTCCTTCTCTCTCTCCCTCCCTCCTCCGGCGCCAAAGACAATGAAGCCGCGGCCAACGGGAGGCTCGAGCAGGCCTACCACGTGTTCAAAGCATGGAAGATGGCCATCTTTTCCGATCCAGACCACATGACTCGTAATTGGGTAGGCCGTGATGTGTGTTCTTACAATGGTGTGGTTTGCGCGGAGGCGCTCGACGGTTCCGGCCACACCACGGTGGTCGGAGTTGATTTGAATCATGCGGATATCGCCGGACACTTGCCGCATGAAATTGGGAATTTAACTGATATAGTTCTCTTACATTTGAATTCGAATAGGCTTTGTGGGCTTGTGCCGGAAAGTATGAAGAATTTGAAGTTTCTTCACGAGTTGGATTTGAGTAATAATAGATTTGTGGGCCCCTTTCCGGAGGTTGTTTTGGAGCTACCGAAGCTTAAGTACTTGGATTTGAGGTTCAATGATTTCGAAGGGCCGTTGCCGGAGGAGTTGTTTAGTAAGGATCTTGATGCGATTTTCTTGAATGATAATCGGTTTCATTCGAACATACCGGAGAATCTGGGAGATTCTCCAGCGTCCGTCATGGTTTTGTCGAATAATAAGTTAGTGGGGTGTTTACCGAAAAGTATCGGGGATATGGGCGGGAAGTTGGATGAATTCATTGTGTCGGGTAATGGTTTATCGGGGTGTTTGCCCGAGGAGATTACGCTGTTGAATAGTACGGTGGTTTTTGATATTGGGAGGAATAAGTTTGTGGGGGATTTGCCGGTGGATTTGGAGTACATGCAGGGTTTGGAGGCGGTGAATATTGGGGAGAATAGGTTTAGGAGTAAGGTGCCGGAGAGTGTGTGCGAGTTGCCGAGTTTGAGGAATTTTACGTATGCATGGAATTATTTTGATGCCAAGGATAAGGCGTGTTCGGCGGAGGCGTTGCCGGAGGTGAGGTTTGAGGGGGAGGGGAATTGTATTGAGGGGGAGAAGGGGCGGAGGGGGGAGGAGGAGTGTGAGAGGGAGTTGGGGAAGAAGGTGGATTGTAAGGCGATGGGGTGTAGAGAGGCCACGCATAGTGAGTCGCCCAAGGGTGACGTGCCCAAAGTTGATAGGCCGAAGCCGAAGCCGAAGGCGGAAGGGAGTCCGCCGAAGGGGCATTCGCCGCCGCATCATGGGCAGACGCCGCCTCCTACGAAATCTTCGCATGATTCGTCTCCGCCTCCCGAAGTGCATTCGTCGCCTCCACGTGGCGAAGCGCCACCGGTGCACTCTTCGCCTCCAAAATCGCACTCTCCACCACCGGTTGAATCCAAACCGCCGCCGGAACCCGATGTCTCCCCACCATCAAAAGAACACTCTCCGCCGCCAAAACCGGAAGTCTCCCCACCGCCAAAAGACCACCCTCCGCCGCCGAAACCCGCTGCCTCCCCACCGCCACAGCCGCCAAAACCCGCTGCCTCTCCGCCACCAGAAGTCCACTCTCCGCCCCCAGCAGGGCACCCTCCACCCGTCCACTCTCCACCACCACCACCACCAGTCCACTCCCCACCACCGCCCGTCCACTCTCCACCACCACCAGTCCATTCCCCACCCCCACCCGTCTTCTCTCCGCCACCGCCAGTCCATTCTCCACCCCCACCGCCACCAAAGCCATCTCCTCCGCCTCCTGTCCCCTCCCCTCCACCACCTGTTTTTTCCCCACCTCCTCCAGTCCACTCCCCACCACCACCGCCAGTTTTCTCACCAGTCGAACTGCCGCCCACCTTAGGCGCCCTTTACCAATCTCCCCCTCCACCGGCTATAGTAGGCTACTAACATACGCCTTTGTAATTTCTCGCTTAATTGACTTATCAAAATAGCAACTAGCTTAGTCAGTTAGCTCCTTCTTAGGTACCAATTTATACAAAATTACATTTATGCCACAATTTTCTCTATATTATTATTATTATGACAAACATATACATGCTAGAATATTGTGACATTACATCTTCATATTAAAAATACAACAAAATATTATATATAATATTGAAGTATAACCATTTACACATGTAACACCCACCCTTATATATATAGTATCTATAAGAATATGTTATACATAAATCTTTCTATAATTTTTATGGTTAGTGGTCTTGACTAAATGGTTTATTTTATTTTTAATAATGATTTCGGAAAAGACTGTAGATGATAACACCAGAACTATTCATTTTAATTTGATAAAATTCATACGATAATTAATGAATTCATATCACATCGTATAAATTCTAATTTGACATGATAATATGATAGCTAGTTCAATACAATATTCTTTTTTCTATACTTCTATTCTATATTTACTGAATTTTCAAAATAAGCAATTTCTCTACAAACGACGTCGCAAGCAATGCAAACTCAAAACGGCGCAGTTTGGATCTTCGTTGCCTTCACGAGCACGTTGAAGTAGATCACCTGATAGCGGAAGACGCGACGCCGTTTTCATTTCAAACAGAAACCTAAAAAGAAATAATTCCCCCAAATTAGTTGAATCCATTACATTTCTCTACTCGATTTGTCGAAGAAATCACAATATCACTTTTGGTTATTTAATATTCATGGCTGACGACTCGAAGAAATCTGAATCTGATTTGAAGCCCGAGATTGAAGAAATCCCAGCCGCCGAGGCGCGTAAATCGTCTCCAGTGAAAGAGTCCGGCGGCAGCGGATGGGGCGGATGGGGATTTTCACTTTCCTATCTTTCGGATCTTCAAAAAGCTGCTGCTGAGGCCGCTGAAGAGATCTCTCGCAATGTATGTATCTTTTACTCTTCCTTGAATTTTAAGTATTTATTTCTAGTGATTTTGGTATTATTTTATTGTTTATGTGTGAAATATGGATAAAGGTTGTTGCTTTTTCTCTCTCTTTTTTATGTTTTAAGAGGTGAAGGTATCTGGATCTTAAAGGTGCAATTGAGGCAATTTCTGCTTAAGTAATCGGATAATGCGTTTACTGGCTTGAATTTTCGGTTTATCAAGTGCGGATTTTGTAAATTTCTTAGCATTTACAGTGATAATGCCGTGGCAGAATGCAGTGAGGACTATGAGATGCTCTTAAAAAAAGCATTACTAGTACTAGTTAACCAGGTCTATTAGAACTACTTTTTGCCTTGGCCTATTTACTTCAATATAATAAATTATGACACCTAACGCATAACCATATTTAGGTTTCTTCGTTGGCAAGCTCGCATGACTTTTGTTTGAGTTGTATGCTATTGTAAGTGCAGGCTGTTGAGGCTGCCAGGACAGCAGCAAAGAACATTTCAGATACAGTGGCTGAAGATTCAGAATCTTCCAAGGAGGAAGATATTGATGTATCTGCAGTGGAAGAGGAAACTGATGATGAGAATGATAAGCGGCGGAAAGCAGCTCTGGCTAATCTAGAGCAAGCCAGTGAAGAATCCCTCCTTAGCCAAGTATGCCAGGAAAAATTATATAAACACATTTATTAGCTATATATTTATGCCTTATTTTACCTTTCTCTGAACATGGTGCGGCCATGTGTTCAAGATCTTATATGAAGTATCATCAGGAAGTACTGTAATAACGTACCCATTTACTCCTTGCAAATACTAGCTTCCATATTTAATATGCAATTGCATGCTGTAAATGCAGGGTTTGAAGGCTATTGATACATCTGTGGAAACTTTTGCCTCGGGAGCTTGGCAAGCTCTTGGAAGTGCATGGAAAGGGTGAGCAACTCTAGTTCATCAGTATATTAGGATTGTTCGAAATTCTTTTGACATGGTTGCCTATAATGCTTACATTAAGAGAAAGCATGAAATGTTCTTTGATGCTAAACACTTGTTTTATCCTAGATTTTTCTTAATTGCTGAAACTGTACCATCAATTGCTGACCCTTGTCATTTTGTATATGTCTCCTAGGATTGAGAATTCAGCTACAAATTTAGCTGATTCAATTCAAAATGGTACAGATAGTCCTGTTGCACCATCTTTATTAGAGGTCTGGCTAGCTCCTTTTTTTTCCTTCTAAATTTCCAGATTCTTTCCATTATCTGATTTTTGCTTATGTTTGTTCAGACTGGAAAAGCTTTTACAGCAAAGGGTATGCAAGTGCTGGAGCAAGTTGGAAAAGATACAATGGATCTTATAATTTCTGAAACTGGGATCCTTGTTGACAAAAAATCTGTCGGTAATGAGGATGAAGACCAATTATTAGAAGAAATTTCATTTGATAGGTGCTTTTATATTTATGGAGGTCCAGAACAGTTGGAGGTATCATCTAGCTTCTAATTATCCATATGTATATTTATTTAGTTTAAATTGAATTTTCAAATATTTATGTTATCTTTCCTTGTAGGAGTTGGAGGCATTATCCAATCATTATGTATTATTGTATAACCGAAGGAAGGCTAAACTCTCTTCAGAAGAAAAATCTATTTATGATGGAAAGTTGAAAGAAATCCAAAGCATATTTGACTTGGCCACTGAACTTGATGGCAATATTACATATTCAGAGAAAGGGAAGGGAAAAGAGGCTGGAGATGATGACAGCATGACTGAATTGAAAAAATTGCATGATTCCAGTGTTCGCAAGGCTGCTGAATTGGCTGCTGGGTAAATTTTCTTTAGTATATATCTATTTATATTCAGAATCTCCAGCAGTCTATTGTAGGTGTAAAGTGTGTACTATCATGGTTTAAAACATTGATGATGCTGTGGGTAGTCTCTGGACTTTCATTATGTGGTGTATTTTATACGTTCTCACAGGATTAGTTCTTAAGGGCTATGACTTAACTTCTCGTTACTTATCAGACATCCTGCATACAAGGAGCTTGTGGTTGAACAGCTCTTAGAACTATGGAATCTAAAGCTCTTCCATTATTTTGCAGCTTTGCAGGTGCTTTGGCTGGTCTGGCTCCAAATGACATTATTCAGAGAACTTCTGGAAGGCTTGATACTATTCATTCAGAGGGAGTTCATGTATGCAGATGAGTTTTCCACTTTTGTTATATTCTTTTATACATAATGCATTCCATGTGCTACTTCTCTACAGAGGCTTTCTGAAATTTGCTGTTTTGCGGTAACTCAACTTCTGATGCTCGGGAAGTCCATCATATCCAATTCAAACAAACCGCAAGAACAAGAGATTGAGGAGGAAACAATGAAGATTGATTGGCCTGAGGATTCTTCTGAAAGAGCTAAGATTATCAGAACAAAGGCACAATTAGTGATAGAAAACATGGAAGCAATTTTTAACGGTTTCACTACTGGTAAATTTATCTTCGGCTTCCTCACCTTGGTTTATAGCTGGTCATTTCATAAAAATCAATATAATGCAATTCTGTGATACAATTTGTCCGGTTTAGCTTACAGATCAACATTGTGCTGTACTCCTCTGCAATAGGGAAACTATATTCAGTAAATTTCTCAACTCTCTCTCTCTCTCACACACAGGTATATCCGATGTAGCTGAATCCTATTCTGCAGCCATCAAGAGTGCTTCTTCCGAGTCGCAAGGTCTTCCTCAGAAGTCGATACAAGAGAAGGCAAGTCAGTTCATGGAACATCTCCGCGCTGATCATAGCACAGCTGTCGGTAAAATGCAAGACGGACTTCAATATCTGACCTATTTGGTTCTCTCTACCACAATGCCTGCTGCTTGAAAGCCTAGAAATCTCTACTTTTAAAATACATTAGTTTCATTTGTAAATAATCCCTAAATCTCAGTTTCCATTATCCCTGCCACGTTATGTACTATTGAAGACTATAGTTTTAGACATACCTTGCATTTAAATTCCCTCTGTTTTATCCAAGGGAAGAAAATACATGCATTGACATTTGTAGTGCCCTATTTGTTGCACAATCTTTCCACTTTCTATATATTAGAATGCTATGAGTGATTGATTACAAGTTTATTGCTATAGACAATGCAGCTATGAAGTCGAGCCCCTATCGGTATCTTTCGAAGCTACAAAAACTGCAGTTGGCCACGGCTTAAAGACAAGAGGGATGACATCCCATTCTAGTCTATAAAAGGCCCCCTCTTTGGCATCAGAAACCTCCAAACAAGCTGAAGAAAGTTTACAAGTAACTAGTTGGCCATCACATTTGAGGAACACCACATCACAATCTACTGGATTAAAAGACACCCATCTTAGATACCTCATTGTATTTGGCAGTGCAAGAAACTGCTTCAAAGACTCATCACTTGACCAAAAGTGATCATATCTTATCTCTTGATTCATAACCCACTCTCCACTCTCGGAGTCGATAAATCTCCACACTCTCAAATTTAGATCGTACCGATTCAGTTCGTAATAGTGTAGGCAGCCGCAAGAAACACCGATCCGCCCTCCCGGTCTCTGATCATGAGGTAATTCGACGGCCCGGATCACGTCTGTTCTTGGATCGTACGATAGGAGGCCATTGTCCACCATCCATAGGATCTTCCCTTGGTAAACCTGAGTCGTTTTTGTCGTAAACGAATCGAATTGGGAAGGAGAAACAACTTGCTTGCAATCCCATTTGCTCATGGAGGAGGAGTACACTTGGAAGACTAGAAATATCGAGGGTTGATCGGGTACTAGAATATGAACAATCCAGAATGTTCCATCTTCTTCAACCATGAATCCAGCCACTGGATACCGTGGCGGCCCATATCGCGGAGGCAGCTCCACCGTGACCCACTTGAAGGTTAATGGGTTGCAGACACGGTATGAGGATATGTCTGAAAAGAGTAATAAATCTTTGCTGCAGCCTATGAGGTGGAGAGAGAGTGTTTCCTTCTGCAGCTTTTGGAGTTGGGTTGTGAAGAAGTTTAAAGGGAAAGTTGAGGTTTGGAGTGGAGGGAAATATGGGCCTATTTGGCATGGATGTTTTGATCCTGGGATGAAGCCTATGTAGAAGAGAGCAAATGTTTTGGGGCAGGATTGTCTGCGGGTGGTGTAGGTGTGGACAAAGAGAGGGTCAGATATGAGGAAGCTCCATCTCTTGGAGAGAGCTTTTGCTCTGAAGAAGGAGTTTAATGGCAGACTCAGAATGATCTCCATTAACACCAAGTCTGGGAGATCATCAATGGAGGTTGTGATAAGCTTCAGCCTCTCGTCTTCCTCCATCACTCGCTCGCTCAGCGCTGATCAAATTTGTAGCTACGTGTCATCATATATATATATAGGAGATGGATCAAATAAAAAGACTTGTTAAAAGAGAGTTTGTACCGGAGTTGTGATAGATGGCTGAGTTTCGGCGTTGAGAGGGATTGAAGCAAGCAAGGAATGGATTCATATTCATAATGCAAGAAGCCTTGGCGGAGAAGAAGGTGGGAGTGGGGCTGCCGGAGGGGGAGGAGGCGGCGCTCGTTTTCCGGCGGCCTCGGGAAGATAGGTTAATCATTTTTGCTCTTCTAGTTCTTCATGTAGGATTTGAAGGTAAATTATGGGATCAATTGTACATTTGCTAAATTTGGAAGTCTTATTGTAAAAATACCATAGGTTTGTTCGTCGTACGTTAATTATCATTTCTTGGAAATGTAGTTTTTGGCTCTTATTGTTTATTACTATAGATGGAAACCGTATAATATGGAGAGAGAAATTTACATCAAACAAAAATTTACACTAGGTTACTAGTTTCACTATCACTTGGCTACCCAACAAATATTTGGTGAAAACCAAGAGAGAGAGAGAGAAGTGACATTCTTGAATAAGAAACATATGAAGTTTAAGTAAATAACTAATCATATAATTTGCATGATAAAAGGTTCTAGCTAGCATTCAAGAACAGATAACTCTTTTATGCATGAATGAACTTCAATATCAGTACCAGGATTTTCACTGCGGTTGAGGGTTTCACTCGTCGACTGATGGATGGAATCTGTTCCATCTATACGCCTGCGCTTCACCATAGACTGATTCTCCGACGGATCCACCGCATCCTCAACATGGCGGTCTATCGTATTTCGTTTATCCCGGGTGATTTCCGAACTAACTTGCATATTCAACTGCTTCTGTAGCCAGACGGTTAAAGAAGCAGCATGATCACGAACCAAAGAATCGGACGGTGAGGAGTGCAGCATTCTAATCAAGGCCTGACTGTACTGGAACATACTCACAGATGGAGCTACGGACCCCTTCTCACGGCAAAATTTGATCAATCTGAAAACATGCTGGCACAAGTTGCCCATTTTTGCCCAACTACAGTCACAAATTGCATACTCCGAACCCGGGTTCCAAACTAGAGCTGTGTTTTGATAATTTGGCTCGATAACTTTAGCACAGTTACCTTCAATGACTATGTTAGCATCCGAGAATGTAGATTTCCTCCAAGCTGTTGGAGCACTCATCCACTCGTCTTTCCAGTACCGTGCAAAATCCTCTTTCCTCGAGTACTCATCAAGCCAGAAAAATGAATGAACTTTAGTTCCTAGCTTGTTAACTAGCCAATCAGCACGTTGGTACACGCTTGGATCTCTCTCGTTCAATAACCTTAGCTTCAACTGTGTGTGATAGAACTCCAGTGCTGCATTGGTTTCTTGGCTGGCAAGAGGAAGACTTTTCAGTGCATCTGCCCACATACCTGGTCAGAACAGTTCTATGAGAATTAAATAGAATCCGAGGTTTTGAAATAGGTATATAATATATAACTATATGGATTCAGTTAAATTTGTTTGAAATGGTTAGGAAAATGAAATTCCACCATACAGAGTTTGCGCAGCCAGTTGGAGCAAACGGATAATGAAGCAAACCTAATGCAATTACAAGACAAATCATAAAGAGACATTACATCTAATTATCTGTTGATGGTGAGAGAATTACCTATTCTCGGGTACCAAGTTGCCTTGAAGTAGTCCATGAACTCTTGAGCATCTACAGAGTCTTCCAGGAAACCTTCAAATGCATCATTTGTATCAGTTCCTTTGCAGATTTTATTAACAGCCTGACCCAGCTTTTTGGATATTTCAGCCCGCATTTCCATATCTGCGCATCTTTTCATCAAATTTTTATGCCAGGCATGACGTACGCGCCAAAAGGATATCAATACTGAGCATTGGAAAATTTCCCTAAAAAGAAAACAACCAAAATTTCTATACATTCAAGCACTTGAAGAAAATATTCACAAAATAAACAAGAAACGAGGAAGGCAGATAACATTGTCCTCTCTTTAATAGGACGGTATTATCTCAAAAGACTTTAAATTTTACAATACTAATTTTGAAATGAACATAATACCTAGAAAAAGATGTTAAAGAAACATCAACTGACCGACAGGCATAATGATTTCCCCGCTAGCTGATTCAAACTAAAGAAGGGAATCCTGTTGAGTTCATGGTCTATTTGAGCTGACAATATTAGTAATGTTAACCGTGAACCTATTGAACAATATAACAGAAAAGCAAGATTAATTTCAAATTGTTTTTTTGATAGGGATCAAGTCAGGGAAAACCTATGTAAAGGATGTTGATAAGAAAAAAACAAAAATGAAGAAACACAAGCTTCCAGAATGCAGGAAAGACCAAAATATTCAGATCTGGGACTAAAAATATGACTATTTTAAGTAATTCACGTTGAATCAAAAGTATAAACTGACTAGAGAAAGAATAAGACTTCCGGACATACCTGATTGCAAGTATATCAGCAGAAGGCTCATCAACAATAAAACCGGCTAACTTCCACGTAGGATCTTTTGCAAGAACTTTGTTGTGAAGGGCCCGCATCCATCTATAAGTATCTCTGCAGGCAAATTGGGGAGTGATGATCCAAGCCACCGGGATAGCCTTGTTTTTCGAGTTGAATACAACAAGGCTATGTATAGGATACTGGATTATGTCAACAGGAAAATAGAGTGTTAGCTCCAATTAGGCTACTATGCAATACAAAGAGTGAACAGAACGATAGTAAAGGAAGATAGACCTTTAACTTATTTGAACCAAATCTTGAATCATAAACCAAAAGGCGGGAATTGCCAAATTGGATCATTTGTTGCAACTGCCACTCTGTTTGAATTCCAATGGTTAATGGGTCAGAATCACAGACCTCTTGGTAAAAGAATACGCTAGTCTGATGACTTTCAACCCACATGCTAATGCTGACGGTATCATCTTCATCAAGCTCGTATGTTGATCGCCTAATACTCCTCTCTTGTCCACGGACATATCTATGTGTCAAAAGGTCATCCCTATTAGATGGACCTCCTTGTTTCTCTACTGATTCATTGTGTCTCTGCATGATGGTTTCCACAGAGACCCCAACATAAAGGAGAGACAAGACCCGGAGACGGAGTTCTTCTGAAATATATGGAGCATACATAGCACGAGTGCCAGCAGCTTTCTTGTCTAGTGGACCATGACAGGGCAATCCTTGCTTATCAACATGCTTATCTTGATTGTATTTAATGAGCGCCACAGAAGGCTCGGCAGTTAAGCGTTTAACAATAAAGTGGCAAGTACAGCCCCTCTTGGTATTTGGCCTGCCAGCTGAACTATTCTTTGCAACATAAGTATTCCGACTAGGACGTACAATACCGCCTTTTCTACCATCATCTGGACCAAAGGAGCACCAGTACCTATTTAAGGATATAACAGTGACTAGCATTTTCATCACACAAGATGAATTAAACTAAAAGTAATAAGAGGAATGCAGCAGATTGAAACGTACAATATATACTCGAGGATTCCATCAACTTTAGGTTTATAAGTCGACTTTGGAGTTTTTCTCCTTCTTGCCTCGACATGGAATCTAGTAGGACAGTCTTTATTATTTGACTCTCCCCTATGAAAATCATCAACTCTGGAAAATGGTATAAGAGCAAGTCTATCTATTTTATCACCCCAACCTTCTACCTTAGACCACACAAGATCATTAGAAGAGAACTCCAAGGTAGGAGGATTCTGCACAGGCAGGGATAGAATCTCATCCCATCTAGCCATCTGCAATGCAAGAATCAAGAGCTTTAAGATATATAATTCACAAGGCATAAGAAGTGCAAAAGTCTGGCCAGAAAATCTCATATATAGCAGGAAATCTTAATGAAGGCACGAATTATGAAAACCAAATGCAAAACTAGAATCTTGAGCAAACCTAAAATGCTGCCAATGCTATTAATTTGAAAAGAAAAACGTGCAACTGCAACTGCTGCAGGGATAACAATTCTTTTAGCCCCATATATTGGTTCTCTCCCAAGAACAGGCCACTGCATAAATTATCTTGGCAAAATCTTATCAGAAAGACAATAATTACTTCTAGCACGCCAATTAGACCGTCGGAATTTGCATCAAAATTTAAATTCTCGGCACAGAAACAACGCATATCTTTTTTGTTGAACTTATGCCTCAATACGCTCCAGATTAAGTCAAGCACCAAGCAAATTGAACAAAAACATACTCACTAACTGCATGAAATTTGGTTCAGAAAAATATTCAATTCCTTGCACCCTAACCTTCAGCTGTGAACTCCACAACAGACCAGCAAGAAATCCAAATGGCGGCAATCATCAAGGAGATGGATTAACGAAAAGTTGAAGAACAAAATCAACGCCCCTTGCTGAAGTCTGATTGTCAAAGCCGTTCAAAACCCCTCATAACCATATTTTGTTCTTTTTTTCAAGTAAAATGACGGTCAGATATGTGGGCTTATTGGGCCTCGTCTTTATATAGGGCTTCAGGCCCAATATTGAAAAGAAAAACACGATAAATTTATTTTAAGAATGAATTGGGTAATAAATAAATCTATTTTAAGAGGTACTCAAAAAGGGTTAAATAAGTGGAAATAGGCCTTTTAAGCTACAAAAACATATACTCCCTCCGTCCCGCTATTACTGTCCTACTTACCTTATCGGGCTATCCCAATATTACTGTCTCATTTCCAAAAAAAGAAACAATTAAACTTAAACATAAAATTAATTTAGGCCCACTTGTAACTTAATTACCCACCCCACCTATCCCTCTTCTCCCTAACCCACCCAACACAAACAAAACATTTCTATCTCCATACCTCTCCCTCTCGACTATTCTTCGAATCTTAGATCTACGCCGCCTCCATTGTTGCCCGAAAAAAGCGTAGTCCAGTTCATGCGCTGTGATGAATTCCCAAGAAAGAGCAGAAAAAAGTTTGACTTTTCCTCCCCTTGCCTCAAACAGTCATCCCACGAAACAGATACTCTGGATCTTGGGTCAGAAATGGGTGACGACGGGAATCTGAGCGCCGTCGTGTCCGACGCCTCCGTCGCGGATGAGCCCGAGTTGGACGCCTCCGTCGCGGACCAGCCTACTCTCTAGACCGATTAGATCTCCTCCTACTTGGTCGTTCTTTCCCTATTATATGATTTTTGTATTGGCTATCCTGCTATTGTGAGTGGTAGTGGTACTTGAGTTGGGGTCTAAAATGATGATTAGCATGCTCACTTGTTTGTTGAGATAGGGTGAGATTTTAGTCTACTGTTTTTTATCTGCCTTTGCTTCTGAAACTTTTGTTAGCTTTAGGTTGGTTAATTGAGATAGGATCAAGCATTGTTAGAAGGTATTTAGTCTCTTTGTTAGGTTTGTTGTCCTTGTTTGAATATTCTGATTAGCCTTGTCTGAAGGCATTTGTTATTTTTGTTTTTTGTTTTTTCCAAAAATTATGTACTTAGAATTTTTTTTATGTTACACTATCTTTGTAATTATTTATTTTCATAATTTAATATTTTTGAACTTTTTTAAAAGATCAGATTACTTCTTCATAAACAAAATGTTTAAAAAAATTAATACATCTCAAACAAGTTGTCATACATTTAGGTGAAATTCAAACTCTCTCTCCTACATCTTCTTCTCAAAATTTGTGCACACATCTTAATAAGAATAACAATGAATTTTATAAGTTGTTAAACTATCTACCCAACACAATTAAACTCCCTAAACAAAGTTTCTTAATCTCCGTGTCGAAGTCAGCTGAGACAGTATTAGCGGGACTGAGGGAGTAGTAGAATCTCTATAATCGATAAATTAATAATCTCTTCAAGATAATATTTTTCTCCGGTCCCGACTCGATAAGATAACAAGATAATAATTTTCAGAAATTTTCATAGTAAATATATGGTCCCACTAATATCATAAATTAATAAATATTTAAAATTATCAATAAAACTAAGGCAATTTTGTGAAATTCTAATGTTGCATGTTTTTTCTTAAAATAAAAAACTAATTGAATCTCATCTCTAACTTTTCTAATTGCATTAAAAAGTTTCGGTGTTGTTTTCTCGAGCAACACCATAAAATTGTGAAGAATCATAGATGCAATAAGTGCTTCCTTGCGCGTAATTAGTTCCAATGGAATTATATTATCTTTAATGTTTTATAGTGTTAATTATCAATGAATGTTGACTTTATCATTGTATTTATTTTTTTAAATGAATAAATTCATTATTTCTTAACAAATTAATGTAATTTGTTATTTCTAGATAGTAAATAGTAAAATAACACTAAATATAATATATATAAATAAACTTTTAAGTTCTAATATTCATCTAACTAAAATTCGATTTCGTTGAAGTTCGAAAACTCTCTCTAAATTAATAAGTAGTATTAATTTATAGATAAATTAATATCTCTCTAAAATATTAAAATCTCACAATACAGACAATAATAATTTAGAGAAGTTTGACAGTAAATATAATTATTTGTAGACAAACTAGTGTAAATGGTCCCAAATTTATAATTTATGTCTAAATTGATGCCCAATTCGAGTTTTTTGGCCAAATTGGTTCTTTCGTTAATTTTCCCGCCAGTTAACGATGAGTCAACGAAGTTTAAAAATATATATATTAAAATCTTAAGAGGGTATTTTTGGAATAAAATTTTGGATGACCAATTCGGTCAATATTTTTAGCCGTGTAATCTGCACGGATTATCCTTTGCTTTTTGGTTAGAGATGGACTAATGTGCATTATGTTGCGGATGCAACATGATCCAATTTCTATTTTTGATCATATTCGACCCGTTTTGACTAGGGTTAAAAAAATAAAAAAAACTCTCCCCTCCCTCCCACTAACCCCCTCTCTCTCTCTCTCGCCTCTTTCTCTCGTTAGCTTGTGACTTTCTCTCTTTCTCCACTCCCTCTCCTTATCTTCCACCGTCCTCTCTCTCTCCCACCGTCCTCTCTGTCTCCTCCTCCATCTCCACCTTCATCCTCTTAACGAGAAGAGGGGGAAAAGATGCAACATATGTTCTTCACGATAGCGTTCTCGGTGGCGCTGCTCATTCTCTACATTCCGCCAAGCTCCGCAACCTCTATTAGTTCATCGAGACGGCGACGTTCATCCTCAACAATGTCTTATCTTACTTCCTCAGCGTTTCCCCGTGCCTCCGCGTCGCGATTTCCCGCTTCGTGTCTCCGCACATCTCCGGCGGTCGATAGAAGGTAAATCTCCGAGTAGTTTTTGCCTTTTCTGCTAGTTTTATTGCGATCCGTCTCAATAATGAATTTTGTGGCGGCGAGAAGTGTAGATATGTTCGGCGTGGTATATTTCTTGTATGTTGTGCTTTTATGCTTGTACCTTTGACTATTAATACGAATACTTACGAAGTTGAAAGTGTTACAATTTCTATTTTAGCATTTTCAGTCGAATTTTATCTTCCGGTGTTTGTATAATAATAAATCAATATTTTACATTCTAATCATTTAAAACTAAAGAGTTCCATTGCGCTACATCGAGGCTTATCGGATATTTTCAAGGAAAAAAGTTCCATATAGACTAAGCAATTGAAATTGAATTTCACGTGACAAGAAGAAATCAGCAACTAGTTTGATTTCTTATTTGGGAAAAATCAATTACTGTGGTTTAATTTGATTTTGTTTGGAGTTTTGAGATCCATGCGTTTGCTATGGCCTTATTGATTAAGTAATTTATTGAAGTGTCATTTCGTGTAACATAAAGTGGTATTTGTTGTGAATGATTGTGTCATTTGTTTAAAAATAACTCATATTTAAAAAAAATGACACTTTTATTCAAAACAATTGACATTTTTTTGTGAATAAATGACAAATATATTTATTACAAGACACTTTGAGTAACATTTATGGTTATTATGATTATTATATTTTATTGACTAAATCATTCAATGGTGGTTTCGTATGATTACTGGATTAAAGTGACACGTTCCTTAATTATAATTGACACTTTACTTCAGTGTGATTGACAATTTACTTCAGTGTGATTGACACTCTGAGTAAATGACATTTATGTTTGTTGCAATTGACATATTATAAAAATGTGGCACTCTCCTTCGAGACAATTGACACTTTTGTTTATTACGATTGACACTTTGTGCAACATTTTTGGTTATTATGCTTGATATTTTATTGTATAATTACTGGATTAAAGTGATATATTCCTTAATTATAATTGACACTTTACTTCATTGTGATTTGTACTTTGAGATAAATAACATTTTTGTTTGTTGCAATTGACACATTATGAGAATGTGACACGCTCGTTCGGGACAATTGACACTTTTGGTTATACACTTTGGGTAACATTTCTAGTTATTATGCTTCATATTTTATTATGTGATTACTAGATTAAATTGACATGTTTCTTAATCATAATTGACACTTTACTTCATTGTGATTGACACTCGTAGATAAATGATACTTTTGTTCGTTGCTATTGACATGCTATGAGAATGTGACACTCTATCTCGAGACAATTGACACTTTTGTTTATTACAATTGACACTATGGTAACATTTCTGGTTATTATGCTTCTTATTTTATTATGTGACTACTGGATTAAAGTGACACATTCTTTAACTCTGATTGACATTTTACGTCAGTGTGATTGACACTTTGAGATAAATGACACATTTGTTAACAACAATTGACACTTTTTTTTATAAACAAACGACATTTTTTTTTGAAACAAATCACATTTTTTCAAAAAATAATTGATAGTCAATAAATGATACTTCCCCCGTCCCACTAGAAAAGACACGTTTCTTTTGGGTGCGGGAATTAAGAAAGTGGTGTTATGTGGTGTAGATTGTTTGTCTTTTTAGTAGTTAAATATGGTCTACACAATCTTTACCATTTTAAGAAACACGTCGTTTCTAGTGGAACGACCCAATGAGGAAAACACGTCGTTTCTAGTGGGACGGAGGGAGTATAAATGACACTTTATTCAAATACAAATGACACTTCTGTTTATTACAATTAATATTTTGAGATAAATAACAAATGACACATTTATTCATTATAAATGACACGTCTTCCCTTATTAAAAAAGTCGGAAAAAATAAAAAAAAATTCGTTTAGAACAAATGATATTTTTGTTCACAAAGAGTGACACGTCCGTCCTTATAATAAGGGAAAAAAATTTTAAAAAATTAAAAAAAATGAATAATGACGTCATGTTGACATCAACAGTCTAACACATGTCAAAACGGGTCAAAATTAGATAATTATATTATAATGCATGTGCAATATGATGCACACAAATTTTTGCCTTTTTATTAATTTTGCTTCCGTAGATTCAGTATCAAAACAGGTGTTGGAATGATGAAATATTTTTCCTGATAGTGATTGAAGCTCAGGATAATTGCTTACTTTAATATATTCTTGCACAAGTTCTTGAATAGGCAATCAAATAATCATACAGTTGAAGTATATTTGTGCAGAGGTTCTTCCCTAAACTCAAGCCTGCTCTCTCTGTTTGAATGGTTGATCTCGGATTGTGCAGAGGTTCTTCCCATCAAAATTCGGAGCAGATTTAGAGGGTGTTTGCAAAAGCTTAAATTATTCAACTTATAGCTTAATTTAAGGAAAAATTATTTTTGGGTGTTTTCAACAGCTTAAATTCGGAAAAATTCTCTACATCTAAGTTGAATAAGTTGAAGTTGGTTAAGTTGGTTTTTACCAACTTCTCCAACTTAATGGCATATTTGTAATTTCGATTAAGTTATGATTTGACATTTTACTTATAAATCACAAAATAATCTACTACAGTATAAATTTTGCAAATACTATTTTTTCAACTTTTTCTTCTTTTAAGCAGTTTTTGCAAGCACACCCTAAATTCTCTAATAAGCCACTTTTACCAATTTCTCCTTAATTTAAGCACTTGAAAAAAGTTTAAGCTATTGCAAACACCCCCTTAGGGAAAACTCGAGTTTTCCTTTGGATCAGAATCTTCTACTCAAGGAAATCAAAGATATTCCTAACTTTGATGTAATAATAATAATAAAAAAAATATTGGTCATTGCCCGAATTGGTCCTCAGTAAAATTTACCGTAAAAATATTGACCAAATTGGTTATCCAAAATCTTATTTCGGAAATACACTCTTAATATTTTAATATATTTTTTAAAAAATTTCTTGATTAACCGTTGACTAAAGGAAAAATTAAAGAAATGACCAATTTGACTAAAAACTCGAATTGGGTACCAATTTAGGTAGAAATTATAAATTTGGGGACCATTTAGATTAATTTTTTATGAAAATATAAGTTTTATAGTTAAATTTGGATGAATATCGATATTACCTCAAAAAATATTTTTTTATTTAATAATCAAAACGTGATTATGTGCGGTATCAATACATACAAAAACAACCAATATATAAAAACCAAAACGTGACAAACTAAAGTTGTAAAAAAAAGGGAAGAAAACAGCCAACCCGATTCTCTGTCCCACTTTCTTTTGTTCTATTTGTTTTTTACTCACATTTTAACTGTAAGCATCTAAGTTCTTATGATAACTCTAAAATTTAAATTATAAGCACCTAGATGCTTACGGTTAAAAATAGCAATTGAACATAAATGAGACACAAGAAAAAGGGAAAGAAGATCATTCGGGAAAACAACACTTTTTAAGTTTCACTAGGAAAAATCGCGCACAATGACAATAACCATGTCAATTTTTCGTGCAAGCATCTTTTTCATGACAAGGAAATACCATCAACAAATGCCACATTCTAGTCCAGGTTCAATGCATTTAAAGCCAAACTGCAAAGTGATCAAGCTAGTTTAAATACAGAGTAATTGCGCCAATTATCTCAGTTCCAGCCATGGGAGAAGTTGATCCTGCATTCATCCAAGCGCCGGAGCACCGCCCCAAACCACAAACTCTCGAAGCCGACGACATCCCCACCATCGATCTCTCCGTCTTGGAATCAGACTCTACCGCCTTACCAAGTCTGGTGGCTGAAATTGGTGATGCTTGCAGGAATTGGGGATTTTTTCAGGTGATCAACCACGGCGTGCCGTTGCACTTCCGGCAGAGAATTGAGTTTCTTTCGAAGGCGTTCTTCGCTCTGTCGAAAGAGGAGAAGAAGAAGGTGGCGAGAGATGAGATGAAGCCTTCTGGATATTATGATACAGAGCATACTAAGAACGTAAGAGACTGGAAAGAAGTTTTCGATTTCGCAGTGGATGACCCCCTAATTATACCCGTTTCGCATGATCCTGATGATAAGGAGCTCAAAGAGATATGGAATCAGTGGCCTCAAAGTCCTCCACAAATGAAGTAAGTTTCACTCACTAACACGAATTAATTGCTTCAGTTAAGTTCACTTACAATTGAACAAAATGTCGAAAATACTGGAAAACCCTAAATCCCTAATTCATGGGTGATTTATACATAGGGAGGGGTGTTTGGAGTATGCTGCGGAGATGGAGAAACTGGCATTCAAGCTGCTAGAGCTCATAGCACTGAGCTTAGGGTTGGAGAGAGAAAGATTCAAAGGTTTTTTCAAGGATCAAACAAGCTTCATCCGTCTGAATCACTATCCGCCATGTCCGATTCCTGATCTAGCGCTGGGAGTGGGGCGACACAAGGATGGGGGAGCATTGACGATTCTTGCTCAAGATGATGTTGGAGGCCTTCAGGTGAAGAGGAAGTCTGATGGAGAGTGGATCCTTGTTAAACCTACGCCTAATGCCTACATCATCAACGTCGGCGACATAATTCAGGTAATAATCTCAAGAATTTCAGATGAAATCTGTCTGAGAAGTTAGTTAGATGGTGATGTTGTTGTTGCAGGTTTGGAGCAATGATGAGTATGAGAGTGTGGAGCACAGGGTGAAGGTGAACTCGGAGAGGGAAAGATTTTCGACGCCGTATTTCTTCAATCCGGCTCATGATACCATTGTAGAGCCACTGGAAGAGCTGGTGAACAAGCAGAATCCAGCCAAGTACAGTGGTTACAGCTGGGGGAAGTTCTTCACCAGTAGAAAGAACAGCAATTACAAGAAGCTTGATGTTGAAAATGTTCAGATATATCATTTCAAGAACTACTGAAGCTTAATGCTCTCTTGCAGTGGTTATGGTTGTGATCATGGAGTGTAGCTCTGTTGTATAAAGATGATGTATTATTATGAATGATTAAATAAATTGGTTTTATAAATAAAATGTAGTATCTTTTTATGAAGAAATAGTTTTGAGGAATGAAACCCCTGTTTGGTTGGAAAGAAAGGGAATGGAATGATTCCTGATACACTAAACCTAATATAAGTAGGGTTTCAGATTTGATGCCGCCTCTTCTCTCTATCAGAAACCTTCTCTATCTTTTCCAAAATCCATCGCTCTTCTTTCTCTTGCTCTCTCTCTCTTTCTTGAAAATCGGACGTCTTCTGCTGCCAGGTAACTCAACACTCTCTCTCTTTATTCTCCTGCGGGTGGAGAGAAATTTACTGCAATGTTTATCTCTCAAACTGCACTTCATTTCATTATTGGATGTTGATTTACTTTGGGATATCTAAGGAATAATTTGCCGGAGAAAGCAATTGTGATTTGTGACGTCAAAGAAAATAGTAAAGTATGAGAAACAAGTATAGACTGAGTTCTACAGTGTAATTCTACTTCCAATTATATTTAATGCTCTTTTCTCTTTTATTGATAGCGTGAGCTCCTAGTTGATTCAATGAATAATTTGGAAAAAGGAAGTGCCAACTTCGGTCTCAATGATGACGATGATGGTGCTTCAATGAATGATGATGGCGAAGAATCTCAGCGTCCTAGCAAGAAGACAAAGATAAAAAAGATTTCAACTGGGAAAGAGAAATCAAGAACGGAATCAAGCATACACCCCGAGGAAGTAAATCAAACTAATAGTATGGCCTCCATTTTTGCAGGTTTTTTAACCAGCATAAGTAATCATATTGGAAGCATAGCAACAACCATGAGGGAGCGTTACCAACACGAACATATGGTAGCTGAAGAAGCACGAGCTTCTCTAAAGGGTTTGTTGAAAGAGGTGACTGCCATTCCTAGCTTGACTACAGCTGAAGCAATTAGAGCAGCAAGGTTGATAGGAGCAAGCCCGAGTGATATAGTCATTTTCTACTCATGCGGTTCCGTTGAGAGGAAGGAAGCATTTGTCTTTGAGGTGCTCAATATTGATCATCCATCGACCATCGTCGTAGTTTAAGTTTGTTATGCATGACAGATTATGTTTAAGTATGTTTTAATTATTGGTGTTTGGATTGGATGACAAGTTATGGTTATGTATGCATGAGCAAAATTTGGTTATTTTTGGCCAACTATGGTCACAAATTGCATACTCTGAACCAGGGTTTCATACTAAAGCTGTGCTTTCATCATTCAGCTCCATAACTCTGGCACTGTTTACTCTGAACTTGTGCAAGAACTCTTCTGTGGAGGGCCTGCATCCATCTATGCATCTCTGGATGCAAATCTGGGAGTAATGATTGAAGCCAACAAGGCTATGTATAGGATATTGGATTGCATATATGCAACAGTAGAATAGAGTGTCTGTTAGCTCCAAATATTTGGGCTATTTGACTCTCCCCGAACAAAATCAACTCTGGAAAGTGGGATAAGAGCAAGTCTGAGGAAGACAACTCCAAGGTAGGAAGATTCAGCAGAGACAGGGAGAGAATCTCAATGTAAGAATCAAAAGTAGAGCCTTAAGCTCATCATATAGAATACTACTACTCTAAATGTGCAAAGCCAGATATGCATAACAAATGCAAATCTCCGGCTTCCGGACAAAAAATCTCTCCTGTTAAAGGCAATCAGAATCAAGGCATCAACTCTGTGAAAACCAAATCCAAATCCAACAACTGCATGAATGAATACTCAAAATCTTACCAACAAGTTGGTAATTACTTCTACCAAATAACCCGTTGCCACAACAAACATCGCCTACCTATAAATTCCATGATAAATTTTAAAATTCCAACTTAATTAGTTTCTTCATTCTCGCTTGCGCCTCAAAACACGTTATAGATGAAGTCGCCAACCAATCAAATTGAAAAAAACATACCGACTGCTTGGTGTGATTGTCAGAGCCGTTCAAAACCAACGCGGATCTTCTGTCCCAAAATGGGAGGAACACTCGGTGGCCCATCAATCACGCCCCGCCACGCGTGCATTGGTGGGCCACTTTTTTTAAAATTAAATATTAATTTAATTGAGTGGGGCTCACCAATTAATTTAATTAATTTTAAAAAAGGTGGCCCACCAATGCACGCGTGGGAGGGCGTGATTGGTGGGCCACCGAAGGGGCCACAAAAAATGGGCCAGATGATCTTTTGGTGTTCAAAACCCCTCACAAGTCGTAACCATACTTTTTCTTTTTCAGCAAAATGACTCTGCGTTATTTGGGCTATTGGGCCTAATATTTTTGGATACGGACTCAGGCCCAATATTTAACAAAATCCAACATGTCTAATTTGAGAGGTACGAACTACGAATGTAGGTGTTTAATGTGTTTAAGCTACTTTTCACTTAAGTTTAGGGTAAGTTATTGATATTATCCAAAAATATAGGTATCTATGATGTAGGTGTAGAGCAACGCCCCCACCCACCTTAAAATAGGACATATGTACTATTGATTGTGTTTTTATATTTATTATATACTGTGATAATTTTGAGAGAGAAAAAATAGTTCGTATTAGTTGTGATTCTTGCATTAAAGGAGAAATATTAATATGGTCTAACAATGTCCCATTGGGAAGATATACAGCAGTAAAGATGCATAGTATGTTGTGGAAGGTTATGCTTTCGAAATCCACTGAAACCGCTATGTGTGAATTTACCGTATACGTATAAAATATAATTTTACGAATTCCTCATAAAACAAAAATTAAAAAAACAAAAAAAAAAACATCCAAAAACAAAAGGTTAATATAGTCTAATAATATACCCCCTCTATCCTAAAGATATTATCCACTAAACCATTTTTAATTGTCCCAAAGATATTGTTCACTTTCCTATTTTAGTAAATTATTATACAAAACTTTTTTAGGGACCCACGACTTTATACTACTTACACAACTTTACACATAATTTTTTTGAGGTCCCGCTACTTTATACTCCCTCCATCCCACCAATCTAGCAACATTTCCTTTTCGGGTTATTCCATCAATCTTGCAACATTATCTAAAATAAAAAGAAAATGAATGAACCACAATCATTTAAACAAGTGGACCCTACTATTTTTTACTTTACACCACTACTTTATATTTTACACAAACACACTACTTTATACCTTTTTACCCACTATTTTAAAATTCGTACCGAGACCCTAATATTGCAAGATTAGTGGGAAGGGGGAGTACAACTTTATACTCCCCTGTCCTATAGATATAGTCCACTTTCTTTCGGTGTGGTTTTTAAGTAGAGTTGTTGATATGTCTAGAGTTGAATAAAGTTGTGGATCCCTCAAAAAAAGAATTTGTAATAATTTATCATAAAAGAAAACTGGACTATTTCAATGAGACAGTCCGAAAAGGTATGCAAAACTAAATCTATAGGACGGAGAGAATACAATTTTTCACACAATCAACAACTCTCTTTAAAAACTTCGTTGAAAAGTAAAATGGACAATATAATTGAGACGGAGGAAGTATTAATTACTCTTAATACCAACTAGTAGTTGCACTAAAAAGCATCTGTTATTAAAAATTGGGTGTGTAGAAATACAGCGACAATAAAACCAAATGTTAGTATAAATACTATAACAACATTGTTGGTCCCGAGTGTACGGTCAGGTGTAGAGGGGGGGGGGGTGAATACACCTGATTCGATTTCTCAACTTCGAACACGAACAGTCCTATTCAGGATGGTGTCGGCGATCAAATGAGTTCGGCGGACCAAACAGTGTACGAATCGTGTGCGGCAAAGAGTCTGACTCTACTGAGACCTGCTAGCTGACTGAGTCAGAAATTTAGTATCTATAGTAAGAGTTCAGCGTGCGGAAATGTGTGTAGGCCCAAATCAGTTGAGTGGTGAAAACGTTTTATGAAAGTCTTAGTTCAGCAGATATTCAGTTCAGCATGCTGAGACAGTTGATTGATTTTAAGAAATGATGTTCGGTATGAATAGTAAAATCAATGCAACAGTAAGTAAACGACACATATTTTTAAAGTGGTTCGGATATCGCTCAAATCCTACGTCCACTGTCCCGAAAGATCAGGAGGCTATTATTTATCCTGAGTTAGTCTCAGTCAGCTTGCGCACTGGGCAAAGCCGCGTCTTGGTTTTTATACTGATCCAAGTCTCAATTTACAACGATCAAACTTAGAAGTGTTTGACAAACTTTCTCCAACAAGTGAAGGAGTCCTTATACATAAGGATCGGGTTCAAAGATGAACTCCTTCGTCTAAGCTATAGATAAGAACAGTTGAGCTTAGGGTTAGAGGGATAGGGAATATGAGAGAGTAGCTTCTAGATCGACGAACAGTCGAAGGTAAGCTTTGAGTTCGTGTAACGTCGATTTGGATACTAGAGGCTTTATATGTCGGTTCGGCTTGATTCCCTATGAGCTAGAATGTAGTCTTTCGCTGGAAGATTGTTCTTCAAGTTCTTGCTAAGACTTTGTTCTTTTGGGTTCTTTGCTCGTTGATCGCTTTCCCGGATTTTTGGCTCGTGGTTCGTGCATTCGGTGTATTCTTCTTGAATAATCCCTCTATTTATAGAGCGAGAGATTGAAATAGATCCGTTGGAGACGATCTTCTCTCTCTCTCTCTTTTGGTAGCAAACGGTACTTTTTTTACGTAGGTAACGGTGCGCTTTTCCTCCTTTTTCGGAAAGTGTTGACTTGCGGCTTTAGTAGGTAGGATGACACGTGTATGCTTGTCATTTGTCGAGGTGAATAAAGTGGTTGAGACGAACGAGACTTCGAGGCTAATTGAAGCCGACTTCTCTCTTCCTCGTATATGACTATGCTGATTGCATTTCAAAAAGATCGACGAGTTCGGAAGATTGTCTGCCGATTGCCGAGTCCGACCTTGTATTCGGTAGATAGACAGTGAGATAAGTCTATCGAAGATCGGCTACGAGTCCAGATGAACTACTCTCGCCGAGTTCGGTTCAACCGAGTATACTGCTCTCGCTGAGTCCAAGTATCACCGAGTCTTCTACACCGGTGCTTGAGGCGGATAAGCTGCGAGCGCCTTGACCGGAGCAGAGTGTCTACCGAGTCCGAAACCTCGAGACAAACAACATATACAACGGAATGGTTCACCAATCGAGATAGGGTTTTGGGATCTTCAAATCTTCGGACAAGTACGAGCACAAGGCTACCGAGCTTAAGATCAGTGTCTAAGACCGAATCATTTCCCACTAAGAGTAACAGTGCTGAGGATGGAATCATCACCCAACAATTTCCCCCTATTTGATGATGCCAAAACCTATCATCTATGTTAAACACTAACTTACTCAGGAACAGAGCTCCTTACATAATTACAAGAAGGATCAATGGAGTTGTCTGGTAAGTGCTAGACTACTGAGGGAGACAGAGCAGAACAATTTCCCTCTTTACAACAATTTCCCCCATGCAACAATTTCCCCCTATGAGAAATAATAACTCTATGAAAGTCTAGTCTATCAGAAATCTAACCGAGCAAAAACTGACAGGTAAATAAATAAAGTGTGTGTGTGTCAGTAATCACTTCAGTAATTCTGAGTGTTAAAGCATAAAGCAAACACGTCTATTTAGACAACAAGTAGGTGTCAAAGCCAAAAAGCAGATTGTATATATATGATAGTCAGTAAAGTACAATACAAATCTTGCTAAGCTAAGAAGAGAACTAAGGAGGAGAACCCTTAAACTGCTGAATCCTATTCATGAAACCTTGAGATTGATCTTCAGGCAGTGGGACTCCATACATTCTGAACGTGTTCTTCCTCAGCTTCAAGTATTCATCGAAGTCTGCTGGATCATCTTGTTCTAGACCTCTGTTCATCGCAGCATTCTTCACTTCTTGTTCAATCACTCCGAGATGGACTGAGTCGTCTTGTCTTCTGGGTGGAGGAATGATTCTTGCTTCGAGAACGCCGACTACTACCCCTTCAATTACGGCTCTGTGCAAATATGGGTAAAGATCGGGTTCGATAATGACCATCCACTCGACGTAGGCATCAGCCTTAGACATTTCAAGCCGAATCTCCAGAAATAATTTCTCTTGATAAACTCAATCTTGGCCGATTCCCATCTCTCGATTGAACCGAATAGGCATCCATTCGTCCGATCTCGGCCATCTATGTGTTTTCGGATCGGTTGGCTTCCCGAACCTTACGTATCGGTAAGGAATGTCGGCTTTCGAAGGAACTCTCGGCTGGCCTCTTGCTCGTCAAGTGATCTCGAGTGCCTCGAGGTGCGCCAAATGTATCCTCTCGCTCGGCGGCCTCTAACTCGTCTAGCTTCCTCTCCTCGGTAGAGATATCTCTCCATCCGAGCGAATATTGCTTCAATTTACGCATCTTGCTCTTGAGGCTTCGAGGAGCTTGTTCGGAGTCGGCGAGAGGTACTGGATTTGTTTTTGGACGTACCTTGTCTTTGAGTGCCTTTTTCTTGTTGTTGTTGCTCTCTCCCTATCTTCATCATCCTCGATTCTCGAGTTTTACGGGAGGCAACCTAGCGGGCGCTTTCTTCTTTCCACCGCGTCTTTGGTGCCTTTGTCTTTCCTTTAGCGAGGCTTAGACTTTGGCTTGTTGGCGGCTTCGGCATCGGCAATCTCCCTAGCGAGCTTCTCATCGGCCGCTATCCGAGCCTCCTCCTCGGCGAAATATATCTCTTGGTTTTCTTCTTTCTTTGGAGGGGTCGGGAGATCCATTACTTTCTTACCTTTTCCCCTGAACAGGTGGAGGTAGAGGAACCTCTTCTTCATCATCCGAGTCCTCTTTTACGTTCAAGCATACTCGCAACCTCCTTGATGATATCGGTAGGAGTCGGGGTTGCATGAGTAGCACGGGATCTCGAGCCACTTGGGCCGGTCTCAGCGTGCTCGCAGGTTGGGACACCACGGGCCTCACCCGTCCGAGTCCGAGTCCGAGATGACTTCGGTGTAGCTTCCCCCTTAGAAGATTTTGTAGATTTTGTGGTTTTTAGAGGAGTAGGCTTCTCGGTACTGCTTTTCTTGCCTTTTCTTTGGCTCGGTACTCTTTTCCTTCCCTCTTTTACTTTCCCCCTTTTTGGCATCATCAATAGCAGACGGGGTAGGGATAAGTACCTTTTTCGAAGGTCGTTGAAGGAGGTTGACGATCGAATTTGATCCTTAAAGTGCGTCGGTGCCTCATGCAGCTCGTTCCTCTCGAAGTCGAGCTTCACCGTATTGCTTATAGGAGAGTTCATTGCAGCCTTAAAATCATTCAGCTTCTCGAGAGATCTTATCCTCCGGGACCGGTTGAATATTATCAAGTCTTATGTCTCGCGGCCCGGGATTGTTCGATAATAGCTTCGGTATGAGCCAATTTGGAAGCCCGAAATTCCTCAAGTAGTTTGGCTTGGCTCTCCTGAAAGATCCCGAGATGAGATTCAAATTTGTCTTGTCCTTGAGCAAGTGCTTTTGAAATAAGCGCAGAGACATCGGGGGCGACGATTGAGATATAGAAGACTTCGGCCCACGAAGCTCGGTAGCGGTGGCTTCAGGCAGCCTTCTTCCATACGTTGTGGGCTGCCTTGGCGAGGGCACGGTTACGAGTGCCTTGGCTTTTAATAGCCTTCGCCACATACTTGGAACGTCGACGATGCGGGTGGCGGGCGCTACCTCGAATGCGGACTTCAACAAGAGGCGAGCGGGCTCGTGGATGCTGAGGTACCCGGCCGTCGACTTCACGGGTCCAAGGATACTTGGCGAACGCGGAGCTTCTGCGAGGTGAGTGTATCCTTGTTGCGGGGATTTCCCTCATCGGGCTTTCCGGGGCCTCGAATCACCGGGTGGGTCGTCGTGGTCCGACCCATCCGAGGGTCTTTGGGCCGGAGGCAAGCCGTCGATCATGTATCATAGCCGGCATCGCGGCCCTCGGATTGTCCATTGAACCGAGGTCTTCGGGCTCGAATAGCCTTATCTGTTCTCTCGGTCTCGGTTCTTCTTCATGAAGGCTGGCGACGGGGAGTAGTGAAGAACTAAGCGTTGTAGACGAGGCCACTCCCGATGTCGCGAAGAACATGTGGAGCCTTGCTGATTTGGCAATTTGCAACAGTGTCCGAGTAGTCGGCAAGCTCCGGAATTAGTTGAAGAATTTCTCGGGATGCTCTGGATAGAATCACCGACGCTTCCATCCCGATTGTTTCTTCTTCGGGCGCCGTCTCGGATTCCAAGTCAATGGAGACGTCCGAGTCTCGAGCGGGTGGCGCACCGCCGAGTGGAGGAACTGCGAGGGGGCCGTCAAGGCGTTGAATTTCTTCACTGTGAGCTTCGGTAGCCTCCCCTTGTTCCATCTCTATTGGTTCTTCGGTGGAGACGATTTTCTCCACCGATTGAGTCTTCTCGAAGACTCGGATTCATCTATCGGCCTGCGGGGCCGAGTAGTTTGCTTGAGTGGCATGTTCGGCGGGGGCTTCGGGTTCAAGCAGGCACATCGGCGGCTTTCCTCGGTTTCTTAGCCGGTGCCTTTGGGGTTTTTGCCCGGAGGCGTTCTCCTTTTCGTTGGAGTAGCCTTCCGAGACTCGGTCTGGCGAGTCACGGTGAGGGCCCGACCCGATTTGTCCGAATGGCCGCGATCCCGTTGTAAAACCGAACTTTCTTTATGTTGAAGTACTCCTTGTCGTCATAGGTGATCCGCTCGAGCCACGAAGTCTTCAATCATAACCGACGCCTTTAGCCCATAAAGTAATTTGCCTTTTGCGCTCAGCGTACGCGTGGGCTTGTCAAACTTGGCTGCTTGAGCCATAAATTCCCGAATGAAGAACTTGGTCCAGTTGACCTTGGCACAATCATAAATTGCCATCATCAAGTGGATCTTAGGTCGAGAGACCCGATCGAAGGAGCCGGCTTGGCTCGTCGGCAAGAATCGCGTGACGATGTAGGCCAATGCTACGAACCGTGGTAGCATTGCGTTCTTCGGGAAGGCTGCTCTGAAGGTTGTAGGCTTGCCACAGAATATCGTCAGGTATTCGTCTACTGAGTCGTCGTTATAGCCTATAGTACTGATGCCTTCAGATGGAAGATTGAAGCTCTTCTTCAGTGCTTGCTTGATCGATATCCGCTTCAAAATCTTCGACGCATCGCCAATAGCGTGAACAGCGAAACTCGCCACAATATCTCCTCCGACGGAATCAGAGTTCAGATATATCTCTGCCACTTGTCGAGGAAGGAAGTAAGTGGGCTTCCTCGATAGAAATTCTTCCAGACCAGATCCTCTGAGGTATGTAAAGACTTCATCCATGTATTCGAGCTTGCAAGCATCGAATTCCATGACTGGTTCGCACCAGACACGGCCTTTGCTGAGGATCTCCTCCATGTTGTCAGGGGCATCTACAAAAATACCCGCCATAGTACCAATAAAATCGAGATAAGATATGAAGATGAAGTTGCGAGTAAGGATTGCTTTTGCAAATCTCGGATTTTTCGGATTTGAAAGATTTGAAGTATGCTAATGGCGGTTTGAGAAGATATGATCAAATATATATATCAAACATGAAGATGAACAGTTATTTGATCAAAGGTTGTGATTAAACTGCTTTATAGAATGGACGGTTAAGATTAGAAAATATATTATAGGTAATGATCACATATGCCGCCTAATTCAAAGCCAGTTGTAAAATAGCCTAAGTAGTAACTGTGAAAAGACATGCATTAAATGCGCGCAGAGTTCAGCAAGCTTATGTATGGAATGTCGTGCATTAAATGAAATCCGTTAATAATAAAGACAAACCAAGAGATATTAATATCATGCTGAATCTTTGTCATAAATGCAAGGTTCTGTAATATAAATTACTACTGAGTAGAGATACGCAAACCTGTCAGCTGAACATAGTAGTCAGCTGATACCTCGTGTAGATGGTTTCTGAATCTCTACGTACTGAATACATTCAGTCCTGAGAGTGAACATTCCCCCTTACCGAAATGGTCCTCTCATGGAGCCTTCTTCTTGGCCGGGGTCGGTAGGGTCCAACAGACCTAGATCTGCCGAAAGTTCTCCGAATACGGATTCGGCTAGAGGTTTGGTCGGTATGTCGGCCCGTTGCTTGTCGGTATGGATCTTTTCCATCCCGATATCCTTCTTTTCGACATGGTCACGAATGAAGTGATGTCCGATGTCCACGTGCTTGCATCTCGTGTGTAGTACGGGATTCCGAGTGATTGCAATGGCACTGGTACTATCGCGAGAAGATCGGCACTTCATTCCGAATGACGTCATAGTCTCTCATTCTTTGTCTCGGCCAAAAGGATTTGGGCGCAACAACTTCCGGTAGCCATGTATTCGGCTTCGGTAGTCGACGTAGCTACCGAGTGCTTGTTTCTTTGAAAACCATGAGATCGGCTTGCCGCCAAGGAACCGACATGTTCCCGAAGTTGATTTTCGGTCAATTCTACATCCCGCATAGTCGGCATCGAATAGCCGGTTAGTTCAATATTATCATCACTGGATACCATAAACCCATGTCGGTGTTCCTCGGAGATAGCGGAGAATCTTCTTTGCTTGAGTCCATATGGCTCGCTTCGTATTCGCCCGAAATCGAGCACGAGACACCTACGAAGATAAGTTATGTCGGGACGAGTAGGCGTTAAATATAATAATGAACCAATTATAGCACGATATTCGGTTTGGTCTACTGATACTCCCTCTTTATCAAGATCTATCTTCATATTCGTATTCATCGGGATCTTGATAGATTTGCTCGGATGTGCGGCCGAATCTTTTGATGAGGTCTCGAGTGTATTTGCCCTCGGTTGATGAACGTTCCCTTTTCGGATTGCTTGACTTGAAAACCAAGGAAGTAGTTCATTTCTCCCATCATTGACATCTCGAACTTATCCTTCATCATCTTTTCAAATTGTTGACACATGATGACATTCTTTGATCCGAATATGATGTCATCCACGTAGATCCGCACAAGTAATAAGTCTTCTTCCAGTCGAATGCTGAATAGAGTGCGGTCTAATTGTGCCTTTCGAAAACCTTTCGAAGAAGAAACTCAGACATGGTATCGTACCAAGCCCCGGGTGCTTGTTTTAACCCATACAGAGCCTTTCTTGAGTCTATATACTTGATGTCCCTGCTGAAAGCCGGGCGGTTGTTCCACATAGACTTCTTCTTTCAGCACGCCATTCAGGAACGCAGACTTCACATCCATTTGATAAACTCTGAATCTTTGATGTGTTGCGTAGGCTAGGAATAGTCTAATTGCCTCCAATCTTGCAACTGGAGCGAAAGTTTCATTGAAATCTATTCCTTCAGCTTGACAGTAGCCTTTAGCCACGAGCTTTGCTTTGTTCCTTACTATAACGTTGTTTTCATCTCGCTTGTTTTTGAAGACCCATTTGGTTCCAATGACATGTTGATGTCGGGGTCTGTCTACAAGCTCCCACACTTCGTTTCTCGTAAACCGATTCAGGCTCCTCTCGCATAGCTATGATCCGGTCGGCATCCTCTAATGCATCCTCAATGGTGCCGAGGCTCTTCGGTAGACAAGAAGCGGGGAAAATAGTGCGCTTTCTCCTTAACGGAATCTGGATCTTGTCTTGACATTAGGCGAGGGATCTCCAATGATTAGATCGGCGGTGTGAGCATCGAGCCACGATCTACGAAGTTTCAGCTCTTCATCCGAAATTTGTTCAACACGGATAGTAGGTGAGTTAGGCATTTCGGTTGTACTATTCCGAGATTGAAGAATTTCGGTGATAAGAGTATGGTCTACTTGAGTCACCGGGTTCGGGGGCATTCAGCTCGGGAACATTACTAGATGTTCCCCCCCCGAGTTGTTATTCTCGGTAGTGGTCTCGATTACCTCTTGGGTTTCTTCATCGACTCGAGTTACACGGGATTGATTCCGTTCGGGAGAATCAATGCGCTCGCCTACTTGCTCTGCCGGTTGAGATTCGATAGATTTGTCTTCAGTTTCTTCGTCCGAATCATCGTCCCAACATAGCTAGATCTTTTCAGGTTTGTCCTTTAAGCTTAGATCCCGTAGCCGTCTACCGATGTCCTCGATTCGAGAATTTGAGTTATTGCTCCCGTCTTCAATAGCAAACTCGTTAAAAACAACATGAGGGCTTTCCTCCACGCAAAGAGTCCGATAGTTGAATACTCTGAAAGCTTTGCTGACCCGATAGTATCCTAAGAATACTCCCTGATCTGACTTGCTATCAAAAGTCTTCAGCTGATCTTTCCCATTATTATGGATAAAGCATGAACAACCAAAGATATGGAAATAAGATAGAGAAGGCTTCCTGTCGTTCCATAGTTCATATGGTGTCCTCTTATCTTTGCTTTGTCGGTAGAGATCTATTCTCGAGTGTAACACGCAGTATCCGTTGTACGCCCCTGAAATTTGGATGGGAGTCCTGCATCTGCGAGTAGAGTTCTAGCTGCTTCTTTGAGAGTTCTGTTCTTTCGTTCAGCAACTCCATTCTGCTGAGGTGTGCGTGCAGCTGAAGTCTCATGCTCTATGCCTTCTGCTTGGCAGAACTGCTCCACCATACAATTAAGGAACTCAGTTCCTCTGTCTGAACGTATTTTTCTGATCTTGATGTTCTTCTCGACACTGAGCTTTTTCAGAAGCTTTGGTAACTCTGTTTTGACGTCAGACTTGTTGGCAATGAATATGACCCATGTGTAGCGCGAGTAGTCATCTATGACCACTAATGCATATTTCTTGCCTCTGATCGTCACTGGGGAGACTAGACCGAACAAATCCATATGTAGCAGCTGAAGGATTCCATCAGTGGAAGGAGATGGAACTGTTGGATTTTGATTCTTTGTTTGCTTTCCCTTCAGACATGCTTCACACCGAGTGTCTTTCTTTGAATATTTCATTCGGCGGTCCCCTTGCTAGAGTGTCTCTTGCTAGTTTGTTGAGCGTCTTGAAGTTGAGATGGCCGAGTCTTCTATGCCATAGCCACCCCGTTCTGTTTTCATTCTTCGCCCAAAGAAACAAGCTTCGGTTCAGTGAGTTCCGATCGGCCACGTAGATATTCTTTTTGCGCGAACCTGATAACACTGTTTTCCCTGTAGATTTATCAATGACATCACAGAAACCAGCGTCAAAGATCACTCTATTCGAGTTATCACAAAATTGACTAACAGAGAGAAGATTATGTTGAAGTCCTTCAACATAGGATACTCTAGGAACGTTGGCAGTTCCTATGCTGAGTGTGTCGTATCCTCTCGTGTAGCCTTTGGCATTATCTCCAAACTCGATTCTGGGACCTTCTTCAATGATATAATTCTTCAGTAGACTCCTTTGGTATGTCATATGTCTTGAGCATCCGCTGTCCACATACCATGGGTCTTTATGCACCTCATCCTCTTCGCCTGCCATTAGGCACTTTTCAGTTGTTTCTTCAGCTTCAAGCTCTAGGGCCATAAAAGCTGCATCATCATCCGATGAATCCATAAAGGAGTCGACCTCTTCTGAGTCATCTGAGATTTCGCCAGCTATGTAGGATTGTCTTTTCTGGGCGAATTTCTCTCTCCTTGCCTTACGTGCTGCGCGTTCAGCACTACTGAGCTCAGGACAATCATATTGATAACGTCCTGGCTTCTTGCAGTTGTAGCAAGCGATGACTCTTTCTTCTTTGCTTTCGCTATTCTTTGATGGTTCTGAGTCATCCTTCTTTCTGTATTCAGAAGATTGTGAGTCAGGAGTGTGTTTCGACATATAATTTGACTTACCTTTCGTTTCTCGATAGGCTTTAGTCACTTTTCGCATCGCTCCTTCTCCTTCGATATTTCACGGCGAGCGCATACTTCCGAGCGAGACTTCCTTCTTGTAGATCATTGAGTGAAGGTTCAGTCTTACTCGTCGTCTTGCTCGTCGCGGGAGATGCTTTGTCTTGACTGACGCTTTGAAAGCATGGTCAATCTTTGTGTTAGCTTCGGCTCTCGGCTTTCGTTGAGGTCCGGTCGAACTCAAACTCCTCGCTCTGTAATTCCGAAAAGATATGGTCGGGAGAGACAACATCTAAATCGAATGTCGCAATAGAGTGGCAAAAGGTGTCCGAGTGTCCGTCCAGGCGGTGCCCTCGGTATCTTCGCATTCATTTCTCGGTTCTTTGAATGTCTTTCCCGGCCCGTTGATTGAGTTCATCGAGTTGGTAAATCGACGTTCGGATCTTCGATTTTGTCACCAGGCATGAGAGACAAGCTTTCCAGCTTTTGGAGTTCCAGCGCTAGTTTATTCGCTTTAATCTTCTGAGTCCCTCGACTCAGTAGCGCTAGAGCATCCCAGAGTTCTTTAGCGGTTTTGCATTCCTGAACCCTGCCAAGATAAGAATCGCTAAGAGTGGTTAGTATGGCATTCCTGGCGACTCGGTCTAGATTGTGAAGCTTCTTCTCTTCAGGAGTGAAGAGACTTCTGTCTTTAGGGATCTTCTTCCCAGTCACCATTCCTCCTCCTTCAGCTTGGTCTTGAGTTACAACACTATCGATCATGGGAACGATAGGTCCTTCCTCAAGCACTTCAGTCATGCTATTGTGGAGAGAAGTCAGATGCGCCTCCATTCTGACTCGCCATACTCCACAGTTTTCTACCGAGAACATGGGTACCATCCTTATACCTGACATATCAGCCATAGAAGATAAAGATATGAATGTAGAGTGATATGCAGTGAAAACGTTTTCTCCGGATCCGTTCGAATAGACCAGTCTCAGAGTGACAAGAGTCTTAAGGGACTCCTGCTCTGATACCAATTGTTGGTCCCGAGTGTACGGTCAGGTGTAGAGGGGGGGTGAATACACCTGATTCGATTTCTCAACTTCGAACACGAACAGTCCTATTCAGGATGGTGTCGGCGAAATAGTTCGGCGGACCAAACAGTGCTTACGAATCGTGTGCGGCAAAGAGTCCGACTCTACCGAGACTCGCTAGGCCGACCGAGTCGAAATTCGGTATCTACAGTAAGAGTTCAGCGTGCGGAAATGTGTGTAGGCCCAAATCAGTTGAGTGGTGAAAACGTTTTATGAAAGTCTCAGTTCAGCAGATATTCAGTTCAGCATGCTGAGACAGTTGATTGATTTTAAGAAATGATGTTCGGTATGAATAGTAAAATCAATGCAACAGTAAGTAAACGACACAGATTTTTAAAGTGGTTCGGATATCGCTCAAATCCTACGTCCACTGTCCCGAAAGATCAGGAGGCTATTATTTATCCTGAGTTAGTCTCAGTCAGCTTGCGCACTGGGCAAAGCCGCGTCTTGGTTTTTATACTGATCCAAGTCTCAATTTACAACGATCAAACTTAGAAGTGTTTGACAAACTTTCTCCAACAGTGAAGGAGTCCTTATACAATAAGGATCAGGTTCAAAGATGAACTCCTTCGTCTAAGCTATAGATAAGAACAGTTGAGCTTAGGGTTAGAGGGATAGGGAATATGAGAGAGTAGCTTCTAGATCGACGAACAGCTGAAGGTAAGCTTTGAGTTCGTGTAACGTCGATTTGGATACTAGAGGCTTTATATGTCGGTTCAACTTGATTCCCTATGAGCTAGAATGTAGTCTTTCGCCGGAAGATTGTTCTTCAAGTTCTTGCTAAGACTTTGTTCTTTTGGGTTCTTTGCTCGTTGACTGCTTTCTGGATTTTTGGCTCGTGGTTCGTGCATTCGGTGTAATTCTTTTGGAATAATCCCTCTATTTATAGAGCAGAGATTGAAATAGATCCGTTGGAGACGATCTTCTCTCTCTCTCTCTTTTGGTAGCAAGCGGTACTTTTTTACGTAGGTAACGGTGCCTTTTCCTCCTTTTTCGGAAAGTGTTGACTTGCAGCTTTAGTAGGTAGGATGACACGTGTATGCTTGTCATTTGTCGAGGTGAATAAAGTGGTTGAGACAGAACAGACTTCGAGGCTAATTGAAGCTGACTTCTCTCTTCCTCGTATATGACTATGCTGATTGCATTTCAAAAAGATCCGACGGTTCGAGAAGATTGTCTGCCGATCTTTGAGTCCGACCTTGTATTCGGTAGATAGACAGTGAGATAAGTCTACCGAAGATCGGCTCGAGTCCAAATGAACTACTCCTGCTGAGTTCAGTTCAACTGAGTATACTGCTCTCGCCGAGTCCAAGATCACCGAGTCTTCTACACCGGTGCTGAGGCAGATAAGCTACTGAGCGCCTTGACCAGAGCAGAGTGTCTACTGAGTCTGAAACCTCAGAGACAAACAACATATACAACGGAATGGTTCACCAATCAGATAGGGTTTTGGGATCTTCAAATTTTCAGACAAGTACAGAGCACAAGGCTATTGAGCTTAAGATCAGTGTCTAAGACCGAATCATTTCCCACTAAGAGTAACAGTGCTGAGGATGGAATCATCACCCAACAAACATAACAAACAACATATGAAAAATTGAATAGCGAAAATCACGAAATGCAAACCGAGGCAAGAGTTAGACTCTTTCTCCGCAAGACGATAATGTTCCGCTACTCGGTGCAAGTGGTCTATAGCACTCATCTCCAAGATACAACGGCTTATCAATTACGAGTAGTTGCACTACTTCTCGTAATTCCGGCGAACTACTTGATATCTCGGGACTAAGGAGATACTAATTAATTTATATATATGGAGTGAAACAATAAGGATAAAGGAAACAAGGAGGAATCATGTTTTTTCGGATTGTCTTTCCTTTACTACAAATCGTGCTATTTATAGATTTGAAGCACCCATTCATAAAAGACACAACTCTTCACAAACACATATGAAGCAAAAGACACAACCATTTGTTGGGATTTTGTATACTGGAAGCACTTTTATGCTTGTACACAATGTGTTTTTGTCCTTACCACTGTTTTATTCTCCTATCTAATAAATATGTATATTTGCACATGTTATCCTTTATCTTGTATAAAAGTTAGATTTGTGTGGTGTGTCGGGTATCACAGAAGACAACACAAATTGGTTGAACTGACAAGATATAAACAGGTTAACAGACCGAGACAACTTAAGGATGAAGTTGTCGGTTTAAGCTGCGATTTAGATAAGAAGTGGATTGTCTTAAGTCGCTTGTCTTTACTTGGTACACTTAAGGTGGTGTATTGAAGGATCACGGTGAGATGTGTTCTCCTAACCGACCTTAGTGGAGAACCAAGATCTCGGTGACTTAGGCGATCTTAAGCTTGGTAAGACTTCATTGAGTGCATTTGGCTATCTATCACTTTGACCTACTATGGTGAACGTCAAATGAGCGGCGGGATCTACGTATCTTGGGTGTTAGTAGTTATTTGTGGCTCAGTCGGTTGTCCGTATCTTGCATCCGTATCCTAGTAAAATGGGTTGATAATATCCCTTGAGGAACTCGAAAGGATTAGCACACTAAACCCGGCAGGTTGATTAAGTTCGGGTGTGTTAATAAGGTCGAGTGGTACTACTCGGGAATATAAGATGTTAATTAATTTAAGTGTCGGTGAGCTTAATTAATTAACGGATATTTCTATCTTAAATACGGAGATTGATTAAGTCTAAAATACAAGCCCTTGCTCAAATTGGGATAAAGGGGTAAGTCGGCACGTATTCTCTAGTGGAATGAATGCGTGTTAATTAATTAATTTTGCTCGGTGGAGCATGGATAATTAATTAATTGGAGGCCCTGCTTTATTTCTTGTATTGGATCCCTGATCTGGCCCAATTAGTTGCCTAGTAATTTATTGTCTCTCAGAAATCATTATTAATGGATTAATGTATTTTCACATTATTTAATAATGTTATTTATCTGGAATTAATTGGTTGGGCCAATTAATTGATAAATATTAGTAGCCCAGTAAATTAATTAATTATATTATGGGCTAATTATGTGGAAGTCCATTGGAATATAATTAAATTAATGGGCTACAAATATATTAATATTATATTGGCTTTTGAAGCCTATATATATTAGTATTCTGTTCATAACAGAATACAGAAAAATCATAACTCACGCACGCGAGTTTTGAGAGAGACATATTTTTATTTTCTTCAGTTCTCTGACCACCCAGAGGAAGAAAAAGGCCGGGACACAGATCAGAAGATCTGACACGGGAGCAACAATCAGAGCTACGACAACATACGAAGGAGGAGGTATCGATTTCTTCCTTTCATATTCCTTCACCATTCATCAATTCATTTCAAATTTTCATTTAATGAATTGATGCCAACCGATGCATCTTTTCATTTTAATAACAATGCATCTTTTCATTTCCATTACTTACCATTTTAATAATCTAATTTTTATTATTAAATTCTAACAATCCCCCACATTAGATTATTAAATGCAAATGCAAAATGTTATGCAAATCAAAGTCCCAATGACCTATTATTGCATTAGGATAGATAGTTTTTAGCTTTGAACCTTCCTTAGTATAATGTTATTGGATTTACTCGCTGCTCGGTGAACGCGATGTCTTGAAGCGGTCAGCCTTCGTGTAAACCAAGACAATAACATATACACAATAATAGATACTCCCTCCGTCCCATTATTAATGTCCCATTGGGACTGGGCACGGTTATTAAGATAGTGGAGGTAAATGTATAAAGTTGTGGTGTAAAAGTATAAAGGGGTGGGGTCCACTTGCTTAGATTGATTGTGGTCCACTCATTTATTTCCTTATTTGGTATAGGACATAAATAATGGGACAACCAAAAAAGGCAAGTGGGACATTAATAATGGGACAGAGGGAGTACAATATCTTTCGTTCTCATGTTGTGTCCATTTTGGCCTTGGACCATATCTTGGATTCATAAGTGTTTTTCTATTTGAAGCGGCCACACTTCTCACTTATATAGGTGATCTCCTATAAAGAGTATCCTGTCATACTCCACCAATAAGGCTATATGAATCATTAAAAGCTTATACGCCCTTTACCACGAGCTACAGGTTTGCACTTGGGGCAGCTTCGAGAATGGATTGTTAGTTGTGTTTCCAAGTGTGCAACTTGAACATTCTTAACTTAGTTGTCTCTTTGAACCATGTTCATGGGATCTCCAATCATCATGGTAGAGTTACCATTAAGAGCGTTCTTTTAGTGTGGATTTTAATCCATTCCCCTTACTGCATTGTATAATTGATCACGATTAATACCTTTAGTAAATGGATCCGCAATATTGTCTTTTGACTTCACATAGTCAATACATATTATTCCACTGGTGATCAATTGTCTAACATTATTGTGTCTTCGACGAATATGTCGAGACTTACCATTATACATACTACTTTGTGCTCTCCCTATTGCAGACATACTATCACAATGTATCAAGACGGGAGATAAATATTTTTCCCAACAAGGAATATCCTCTAAGGAGCCTATTGTTTAGGACATAGTTGCGACATATGTAGTCTCTATGATGCCATGCATCAGACGCTATGCGTTTTTGCTCATCTGTTTCATTTTCCCCCACAATTGGAGGTGTCTCTTTCAAGAATCGAGATAAATTTAAAGTAGTTAAATAAAACAACATTTTAGATTATCAACGCTTAAATTCAGAACCTGAGAACTTTTTCGGCCTTTCCGCATGAACAAGGGCGCTTGGAATTTGGTTGTTCGTTGTTGTTGTAAAGTTCGGCGGCACATTACTACTGCTTGTCATTACTTGGACAAGGAGATCGGGTACATCACTGCTACTAGTCGTCATCTCTTCAACACAATTATCGTCTTGCGATTGTTATTAAAAATTGGGTGTGTAGAAATGAAGCGACAATAAAACCAAATGTTAGTATAAATACTATAAAAACATAACAAACAACATATGAAAAATTGAATAGCGAAAATAACAAAACCGAGGCAAGAGTTAGACTCTTTCTCCGCAAGATGATAATACTCCACTACTCGATGCAAGCGGTCTATATCCAAAAAGATAGGTATCTATGATGTAGGTGTAGAGGGTTCCTTTTATGCTAGGGGTGGGAGTAGTGCACCTCCCACCCCAGATTTTGACAAGTGTAAAGACACAAGCAAATCAACTCTCTCCCACCTTAGATTTTTTTCTCACTTTACACATGTTAAAATCTGGAGGTGGGAGGTGCACTGCTCCCACCCCTAGCATAAAAGTTTCCGTGTAGAGCAACGCCCCCACCCACCTTAAAATAGGACATCTGTACTATTGATTGTTTTTATATTTATTATATACTGTGATAATTTAGAGAGAGAAAAAATAGTTCGTATTAGTTGTGATTCTTGCATTACAGAAGAAATATTAATATGGTCTAACAATGTCCCATTGGGAAGATATATAGCAGTAAAGATGCATAGTATGTTGTGAAAGGTTATGCTTTCAAAATCCACATGAAATCGTTATATGTGAATTTACCATATACGTATGAAAGATAATTTTTATGAATTCCTCATAAAACAAAAATTAAAAAAACAAAAAAAAACTATCCAAAAACAAAAGATTAATATAGTCTAACAATATACTCCCTCCGTCCTAAAAATATTATCCACTAAACTATTTCGAACTGTCCCAAAAATATTGTTCACTTTTCTATTTTAGTAAATTATTATACACAACTATTTTTAGGGACCCACAACTTTATACCACTTTACACAACTTTACACGTAACTTTTTTGAGGTCACGCTACTTTGTGGGTGTTCGGAACAACTTTTTGTAAGCTGCTTCAGCTTTAAGCTGGTGTGGAGGTGTTTGGGACTCTCAGTTTAAAGCTGAAATTCTCTAAAATTGGGTCGAAAATAGAGAATCAGCTGAAGCTGCTCCACCCCAACTTCTAGCTTTCACTTATAGCTCACTACAACAAATTATTAATTTAGTGACGAACTTAATGACGGATTTTAATACGGGTCACCAATTTGTGACGGATTTGTGACTTATTTTTTAATTAAGACATAGTGACGGATTAGTTACAGAAATATTAGTCACTAATGTTAATGACGGACATATTCCGTCACCAAAATAATTTTATTTTTTTTCTTTTTTTCTCGTGACGGAATTTATCCGTCACTAATTTATTGAAGCAGGCTACGCTTGTATAGTGTCCGATATATCTGTCACTATCTAGATTATCAATTTATTTAGTTTTAAAAATTCGTAATGACGGAGTCATCCGTCACTAATTAATACATGTCAAAATAATAGTTGTACTATGATTGAATAGTGACGGCTATATCCGTCTCTAACTAAACTTTCGATTTGTTAATTTTATTAAAGAGTATCTTAGTGACGATATATCCGTCACTATTTTAAATGTGAATTTTTCAATAGCACCATGATATAGTCTGAGTTATCCTTAAGTAGCGATGGCAAAAGGTTCTGGACTTGTTGGATCCGCACGCAATTGGATAGGTAATAACCTTATAAGATATAAATGTTAATTTCTAGATTTCAATATATTGTATTCAAAATTGTAATTATGAGTATGTATTTAAAAAACGAAATTAACATTTTCTATGTTATAAATAAGTATTTTTGAAATATAAATTTAAAATGTATTTTTTTTATTTATATTCTGTAATTGAAATGGATTATGAATACAATTATGATTAATTCATTGTTACAATTGAAAACTTTTTATAACAAGTGAAAAAATATCACTCCTATTATTGACTGAATTTTTATTCTGTTAAGCATTTCATAAATTAAAAATCAGTTCATTGTCTTTTACATACTAATGTTAGCATTTATCTGTTCAAAATAGTGTTTTTGTTTGAAAAAACATACTAACTTAATTCGTAACAAATGCAAAAGTAATTTTTCCTCATATACAAATAGTACAAATCATAATCTTCCATTCAATTATCAAATAAACCGTCTAACGAAATGGAAATCAGAATCGAACCAATAGAATTAGAGTATAATACTTATTGTTGGATTACTTTAAATTATGGACAAATTTACTTATAAGTCATAAAATTGAAAAAATATATTTTTTTTTATTAAGATTTAAGATTTATATTATAAATTAATAAATATTAATTTAATAGAGTATAATACTTATTGTTGAATTACTTTAAATTATGGACAAATTTAATTATAAGTCATAAAATTGAAAAAAAATATATTTTTTTAATTAAGATTTAAATTGTCGTCTTTTTATTATCGTAATAAACTATAAAAGAAAATACCCTTGAAGTTTGGCCTAATTACCAAAACCCACGCGACCACGCCTAAATTTCTGGCAGATCGTTCGTCTATCGAATTGCAGTTTTTCGCAGATTCACTCTTAGGGTTTACTAATTGATTTTGATCGTTAAATCAAGAAAACGAAAATGGAGGATATAATCGTAGCAGTGGTGATGATGATCGTGGTTTTCTCTTTGATTCCACTGTATTTGTGGAGACGACGTCTCGATTCTGCGGTTCCTCACCAACATGAAGAAGAGGTTCAGGTATAAATCGCTCCTTTCCAATTGCCATTTCTTCGAGTACCTATGCCGGCGATTCTATTGTTATATTGAAATTATTTCGGAGTTCAAATGTTATAGTTCTTGAATGAATAGTTTGTGGCGATTTCCTGTTCGAATTAGCCTACTTCGTTAGTTAATATGTGTGATTTTGAGATCGGCGTAGGATGTGCAGGCGGAAAGAGTGGTTAGAGGCAGAAACAATCGGCGAATGCGGCGAAGAACTGCGGGTTCTTCTGCCGCCAGCACATCGTCTGCTTCCGCTAACGTGGAAGGTTTTTCTTCTCTCTCTTTAATCACTTTCTCTGCAAGTTAGTATGTATTGTTTTCCTGTTCTCTGTTATGGTCAAAATCAAGATTGCGCAGATGGAAATTATATATCATAACCTTTCATAGATACATGAACAGAATGGAAACAAAGCAGCAAATTGATGACTGTTTTTAATTATTAATTATTTGAGTTCATTAGTCCAGCACCGAGATTCAATTGCGAGGAACACGAAGATCAAGGCTGAGAATTCGGTTAAAGTTGAACCGTCTGACGCAGTAAAGATGGGAATGCTAACAACAATAATTCGAGCAGTGTTGCGGCGATGGGGGCGAACGGTTCGGTTCCGAACATCCTTGTGAAGGAGGACACGGTGAAGAGCATTTTCACTGATAATTTGCAGACTACCGGCGCCTACAGTGCAAGAGAGGAGAGTCTGAAGAGAGAAGTAAGCACAAATTCCTCATAGTTCATATTTTAAGCTCTGGTATCTTATCAATTTCACAAAACTGGATCAGATTGCTCTAGATGCTTCTGTTATTAATTTTGGAATGGAAATTGTTGAAATTGTGAAATTCTCGGAGTTGTGATGGTGTGCAATCTCAACAGACAACCATAGTTCAAAGATAAATGAAGGGGCTCGCGTTGAAGAAGCGTTGCATCAATACTACTACTAAGGTATTTGATAAATATGCTCCACTTTTATTGGTTTATGATTAGTTTAGTTTTAAAAAATAATAGAAACAGTGTGAATTAGTGTGCTTGGAACATAGTCTCTGATCCTACTATCTTAGTTTTGCTTTTGAGCGTTTAGCTTAGTAGAATATTCTTAAGTTTAGGATTGTGATAGTCTCTAATCCTACTATCCTACTTTTGACTTATGAGTGATTATCCTAGTTTTGACTTTTGAGTGTTTAGCTTAGTATAATATACATTTTTATCACTATACTTATATTGGACTGTGATATCACAGTACGAGAGCCCGAGAGTTAGAGCTGATGACTAGAGTGGATGAGCTCAGTGCACAAATAGACAATGATAAGGTTGAGCAACGTGCAAGGGATGAGGCGTTTGAAAAGAAATTAGAGGCACTCCAACAGCTGATTGCGAACCAGCATAGACGAGATGATTGCACCTCCTCTTCCCATGGTTGATTATTATGTATTCCTTGATACATTAGCATTATAAAACATGCATTTATATTTTTAGCTTTGTTGTTTAGTAAACTTCTACTATTATCTTCAAACATACTAAAAATTGGTGTTATTAGTATGTAAATTGTTTTCAGGTGTGTATTGTCTCATTGGTTTCGTTGAATATTGTGTTTTGTGCTTTTATGGAATTGGAGAATTAGAAAACAAAATATATTCTACTAATAATTCTAAAAAATATTGACGGAATAGTGACGGAAAAAAGTAAAAACAATAGTAAATTGGTAACGGAATGGTGACGGAAACTAGCCGTAACAAAATGGTGACGGATATTCCGTCACAACATAATTAGTTTTTCTCCGATAAGACTGATGAATATTATTAGTTATAAATTTATTTATATATTTACTTAAGATCATTTTACTATTTACTACTGATATTTACTATTTAGAAATATCGAATTACATTATTTTGTTAAAAAATAATAGATTTGTTTGTTTAACATTAACCATTGATATAGCTAACATTAACCATGAACACTAAAAGAGTACTATGAATTGCATTTAACGGTTAAGTAACAATATATAAAGTTCATTGATTAAACAAAATTTACTGTATATATATTAATATTCAATGTATAATAGCGACAAAATTAATATTCACTGTATATATATTAATATTCAATGTATTATATATTATACAAAGATGCGCAAACTGATATTTATTGCATCTATAACTCTTCATAATTTTCTAATGCAATTCGAGAGAACCATACTGAAACATTTGAATGCAATTAAAAAATTAGCGATTTAATTAGATTTAAATTTTAAGAAAAAATAGTGAGTTATATATTTCATAAAATTGTGTAAGCATTATTAATAATTTTGAATGATTATTAATTTATATATCGACGGACAAAATTTAATTATTTTTACATTGACCTAAGTCTGGAATAAAAAAATTATTTTAAAAAGAAGATTACAGAAAATCTCGCTGAGGTGAACCATAATATTTTTCAAACTTATCATTTGCCTAAAACTTTATCTTTATCTTATTATCTATTCATATGCACACAATCACCCACTCATCTTAATGTCCGTGCCGAAAAAAAACAAGACAAGTCGTGTGGGATGGAGGGAGTAATTAGATTCATATTATTTTTTTAATCTAGATGACTAATGTACAAATTGTAAAATTGTACGTAGCTATCTAGATGTGTACTCTTATGGGACAACATTGGAACCTGAGTTTTGGATAAGTGATTTGATCCGATTATGATGATACCAGTTTAGAATTTTGGTACAAAAATATACTCCTTCCATCTGCTAAAAGCGGCTCAACTTTTTTGGCACAAGATAAAATGGTATTTTGTGGTGTATATTATTTGATGTTTTTATAGTATAACTTTATTAATACAATTATTAACTTTTTAGAAAGATAATTTTCAATCGGACAATCCAAATAGAAAAACGAATTACTTTTAATTGAACAAAATAGTACATGTCTACTTTTTGGTGTTAATTGATGATATACCCTTATATTAATATATATATCTAGTCGTTGCTAACTGGTATTTGATATTCAAGTTTCGAAGTGAGAACTTAAAATCGTCGAATTTCGAAAATGATTTTGATAAGAGAACAATTTAATGATATAATATATCATTGAATTTGAAAATTTGAATGTTCAAAAATGCTTTAAGTGGTAAATAGTACTTTATTGTTGAAAAGATATAATATACTAGTAATTTGAACCTTTTTATTTTATTTCGTTAAAAAAAATGAATGTAGTGTTCGAAACAACTTAAATAAGTTATTTATGGACTTTTTTACTGTAAAAATACTTTTTTTAATGTTTGTAATACAACTTTTTTTTGTGCTTAAAATAAGTCATAATGAGCAGAAGCCCATAAGTTGGTCAGAGATTGCTTTTTAAAAGTAGAAGCCAAAAGCAACCGAAAAACAATTTATAATAATATTTGCAAAATTGATTTCTTTAAAATTAAGCTTTTTTCCCTATTATTCCAAACACTAACAACTTTTGATTAAAAATAAATTTAAATAATCAACTAAAAGTTGTTTATAAAAACTCTTTCAAACACTACGCAACTTTAAAACTTTACATTTTAATTTATCATATGTATTAATTCTAATGTATTTGTATTGGTGCTGGGAATCTTCTATCCCACTCTATGTCCCACTATGTGTCCCACACCAGTAACTCCGTACGGAGTTATTGAAACAACCTTAAGAGTGAGACATGTAGTGGGACATATGGTGGGACAGAAGATCCCCACCCTTGTATTGGATATTTGGCAAAAGATCATCTGGCCCATTTATGGTGGACCATTCAGTGGCCCATCAATCACGTGGTGTCACGCGTGCATTGATGGACCATGTTTTTATCAATAAAATATTATTTTACTGGTAAAAATATGGTCCACCAATGCACGCGTAACCCCACGTGATTGGTGGACCACTGAGTGGTCCACGAAAAATGGGTCAGAAGATCCGGATTGTGGATATTTGGTCCTACTTTGAAACTACATTGAATTTAGAAAACTAATCGACAATGTCGAAATTTGAAAGTCAAACAATGAAGAAATTACTAAAATATAAAGAAATCGGATGGCAAAAATAAACTATTATTTGTTGTTTAGTAGAATAAGGGAGAAATTTCCATACGACTGTTAGCCAAATAGTATAAATGAAAAATAAATGTAGCCTATAATTAAAATAAAACATAAAAATAGTCATTTTATCTTCATCCGGCATCGACCATTCTTACACTCTGCGCCCACAAGAAGACAAAATAACTAGATTTGTATTTTTGTTTAACAAAAGGTTAAATTTGTTTTTCGATTTTACTATTTGGCTAACATAGAATATTAACACAATTCTCAATTTAGAATAAAAAACCTTTCCAACAGCATAGACTTCTATTTTTATGTACATTTAGAGACATGGTTTTTCATATTTTTGATAAAGTATGAAAGTTTTTCATTTTTTTTTATTATTCTAAGTTACCATTCTTAAATTCATGATAAACTATGGAAACGGTAATTACGTTCATGAAACATTAAAGTATTAAGATTTAAAGTATGAATGTTGTAAATGTCTGCATACTAATATAAGGGAACGGAGTTTACTTAGTGCACACTTCAATAACGACTGCGGATTACTCTCATCATAATGGATAAAATATGAATGTCGTAGTTTATTCTGACTTTGTTTTATGAATTTATTACTCTTGCGACTAATACTATAAATGAATAAATTCAAAATTCCTGTAAGGAAAGTACTCCCTCCGTCTCATAATTCTTGTCCCTTATTCCTTTTCGGGACGTCCCACAATTCTTGTCCACTTTCCTTTTTTAGTAAATTATTACACACAACTTTTTTGTGGGACCCACAACTTTATATCAATCTACACACAACTAACAACTCTCCTTAAAAACCGTGCAAAAAGCAAATTGAACAAGAATAATGGTACGGAGGGAGTATATGAGAGCTACTTTAAAAAGTTGGCTACTAGTCAAAGGGCCCACAGCTCGACGAAATTTAAATTTTCTAGCCGTTTAAACAGCATTACATTATTATTACACTTTCCCAATTACCGGGATTACCCCTTTACAAATTCAAAATCCCGCAGCGCGATCTTCCCTAAATTCAACTTTTTCAAATTGTAAATCTCATCTCAGCCGTCCATCTCTACCCCTCATCTTACTTCACAAATTTTGAATCTGTTAATAGTCAGAGACATAGAGGGAGAGGGCGAGAGAGAGAGAGAGTGTGTGTGTGATAGAATTAACATTATGATATGAAACAAGAAATCTTGAAATTCAAATAGGAAGAAGGTAAGTGCAGATGATTTTGGTTCAACTTTTTATGTGAAAGCAACCGAAAATCAACAGGAAAAAACAGATTTCTGTTTCTTTATCTAATTCCTCAATCGGAAGAAACAATTTCAGCCTTTCGCGGCGCCGGAGTTCTTTTTCTCACTTCCTCTGCCAGGTTCACTCCTCAACTTTATTCCATCTTCTCGAAAGAAAAACCACGACATTTAGTTCGACAAAAGATTTTTCCTGCTCTACTTTTATTGTTTTTCTGTGTGGGGGTTGCGGTAGAATGATAAGAGACTTCAAATTCCTGCGGCGGAATCCGGCGAAGAATGCCAATGCAGAGGAAGTTGAGAATGTGCCCCCAAATTCTAGGGATTCGTTGAATCCTCAGATCAGCACAGAACCCTCAAGGCCTCCTTTCAATACAATCACGGAGCCGCTAAGCATCCCAAAAAGCATTCCAGATCCGCAATTCTGTCTCCCTAACAAGGTTGATAGAACCCCAACTAAGCCAAAACCTAAGCGAAAATATGCAGATACATCAATGCCCCTCCGCACTCCGGAGAAACAAGGGCTGACGTCGAGAAATCGGTTCAATTTTGCTCAGAAAAGTGACACTCCATCAAATAATGGTATTGTGGAGGTGAAGGAAGAGGGGAGAGCAGCAGCATCAAATGCCAACACTCCAAGTTCTATTAGGGCTGCTGGCAAGGCTACCTTGAGTTATTCGGAGTGTAATTCTGTCCAATCGACGCCTTGTAAGAGTGTAAGTAAGCCTCGGAACCCGGGCTATTCTCTGCCTAGTGTTTCTAGGACAGTCTGCAACATGGGTTCTCGGATGGCTAGCTATGGTGCATTGTCGAAAGGGATTCCGGGTTCTTGTAATACTTCGACTGTTGTTAACACCGTCGAAGTTCCTTATTTTGAACTCAAGGAAGATCCATCATTCTGGATGGAGCACAATGTGCAAGTAAGCTACCTTTCTGCCCTTCTCTGTCATTGAAGAAAGTTTACCATTAATATTTTGCTTTTATCAATGTTACTGATAACTTATCTTCAAAATCCGAATCTTTAGGTCTTGATTCGTATACGGCCATTGAACAATATGGAGAAAAGCAGTTTTGGTTACAGTAGATGCTTGAAGCAGGAGAGTGCACAAAATGTAACATGGATTGGGCAACCTGAGACGCGGTTTATGTTTGATCATGTTGCATGTGAAGGAGTAGACCAGGTTTGAATCGTTGATGAGTCACAAATGAATTATGCAAGAAAGTGTTGACTAATCCTTTTGGTATGCAGGAAATGCTTTTTAGGATGGTTGGCTTGCCCATGGTAGAGAATTGCTTGTCTGGATACAATAGCTGCATGTTTGCATATGGACAGGTAATGCATTAAAATATGCATGTCCGGGACATTTTTCTGAAGTGTTTCTTTATGCTAACCTTTCAAGGGCTGATTTGGTATATGTATTAGATGCAATTTTGCTTCGGTACGACTCTTTGACTTGAAGCTTGAAACAAGACTACCAAACCTTGGCCTTTTGTTCTTGACCAGATTAGTTACTCCTTAAAAATGTTATTGGTAATAATTAGTAGGGAATAAACCATTGCACGCTGTCTGCTATTCAATATAGCTTGCATGAAACTTACTGTCAAGTAATCCTCTTGATGCTGAGAAGCTCACTGTAAATGCATAATATTATAAAATTATGAAATTATGAACACCTGAATTTGCTTGTTTAACCAGTTTGAAGTGCAGCATGATAATTCTTTTTCCCTTTTTCATCCTTTTAAGCCTTATGCATGTCTTCTCTGTTGAAGCATTTTTGTGCAACTTTACTATGGTTTGAACTTTGAACTTAATCTGAACATTTGTGTATGTAGACGGGTAGTGGCAAGACTTACACAATGCTTGGCGATATTGATGACTTGGAAGTCAACCCCAGTCCAAACCGTGGAATGACCCCTCGCATCTTTGAATTCTTATTTGCGAGGATTAGAGCGGTAACCATGATTGTCTTTACTTTGTGTGTGTGTTGTGTGTGTTTATCTGGATGAAAGTTGTTTGCTGATACAAGCAACTAACCTGTCACCTTTTCACTGTAGGAAGAGGAAAGCCGGAGAGATGAGCAACTAAAGTACAACTGCAAATGCTCTTTTCTTGAGATCTACAACGAACAAATTTCTGATCTTCTTGATCCTTCATCCACGAACTTAATGGTACTTCCACTCTCCTATATGTGATTTCCCTCGTCAATAATTAATTGAATGTATTTGGTTTTGAAATTCTGAATTTTTGTACAAGTTACGCGAGGACATGAAAGAAGGTGTGTATGTTGACAATCTATCAGAATTCGAGGTCCACAGTGTGGGAGACATTCTTCAGCTATTGACACAGGTGTTGCATTATCCTTTATGGTTTCCTGTTTTAGTTTTTTATAATTTACCCAATCTCGAAGCATGCATGCATGCTTCTAAAGCATGTAATTGTAAATTAACTTTGTACTTTATTTCTTAGGGATCTTCAAATAGAAAAGTTGCTGCCACAAATATGAACAGAGAAAGCAGCCGTTCACACAGTGTTTTTACATGTGTGATTGAGAGTAAGTGGGAGAAGGACTCCACCACTAACTTCCGTTTTGCTAGGCTGAACCTAGTTGATCTTGCTGGTTCTGAAAGGTATACAATCATTTTTAACTATGTTTCGGCGGAATAATGGAATCTGGCATTTATATAATTTTTTGTTCTTTCCCCAACAGGCAAAAATCTTCTGGTGCTGAGGGTGAGCGTCTAAAAGAAGCCGCAAATATCAATAAATCATTGTCTTCACTAGGGTACTACAATGCTTTAAGTATTGAGAAAATTGTACATTTTCTTTTTTTCATTCCTTTCTTTTCCCTTCTGGTTGACATGGCTACTGTATTTTCTTTTTTATTCTTCACAGTAACGTAATTATGGTCTTAGTGGATATAGCTCATGGAAAGCCAAGGCATGTTCCTTACAGGGACTCAAGATTGACATTTCTCCTTCAGGTGAACAATTCGTTTGTGTGTTCTAAATATGATAATGTGCATGCAATTATTCTCTCAGTGGTTCTTAAATTAAATGGAATAACAGGACTCTCTTGGTGGAAACTCGAAAACAATGATAATAGCTAATGTCAGCCCATCTATCTGGTAATATTTCAACCTCTTTTATATTCTTCTGTTTTTACCTGCAGTAGTAAATATGTTTTGCCTTGAATTTTCTTTCTTTGTGTGCTATAAATCTTAAATTTTATCCATCATCTACAGCTCTGGGCCTGAAACGTTGAACACGTTAAAGTTTGCTCAACGAGCGAAACTGATTCAGAACAATGTAAGCTTCTTTTGCATGCATGGTGAAAATAGTTCGTATTCTAATGAAGAATGCACTTATTTTCTCTTTTTGACATATTTCTCATGATATAGGCTGTCATCAATGAAGACTCATCTGGAGATGTTGCTGTGTTAAAACATCAGATACAATTGTTAAAGGTCCGACAAGTTCATAATGTTTTTAATGACATGTCTAAACAAATTTACAGCTGAATTAGTAATTGATTTGGCACAGGAGGAGCTGTCTGCCCTCAAACGTGAAAGGGTAAATCGTTCATTGTTGTTTAGCCCTACCATCGATGTAGATACAAGAAACAAAGACAAGGATGATACTAATGTAGGGGCAAATGCACAGGCAGGGAATGTGCTTGGCAAAGAATCTGACGGAGTTACCAGAGTATCTTGTAAACAGGTAAGACGTGCTGCTCTACCTTGTCTAGTTTCTAGCAACGTAGCAGATATAAATTTTGGTTGTCATGATTCTGTTTCTTCCCATCCAAGGTACACCAAATGCAACATGTAGACTCCTAATTTTTGTTTTTATCATTTTTATTGTAGTTGAAGTCATTGGAAACTACACTTGCTGGTTCCTTAAGGAGGGAAAAGATGGCAGAATCTTCAGCTACCCAACTTGAAGCTGAAATTGAGCTGTTAAACCGTCTTGTATTCCTCACTCCCTCTCTTTTGTGGTATTCATTGAAAGGATAGTAATCTGATTGAGTTCTGAACATGATTGCCTCTCAGGTTAGTCAAAGAGAGGAGGAGACCAGGTGCACAAAAATGATGTTAAAGTTTAGAGAAGACAAAATTCAAAGAATGGAGTCTCTTCACGGTGGTTTGATGTCAGCAGACGATTATTTAAGGGAAGAAAACAATGCACTTTCTGAAGAAATTCAGCTCCTGCGGTCCAGACTTGACAAAAATCCTGAAGTGACAAGATTTGCTGCTGAAAATATCAAGCTTCTGGATCAACTTCGACAGTATGTTTTGCTAAAAATTACCCGCCTTTAAAAATTTCTACTCATAAACATTTGTCTGATTTTGTTTCTGAAAAATGTCTTATTTGAATTCTAAGGTTTCAAGATTTTTATGGAGAAGGGGAGAGGGAAATGTTGATGAAGGAAGTATCTGAACTGCGAAATCAGGTACCTTAACTGCATTAGTCTCTCACATCCGATGCTTCTCAATTTGTGTAAAGCATCTGTCGTGTCTTTGTTTATCCAAGCCTCTAATTTCTTATTTTATCCTGTTGACAGCTTATGTTCTTCCTCGATGGAAACTTGAAGCATTCTAATCATCTTGAAGCGAAGGTAGTAGAATACTCTGCATCCTTTGTAAATATATATCCTTACTAGTTTCCTGTTGTTCTTCAGACACCTTAATATCACTATTTCCATTCGCCTCAGGTTTCTAATAATACCAGCGAAAATGACTTGTTTCATGAGGTTTGTCTCGTCTTATCTTATTTCTTTCTAAAGTTGAGCTTGTGCTTCAAGAATTTGTTTAAATCATGATCTTCAATATGTTTTTCACATACAGTTTCAGAGAACTCTTAATGAGCTAGAGGAAAGCAAGATCAAGCTCAACTGTTGTCTGGATGAAAATGAAAAGCTCAAAAGGTGACTCAAGAGACTCATATCTAGATTTCCTCGGCCCTTTTATGATCTCACCTTCAAAGTTATGTTCTTCCTTACATGTCATCATAATCTTCGCAGAGAAATAGAGGATTTACATGTTTCATCAAATGATGACATTACATATGCTGAAGAACATGATTGCAGCACAGAAGTCATTAAGGTAGGGGGTGCTGAAGTTAATTTTTACTACAATGAAAAACATACATAACTGAAGAAGCTTTCTTTTCTCTGTCTTTGTTGGTGACCTAATTGGCATTCCTCTTATATGAAACTGATCAAATACGTTTGATCATATTGAAACTGCACTATTTTTTTAACTAACAGATGGATCTTACTCTCAGGAATCCATTGTAGAAGTTCCTTTTTCTACTGATCAGGCAACAATGACCATCCGGACAAAGAAGGAAGGAACAACATGTGGGAATCTCCGGATGAGTGTAGAAGGTATCATGGATTTACAACTGGAGTTGGACATTCTAAAAATTATTCTAGAAGAAGAAAGGTCATACCATTCAGAACAAGAGGAAATGATGAAATCTCTGAGCCAAGAACTACAGCTATCAAAGGAAAAGGCTACTTCAGTAACCAAAGAATATGAAAAAGTTCAGGAAGAGCTCAAAACTGTGAAATTGGTTGTTGAAGCTCTTGAGTCTGAACAAATTCAGTCCATTAATGAGATAGAAGATCTCAGGAGCACTAATGTTCGCTTTGAAGAAATGTTAAAGAAGAAGGAGCTTGAAATTTCTTATTTACAGGATCAGGCTTCTTGCAAAGAGTTCAAAGATCTCTCATTGTATAAGCCTCTGGAAAATGAGGGCTCTCCTTTAACAGTGAAGTTAAAGAAGATGCAAGAATCTCTTGAAAAGGCTAAGAGACTGAATGGGTTGTATCTAAATGATATTGCATGTGAAGAATCTCATAAAGATGAAATGGAGGAAGTCCGGAGGCAGGTTGAGGGGGAAACGGCAGAGGTGATTGTTTGCTTGCAAGAAGAACTTTCTGTTCTTCAACAAGAAGTCCACGATAGTAGGATGAAAGAGCTGGAGACAAATGACAGGCTTGGGCAACTGCAAACAGAAATGAAGATAATGGAGGAAAACTTACGTCTAAGGAGCGAGGACAATGCAAATTATGCTGAAATGCTTGAAGACAGAGAAAATAAACTAAAAATGCTGAATGAACAATGGGGTTTAATCTCTAGTGAGATTGAAGGTATTCTCTCTGATGGAAATGCAGCTCTTAAAGATGCATCTGATCAGACTGATATTATTTCAAGTTCATTCCATCAAAAAAGAAGTTGGATTGCTGAACAGTTTGGAAGAATAAAACAATGTATCTTTGAAAAGGAGTTTATCATTGACGAGCTTAACCAATGTTTAAAGGATGCAGTCGACAGGAAAGATGATGTGGAGCGCATGCTCAGGTCACTTAGAGGAGCAGCTTTGGTTATGACTGAGAATCATCAACAAGAGTGTGGTGATAAGGATAACGAGCTTCTCGTTTTAACATCTGATTTAAATGATAAGATATCCACTATCGCAGAGCTTCATAACTTAATTAAGCATGGAGAGGATCAGCTCAAAACTGCATCTTCTTGTGCAACAGCTGCTTTTGTGATTGTGAAGAGACTGGGGGAGTTGAACTCTGACTATTGCAGTGCTTTGCAAGAAAAGGAGCTCCAAATTAGAGAGTTTAACGAAATCATTACCCAAAAAGATACAGACCTCCAGAATCAGGCTGCGGTTATAAATGAAGCAGATGCACAGGCTCATTCCCTCCACAAGAAACTAGAAGCATCAGAAGAATGTTGTGCAAAACTGAGTCATGAACTGTCTGAGGAACGAAGATGTCGCGAAGCTCTAGAGGAAAGTATTGACAAGAATGAAGAAAATAAAATTTCAGAAACCACGGAACAACTTCAGGATCTATGTACTGGGGTCTCGTCACTGAAGTTATCCATGAACGAGTATGAGAAGCAGAGCAGATATCCTCAGACAGAAAAAGCTTCGGGCATGTCTACTTCTTTCAAAGAAAATGATGGATGTGAATCATGGGTATGCAAATGTTTCTCTTATAAAAATATATTCCATGGAGCCTCCAGCTTTTTATCTTTGACTTACTAGTTTAATTTTGATGCAGGCAGGTACCAGACAAGACATCAATGATGTAGGTTCATCTAGTAACGGGGATATGAGTACTAAGACTTTAAAGTATCTTCTGAAGGGATGCAATATCAAGGACAGCAATTTGGATCCTGAAATTACTTTACAGAGTGCAATTGGAAGAGAAACTGCCATTGTTCTCCTAAAGAAAGAGATAGAATGTGCCATTAAGTGCTTACAAGACTTGAAAGCTCAGATGGATAAAATGCAATCTGAGAAAGAGGATATTTTGGCATCTGAGAAATGTAGTCGGAAGGGGATTGCGTCTATGATCAACCAGACAGTTGTGTTAAGAGATGCAATGGATAATTTTGAAGGTGTATTTGAGCTCAAAGTTACTGCTATAGATGGAAAGATAAGGAGAATGGAAGAAGCAGTGCAACACTCTCTTGATTCATGGTTCCAGGAAAGAGAGGTAGGATGTTTAATTTCTTGTCTTCGTTTCCAATAGTTGATAAACGCATCATGATGATCATGCTTTTTATGTTGTTGAGTCGCGGCGTTTTTTCACTAAGCTTCAGAATCCCATCTTTGCAGTTACTGGAAGATGAACTTGATGATGCTAAAGTTGTCGCTGCGCAGAAAACCATTGAAGCATCCTGTATTCTTAAGAAATTTGAGGAGGTGCAGGATACAGTAAAAGAAGCAGACATAATGATTAATGAGTTGGTGATAGCTAATGAAGCCTTGAAGCTTAGTGCTCGTGATTCGAAAGCAAAGGAAAGTGATCTTGACAGTGAGAGAATAAACCTCATGAAAGAACTCCAAAGCCTGAAACTTTCCAGTAATGTGAAAGATCAGAATTATGGGGAACTGGAGAATAAATATGATAATGATCTTGTCAGCATGAAGAGGATGATTTCAGAACTTGAGGATGCTATTTCAGAAGTCCAGACCACTTCAACGGAAGAATGGATGTTTGTGGCATCTGATTTCCTCAGTATGAAGTGTCAAATACACGAGTCAATTGATTCCGTTAGGAAATTGCTCGAAGGAGTCTGGTCGGAGATTATTGCCAAGGATTGTGCCGTGTCTGTGCTGCATCTTTGCCACATGGGGATCCTCTTAGAAACTGCAAATGGACTAAATGCGGAAAATGGTTTTCTGCACCATGGTTTATGTGAGTCGAACTCCACTATTTCTGAACTTAGGGAGCACAATTTAAGATCGAAAAGAGAGCTTGAAACATGCAGAGTTTTGAAAGGCAAGTTGTTGGCAGACATCAAGAAAGGTTTTGAACGCATATCAAGTAAAGTTGATGAAACTGGGGAAGTCACTCTTAAACTTTCCTCTTTCCAAAAGAAGATAGAGGATCTGCAGTTTCAAGAAGAGGTGATGCTGCAAAGGTCAAATGATATTGGTTCCGAACTGGCCATGTTGATGAAGGAGCTTGATCTCAGCAACAAACAAGCGTTAACGTCTATTTTGGATCAGGAAAGACTACTGAAAGAGAAAGATGATTTATTTCAGTGTCAAGAGGAAAATCTCATGCTAGAATTATTAGCAAAAGATTTTGAATCGTTAACCCTGTCATCCGAGTTAAAGCAGACATGCCTCCAGAAAGCAGACATTGAGAATGTCTTTGTTAGTACCCTTGAAGTCCTTGAAATTCTCAAGAAGGAGACAGTATTTAAGAGCGTGGATGCTGCTTCCACTGAGTTGATACTGCTTGATAAGGAATCTCGGCATGAGAAGTTAGTAGAAGACTTTAAGATGAAAGAAGCTGCTTTGGAAGTATCTTCTAGTTATATTTCCGACCTTCATCAGCAAATAGAGAATTTGCAGAATGATATCCGTCTGCTGGAGAAAGATTCACATAGATTCCAAACTGTGCTGGAAAGGAAAGATGAAGAACTTGGAAGAAAAAGCTGCCTTGAGAAAGAGAATGAAAGTCTGCTGCTTCATCTAAACAACTGTAAGGCAGAGTATCAGGTACTGCATCAGAAGCTGGAGGATAAAAATGCTGAGTTTGAAGCTTCAGCTAGAAATACCTACGGTGTTGATGTTGAAAACCGAAGACTACGAGATAATGTGTCATCGTTAAAGAACTGCATTGCGAAGTTAGAGGAAGATCTAAGCGTGGCAAGAGTTGAAATTAGAAACCATGAGCTTTCTCAGTCTGCTGTTCAAGAAGACTTGGGCTTCAGAGTCCAGGATTTAGAAAGGCAACTGGGAGATATCAAAGCCTTGAAAGAAGAGAACATCTGTTTGAGAAATGAATTGAGTCTCAAAGAGATTAAAGAATCAGAATACCTGAACGCTATTAATTTGAAAAGTTTGAAGAATGTTGATTTGGCTGAGTCTGTTGATAAAGTAATCTGCAATATGCTCAATGTAATTGAGGAGAAATTCATTAAGGTGGATGATGTGTTTCAGAAGTTAGACAACGAAATAGAGTCAGGACACAAATTTCTGGACCAGTTCCAATGTGTGGAGAATCTTGCCATGCAGTTGGATTCTGAAATTATTTCTCTTCAGGCACAGTTGTTGAGGAAGGATGATATTCTCAAGGGGGTGTTGTTTGATATGAGTTTGCTACAGGAATCTGCATCTAACAGTAAAGATACGAAAGATGAGAAGGATGAACTTCTTGCTTCTTTGAGGGCATTGGAAAGAGATTCTGAATTAAAGTCACTTGAATTGGAAGAAGCTGCTGCTGAGCGACAAATACTTGAAGCTCAAATCCAGGAGAAGGCAGCCAAAATATCTGCTCTTGAATTGGATCTCACAAAAGAAACTCAAATAATAGATTCACTATCCAAAGAAAATGCTGTGCTCGTAGGTGTTTCTCAGAATGCCTCTGATGCACGAAACTCCATGAAAACGAAACTTATGGAGGCAAGCATCAAAATTGAGAATTTGGAGTCTGAAGTTGCTGAAATGGAAATTGCTCTTGCCAAACTCAATAAAACAAATGAGTCCTTGAAGAGCAACTTGGATACTTTCACAAGTCGGAGCAATGAATTGGAGGGCAAAGTTCTTACTTTGACGAAAGATCTTGACATGGCTCGAGCTCTTGCTGAAGAAAATGAAGGAATAACTCTTGAAGCACAAGAGGTAAAATGAATTCCCATTCCTTTTGTCTAAAGAGCTGCTGCACACAACATGGTTCTCTAATATCTGTACTTTGGTTTTGTTATGCAGATAGCTGAAATGCAGAAAGTCCTTGCTGAGGAAAAAGAAACAGAAGTGAAACTATTAGAAAGGTCCATTGAAGAACTAGAATGTACTATAAATGTACTCGAACAGAAGGTATCCCTATCCCTATTAAGAGAATTGTACAGTAAAATCAGTCATTATCTGAAGATTAACATGTTTTCCATTCCTAAGGTTGATATCGTCAAAGGAGAAGCTGAGAGGCAACGATTGCAGAGAGAGGAACTTGAGCTAGAGCTTCTTTCTGTTAAAGAACATATGCACAACGTCAAAAGCAATGATTCTGATGTTAAAAGGTCTGACAGAGAGTTTTTCTTAAGCCTTAAAAAACTGCTACATATAATCATCGCTAAGTAGTGAAAAAACTTGTGTTCAGATGTCTAGATGAAAAAGAAAATAACCTTCAAGAGTCACTACAACGCGTGCAGCTTCTTGAAAAAGAGATAGCTGATCGGGATGCTGAGGTATGCCTATGGTTTCCTGATTCTTTAAATTATTACATTTCAAATATTTTTGAATTAAATGGTTTTGTTTAACCCCATAACATTTGAAACTAATTTGATTATACTTTTCCCAAACAGATTTCCCGATGTAAAGCACACATCTCTGAGCTGAATTTGCATGCAGAGGCCCAGGCTAGTGAATACAAGCAAAAGGTGGGTCTAATTGTCAATACAAACTTCATTAAAACAACCAGAGAGAATACTAACAAATACTCAATGCAATGCAGTTCAAAGCATTGGAAGCTATGTTAGAGCAAGTAAAATCTGAAGTTCCTGCCTCTAGTAGCTCAACTTCATCATCAAACAAAATGGAAAGAAATCCTTCGAAGCCTAGAGGCTCAGGTTCCCCTTTTAAATGCATAGGATTGGGCATAGCTCAACAAATCAAATCTGAGAGGGACGAAGAGCTCACTGCTGGAAGACAACGGATTGAGGAACTTGAGGGTCTAGCTGCAAGCAGACAAAAAGAGGTAATTTCCTGGTGATTGTTATCGCCCCCTCCCGAATACATACACAAACACAAAGTTCCTCACCTGAAATACCTCACTTTCTATCCAGATATTCATGCTTAAGGCAAGACTTGCTGCCACTGAAAGCATGACCCATGATGTGATCCGGGATTTACTGGGTGTTAAACTGAATATGAAGAACTATGCTGTAAGTTTACATTCTGACATGACATTATGAACTGATTGCTTCCAAATTATGATTGCATAAAATTATGTGACAATGCCAAACTCATTTTGAATATTGTTTTTTGCTGCCAGAATTTGATAGATAATCAGCAGCTTCACACATTAATGAAAGAGGTTGAGCACCATAATGTCGAAACTGAAGTAAAGGTAAAATTCTCACTAAGTCTCCATGTCATAAGAACAAGATGATACTGAACCACCTATAATCTTGATTGTTTTTTTCCAGGAGCAAGAAGTTGCTAGTCTAAAGCAGCAGATAAATGAGTTCCTTAAAGAGCGGAATGGGTAATGGCATGTTTACATAGATATTTATCTATATCTGACATAATGTCTAACTAACACTTGCACCATCAAAATTTAGATGGTTAGACGAGATTGAGAGAAAACAGGCTGAATTGATGGCTTCACTTGTTGCATTGGAAAAATTACGGCAACAGGATCAACGGCTGACAATTGAAAATGAGATGCTGAAGGTAGAAGCTTTGTTTAGTAATAATGCACTAGAAGAAGAGGTTTCCACTTTGTTCGTTTATTTATGTACTGCGGCAATTTTCATAGACGGAGAATGCCAATCAGAAGAAGAGGGTCATGGAACTTGAACTTGAGGTAAAAAAGTTATCCGGTCAACAGAATATTCAACAACGGATCCATCACCATGCTAAGATTAAGGTACGAACTCTTTGATTCTCTTATAAAGTATAAATAGTTTACAGAATTTGGATATCCTTTACACGTTTGCAATGGATAATAACGCCTGGGAATGTGTTGCCATGTCACAGGAAGAAAACAATTCTCTAAGATGTCAAAATGAAGAACTTAGCATCAAACTGCACAAGACGGAGGCTATTCTTTCACGTGTGAAAGAAGAGATAGCTCAGTTCCGTGCAGCAAATGGTAGAAGCGCCTATATTAATTTTGATGAGGAGCAACTGTTGCACAACAAGTTGAAGGTTAGTAGAGAGCGCTAAGTTACAATCAATGACACAAACATATTAAAAAAGCTCCTATTAACCTTGTTTATCTGAATCAGGAAAATGAAGAGGAGAGGCTGCAATTAGCTCAGAAGTTACTAGGCTTGTGTACTTCCGTGTTAAGGGTTAGCTTATTTCTTTATCTAATATTCTATATATATATACGCTCTTTTACTATGAAAACAAATCTGACAGTTTTGTTTTACGTCGTTTGTATTGATTGAAAACATCAGGCTGCAGGAATAACAAGACCAACATCTGAGATAAGTTTGTCTGTGGCTGAAGAAGCACTTGAGCAATTGAAGAACAGTGTTGTTTCCCTTGAAATGGAACTTGGAGATGTTAAACTCAAGGTAAATATTTGTGCTACCATTTCCGCTATACAACTTTCATAAACATTCCACATCTATTCCTCGGATGTTAAACGATTTTCTGGCATTCTTTAGAACCGAATATCAGATGAAAGAGTCAGATTGTCTGAGCTCATGCCACAAACTTCCTCAACAGCAGCAAGCTCAAGGGCAGGTGATAGCATCAAATTGTCTGAGCTCATGCTACAAACTTCTACAACAGCAGGTGAAGATTGTCTAGAACGAAAACATCCTAATCAATCTCCATCGCTTTCTGCTTTTGATCGATGAAGTCCATGTCTGATGCTCAGAGTTAGCATTTTGCTAGCAGCAGTTTAAGTTGTATGTGATTGTTCTTCTGTAAATAATCACAAATTCTTTGTGTTTGTATCATTTATGTTGCAAATTTGTTCGGAACATTACATATATTTATTAATTTTGTTCTTATGCTTATGAATTTTCGTTATGTTTGCTGGGTATTGAGAATTGAAAAGTAAAGGCTAATATTATTTTGGATATAATACAACAATCTAAATTCGAACTACTTATTTATAAATATAAAATGTGGAAATAGTCCTTTTTAACCATTCTCACTAAAAAAACACAAATCTACTCACCAACTATAATAATAGTTACACAATACCCGATATTATCCATTTACCCCTACTTTTTTCAATTGGCAAACGGGTGCCGATGAGACCCTACGGGTGCCAATTGTTTGTCATCGCCACTAGAATTATCCAATTTCAAATATTTTTTTTAATCAAATAATTGTTAAACAATTTAAAATACGAGTGCCGATAGACAAAAGCCGTCAATAGGCACTACCAAAGGTACTGCCATCGGCACTCCTAATTTTTTTTTTAAATAAAACAATTAAAGTTTCCGAGAAAAAATTAGGCACCGATTAAAGTTTCCGAAAACAGTGCCTAAAGTTTCCGAAAACATAGTGCCGAAAAAAAATTAGGCACCAATTAAAGGTACTGCCATCGGTAAGAAACGACATCAATTAAAGTTTCCGAAAAAAAAAATTAGAGTGCATATGTTAGTTTACTTAAAAAAAAATTAAATATATGGTGCCTATGGGTGCCGATAACATGATCGGCACCCTTAGGCACCGATTAAAGTTTCCGAAAACATAATGCCTCTATCGGCACCCATCGGCACTCCATCGGCACCCATAGACACCCATTGACACTCCATATATGGTGCTTATGGGTGCTGATGAAATTAACCGTAGGCACCCATAGACACTCCATCGGCACTAGAAGATTTTAACAAAAACAAAAAAAGGAAACAAGAAAGCTGACGAAAATCTGAGGGCAAATTGATAATCTTGGGTATTTAGTGAATATAAGTTTAAGGGATGAGTAGTTTTGTGTTTTTTTATGTAGGATTGGGTAAAAGACAAAAGCTCCTATATAAAATTATTAAAAAGTATTTATTTCTTTGAATAAAAATATTTGCATGAAAATATTTGTTTAAACAGACCTCTATACAATCTAACACTCAAGATGGATTTATAGTGCCTTCATCTTGTCCATGTCATTCTCAACCTATTCATCTTGTATGACCTCAACCAAATTTTGGTGGGTAGGTGGGTGGGTGTGGCCCCAAAATAACAATTTCTACTACAAGATTAAAAAATAGTTTAAAGTTCAATATTACATTTAAAATGATGTTCAAGATATATATTAATATTAATTAAATCAAGACCATACAGAGTTAAAATATTTTATTTTTATGCTTATTTCTGAAGGAAGAAAAAGGGTGAAAAAAGTGGCTTCATCATCTTTAAACTCAATATCTATTGATGGAGGCTGCTTCAAAATTTGAGGAAAAATAAGCTCTATATAATAAGGTTAGCCCTGTGGTCCTTAATCACAGTAGAAGAATTACAAACAAAGAGTTGAGGAAGTAACATTACATAATTATAAAAAACAAGAGCATCTTCAGTACCATCCATACTTGCACAAACCATCAATTATGGCAGATGGGCATAATTCCCTCATCAATCAAGTTCTTTTCTAGTGTTTCACATCAGGGTGAACCTTTCCTTTAAACACGCTAAAACAGCTTCTGAGCAAGGAGGAAAGACTCTATTTGGCAAAGGGGGAGCCGTAGAAGTCAGAAAGAAAGACTTTCATTAACACTTACTCCAACAACACTCTTATGGATATCGTGTTTGAAATTTATTGTTATCAAACCCTCAAACAAATCGCAAACTCTACTTCTTAACCCCCTTAGCAGAGTCCATTAATCGGAGTTTGAAGGATTATGAGCTAACAGCTTACGTAACAATTTTTCTGCCTCAACCATCTTCTCATCTTAAAACAAAACACGCAACCCCAAATCCACCCGATTCAAAAGGCAATAGCAATTGATGGCTATAATCATCGTCAACACATCTATTACTGGGGCACCTGACTGACGCATTTCGTCGAACATCGATACGGCGGCCGCGTATCCTTCCATATTCACAACAGTATCCAGCAGCTTGGTGAATGAAGAAACAGAGGGTGCTGGCCTAACCCTTACCATTTCACGAAACAAGAATCTAGCAAATTTCATGTCATATAGACGACTGAAATCGACTGAAATCTAGCAAATTTAGAAGCTATTGTAGAAGCTCTCAATTTTTTTCAACCTTAAAGATTCGTAAAAGAATGAGACGAAAGAGAGAATATTGGTTCGACCAGATCCATAAGACCCGGTACATATCAGCCGACAGTACACCACGCCGACATCATATAGAATATAGTGGAAATGATGATTGTTTTTTAGATCTAGACCGTTGGGTTTTAATGATACTCATTTATAAATAATCAATTTCCCTAAGGTGTAGAACATATAAGTTGCGGCGATTCTTGTTGGGCTTTTGGATTTGTTAACATTACGAAGATTGTAATTTTTTTTTGTTTTCTTTCTTATTTCAATTGGGAAAATTGGCGTTTTCGATCCCGTATTTTTCCCGTACTAGTAATTTTGATTCGTATCTTTTAAAGTGGTATCTTGATCATGTAGCTTGTAATTACTTGTGATTTTAATTCCATATCTTTTAGCGACGTTTTTGATCCCATATTTTTTTAATTATTTGTATTTTTGGTCTCGTATTTTTTAAAGCAACATTTTTTGTTCCATATATTTTAATTACTTGCGATTTTAATCTCGTATCTTTTAATTATCTATATTTTTGGTCTCATAAATTTTAATGTGTCATTTTTGGTCCCATATCTTTTGATTACTTGCAACTTTAGTACTATAACTTTTAACACGACGATTTTGGTCCCATAATTTTTATTTACTCGTGATTTTGATCCCACTTTTGATAAGATGATTTTAATCCCATAATGTGTCAATGCCGGCAATTTTAATTCCCTATGTTTTCAAAACTGAATTTTAATCACAACACTATTTGATTTATGTATTTAAGTAATAATAATACGAATCAAAATAATACCAAATTATAAATTAAGAAATTATGAATATTAATTACTCTATATTTGGGTAGAATGGGGGAAGAGTCCGAGAAGACAGTAGTGGTGTGCGACAAGCAGGAGTATGCGTATTGTTATTAAAGTTCCTATTTTTATAAAGAGTACAGTGTCAAAAGTTGTTAAAATCAATGTTGTAATTGCAAAAATAATCATGATATAGTGATAAATGCAAAAATAGTCATGAAGTATATTATATTCTTATATTACATTACTTTTAATATTAAATTATCTGCAAAACCAAACTCTCTGCAACAAATCCTGACTGCCCACATCTTTTACTGACATCCCACATTGTTAAGGCGTTAAAATAAAAAATTCGAAGACCATGATTTCTAACAACCCCCAACTATTATTTAATAATAGTAAAGATTAATCCAGCTTATTTATTTTATCAATTATTTTTTGTTAAAAATTATATCAAAACACTTTTTTATATCAAATTAATAATTTTTTTAATTTGTATAATTTTATTCTTTTTCTCCATTTTATAATTAAAAAAGATATAAAAAATTATCAATTATTTATGTGAATTTTAAAATTTCGAAGTTAAGTTATATGAATTGTCTATTATTTTTGTGCAGTAATACATTACAAATTATATGAAGCTAAGTTAATTAAGCAAACTTGAAAGTGTATATTTTAAACATTGCACTCATTCCTAAATATTAATAATAATACAACTTCATACTTCGCGAATATAACTTAATACTCCATACAGTTCACAAGGAATACGGTGAAATACAAGGTGTTCACTCTTGGGTTCCTCTGCTGGAACATGACCTCTTTGCATGCCCAGATTGACGACAAACACTACACTTTCTTGTACCCTTTGATCTTGACCTATTGGTTGTCTCCATTCCAGATCGATAATGCCTTGTCTTCGGGCGACCGGCTTGACGCCTCGCTTCTGGGGGTAATAGTCCCGGTTGTTCAGCAATGTTTTCAGGAATTGTCCAAAGCTCCAGCGGAGGTATCGAATTAAACATGTGCACATATATTTCCATGTGGTTGCTTGTGGTGTAAACTGTCGACACATATTTTAATACTTGGTCTCCGCTTTCCATGTTCAGTAATTTCGTAGTAGATTAGTTATACAGCAGATGTTGCATAATAAAGGAATTAAAGATTCTAGAAACATACATAATCGCCGCAACAGCGTGAGAGCAAGACATCAGATCCAACTGGAATTCCCGATACGAGCACGTGTAACATTCCAAGTTCACCTTGAACTCCACTTTACTCGTGTCACTTTGAATTTCAATGGTGCAATCGACCTCATAGTATATTTGCGTGCTAATTCAATCTGTCCAGACAGCTTTTTCATTGCAACCTCCACCAATGGATGGTCGTGTGCATTAATCAATTATCTGCACTGATCGTACCATGTCTCCATGATTGATCGTACAATGTCAATTAGAGAGCATGCCGGTAGACGTCGAGCCCACAATAGTCTTCTGTTAAGAGATTCGACGCAATTTGATGATAAAAAACTATAGCGACGTCGCGAACACTGCGAACGAGCCCATCGTGGGGGACCGATTTCCATAATTTTGTCGTATGCTCCTTCATTTAGCTGCTTTATTGATGCCATTGCCCTCTTAAACTCAGATTCACTGTAAGCAGGCCTTTCGAAACATTTCGGTTACTCCATTTTTATAAGAAGTGAGCTTATTCTGAAGATGGACGTTGCAAAGACAATGAGGGACCCCGGGAAACACTTCAGCAACATCATTACTAATACTAATGTGCTGGTCAGACACGATAACTAGCTCTTCATCTGTCCCATACACCATCTTCAGTTTTCTTATAAACCAGGTCCACGCGTCATTATTCTCAATTGGTCCAATGCCAATTGTCAACGGTATAATCTGTTGGTTACAATCTTTTGTAACTGCAACAAATAGAATCCCAGTATTCTTTCCCTTTAGAGGGGTCCCATCCACTACAATCACTTTTCTTAAATGAAACATAAAAGCAGGAATGCACGGGCCCCATGCAACAAACACATACTCGAACCGACCGTGAGAGCTAGCTTGATAGGAAGTTATTGTTCCAGGATTAGACTGCTTCAACATGTGGAGATATCGAGGGAGCATTTTATACGAAGCTGAGTGACTGCCGTAAATCAACTCGATTGCTTTGTTCCGTCCGCGCAAAGCCTTGTAATACTCAATCTTCACTCCGAATCTCTGACGCAACTCGTTAATCATGTCGCGAGGTCTTATCATCATGTCGTGAGGTCTTATCACTCCGAATGGAATAATCGGAACTAACCAATTTGATATTGCATCTGCAACTTCTTCGTGTCCACCATCTTCTAGGGAGAGAGGTCTATTCTTTGGTTGTTCTAACAATGTCATTAGCCGATTAAAACCACCCTCCTTACGAATCCACGCTGCAAACTCAACTATGGTACCATAAATACGTTGATTTTCACCATGTTCGTCTTCATCATCAGTAGCTTCCTCCTCATAATCTGGATCATCCTCATCATCATGTTCTTCTTCTTGCATATCCGCTTTCGAAATATGCAACATATACATTTGCATATCCGCTTTCGAAATAAGGGATGTACGGTTGGTATTGTGAACATGAGAAATAACCTCCATATTTCACAATTATTTGTGTCCAACCATCCATCTTTAAATAATATGATAGTTCAATACGGGCTTAGTTCTTTGTAAAATAACCCCAATTCTCCAAATGCAAATTAAAAACTGCATAATTAAAATAAGCACTCGTCATTATATAAAATAATTAAAAAACTTGGACTACGCTTAGATTAAAATAAGCACCATATAATTAATTAAAAAATATGGTGATAATTCGCAGTAAAAATAAGAATTGAATGATGACAAAACCCCCTTACCATTAAAATAAGCACTCGTGCTACTACAATTATGAGTGTTGTACATATTATTAAATTAAAAAAATTATCATGCAATATTTACAAATCAACTGAGACTTAATTATTTAATCTTGTGCAATTCATTAAATTATTATGTAGACTTGACTCTCATTTTGGGCAAACTAGAAACGGCGTATTTTGTTTCTAAATCAGTAAATAAATGATAATAAAAGGTATATGATAATGTTTGCATTTTCTATTTATAAAAGATAATGTAGGTCAATAAATAGTCAAGTTAAGGTAGGAAAATCAATCTTTTGCATACCTTGTAGATTTATTCAACGACTTCTTTCTTGAACTATCATTTATTTTCGAAAATCCAAGTCTCCAACCATCGTTTTCTCTATTTTATAACTCTCGTGTAGATTTTTTTCTTGTTCTTGTTAAGAAATGTAACAAAACTACAATGCTCTCTCTCTAAATTTGTTGAATTTAGAGGACTTATGGATGGATCAATACGATAAGAATAACAAGGCCACGAGCAAAAAAACTGTATTCGATATGACTATATCTCAAATACATATGCATTCAAAGATTCTTACATCAATGATGCAAAGATTCTTGTCTTTAGCGAGTACAATTCTACCAAAAAGACCCTAGCCAAACTTTAAATTCACTTGCATTGTACACAGTAGTCGATGCAGGAACCATGACCTTCCATGCATGTGACAAAAGTATTCTCACTAAATTCAATTTCGTCTTTTGTGCTGCACAAAAATAAAAGTTATGACAAACCTATACTAGAAAGTAAATTTTAGCTGCAACCCTAAATCTTAGATACACTTTTTAGGAGTGCAAGTTAGTATTTGACTATTATTGCATTTATAGTGAACTTTTGGCTATTTTTGCATTTACTTGCATTTGACCTTTTTTATAAAACTATTTAAACGTACAAATTAAATGGTCACGTGATTAAAATTCTATTTTGAAAAAGTACAGGTTTAAAATTGTCGCTATTAAAATCGTTGTATCAAAAGTCGCAAATAATTAATAAATATGGAATTAAAAACGCTGAATTAAAAGTTACATGATCAAAATTGCAAGTAATTAAAATATACGGGACCAAAAATGTCGCATTAAAAGTTACGGGACCAAAATCGCAAGTACTTTTAGGATATATGACCAAAAACGCTTCTTTAAAAGATACGGGACCAAAAACGCTGCTTTAAAATATACGGGACCAAAATGCTAGTAAAGGAAATATATGAGACCAAAAATACTGCTTTAAAAGATACAAGACCAAAATCGCAAGTAATTAAAAATACGTGATAAAAACGACGCTTTAAAATTATACAAGACCAAAATCACTAGTAAAGGAAAGATATGGAACCGAAAACACCATTTCCCCTTTCAATTTCAAGGATGTAGAAATTGTAGATGTTGCGTTCTGTTGTTTGTCTAGTTTGTTTATTTGTTTCTCTTTGTGGCGGGTAATTATCAAAGCTCACCCAAATAGGTAGAAGATAGTTGATGTTCTACAGAATCTCAGCTTGATGATTTTTGTCCCTTCGTTTCCCCAACATGGTACTTAAACCTTATTCATGAATCTTGATAACAAATTAAACTCTATAAATACTAAATTCGGAAGAAACAGCAAACAAACAGTTCATTAGGAAATCAAACTGCAGAATGCCCTTGTTTGGCCTTCACAATCACATTGCGTACACGATTTCTCCACTGCTATCGATGTCTAAATCAGGATCGCTCTCCAGATCTTCATCCATATCATCATCAATGTCAAGGCTTCCTGTGAGATACTGATTGAGATTGGCTCCAGCAGGGGGGATCGTAGCCTCTGTTATTATCTGCATGATTTCATTGTCACTCTGCATAGGCTGTTCTGGTTCTTCGAACTGGTTGTTTGCCATGCTGCTGTCCATCAGATCCGACGGAAGGTTCTGGAGAAACCACTCGTGGTTCTTGATTTCCGGGATCGAAATCCTCTGTCACAACACAACAATCCACCTTCAAACTATGACTCAAATACATGGGGATGAAAGGTGATTGACTTGCCTTTGCAGGGTCGGCCACAAAGATCCTTGAGATGAGATGCCGGCATTCTGGAGATATATGAACGTAATCTGGGATCGAGTACTGAACGTTCAAGATTCGCTGTTCCAACATGCCGACACTAAATGAGGAAAAGAATGAAAGCAAATGGAGTTGGGATATTGGAAACACTACGAGTCTATGAATAGTACTTGTATAGTCTTTCTGAAGTTCTTGGGTTCCTCAGGATCCTCAAAAGGATATGCACCAACCAACATGACATACAAGGTTACTCCACAAGACCAGACATCTGCAATCTACACATGAACATGTAATAACATTACTTCTGTGACTGAAGAAATAGTGCTCATGAAAAGTCAATGCATTTGAACATGTATTTGACTTAATGCTGCTCCCTATTAGAGCCACATGAGATGGCATAATGCATTCTATTTCCCCTTTGGGAAGATGTTCTATTATATTCATCCAAGCCCCACCTCTACACCTTTTACTACCTAACTACTACTTTCTTTATTTCACTTTGTCAACTCTATTCTAAATATAATAATAAGGCAAGTGATGAGGCTTTCCTCTTTTGCTAACCCTTGTTCCCTTATCTTCAATCTCGATCGGATTAAACTTGTTGCTCTATAAAATAATGGTAGCACAAAATCTTGGAGCCTTAGAAAATGCATAGCTAAGCAGGTACAGAAAACCAGATTGATCTTAACAAACTACTCACCTTTCCGTCGTATTCCTTTTTAAGCAACACTTCTGGGGCAATATATGCAGGGGTACCAACTGTCGACTTTGGTTGTGAATGAAGCACGGACGACTGGAACAAGCAAGCATTTTTCAGTACATACAACATGTCTATGTAATTAACTAGTTTGACTAAAGTCCATAATTTAATCAAATGAGCAAACAAACAGAAAAAGACGACGTAAACTCAAGAACTGGGGCAAGAATAAGAGGATATACCTTGGAATACCCAAAGTCACAAATTTTCAGCCGAGGAGCCGGGCTTCCATCCAGCAACGTATTCTCCAATTTCAAATCACGGTGGCATATTTGCTTCAAAAATACGAACAAATGTAAGCTATTCACGAAAAAAGCTATGTGGTTTCTCAATGGGTTAAAGAAAAAGTTTGATCAAGTACCATAGCATGGCAGTAGCTAACCCCAGATATGAGTTGCTGGAAGAAAAACCTTGCCTACAAAGTTTGAACAGAAGCACAATTCATAAAAGATTACAACTTTAATTCGGCATCCAAAGAAGAAAAAGAGTACCTCATCCTCACTGAATCGCCCTGCATTGCATATCCGTTCAAAAAGTTCTCCTCCAGATGCATATTCCATCACAATTGCCAAGTGTGTTGGGGTCAGTATCACCTAAAAAAGAATTGATATGCAAAGATTATGATTAAGAATAAAAGGCTCCAATAAATAACAACAAACTTACCTCTTTAAATCTAACAATATTGGGATGCCTTAGAGACCTATGGTTAATGATTTCTCTCTGCACATTCTCATCAATCTAATCACATTTACCCAACAACACAAAGAGTTAGCCAACAACCACCAAATGCAAACATTCTTTATGGAGTAGTAAATCTTTGCAGTTCTTCGAAACTAATTCAAAATACACACACAAAGTGTATAATCCATTGAGGATCAGCAGCAGCATGTGCAACCAAAATTACCTTCTCGCCCCTCTCGATATACTTAACAGCGACAAGCTCGCCGATCTGGCGATCCCTCATCAACCGGGCCACACCGAAATTACCCGACCCGATATCTCTCACCAGCTCATACCTATCGCTGTCGTGCATAATCGGCATATCCATACCCGTCAGCCCACCACCCGTCGCCGGCGGTCTATCCATCCCTAATTTGCTCCCTCCCTCCCCCCGCCCCCTTTAATTCCAAGCAGAAACACGATTCGCCACAATCAAGCAGCCCTAATAAAATAGTTCGAAAAATTTCCCAAAACTGAAAGGGGAAGCAACGTGGCGCGAGATGAATCACGGAAGGGGCGAGTTCAGCTGAGTTAAAGATAGAGATAGGCTGTTCGCATGCCCTCGTGAAGAACTCACTTACCCGCAACACCTCACAACCAATAATTTGACCACAGAAATATATCGGATTGCCATGATCGTAGTGCGTCGCTTTATTGCGTTAAATAAAGTGGAATCAGTTGGGAGCTTACTCTATACTTTATACGTGAATGTGTGTTTATCTAGAGAGAGGGGAAAGAGGAGAGAGAGAGTGCTCGTGAAGTGAAACTGCTTTTTAGTTTGTGCAAAGATGACAGTTGGTTCTCTCTTCTTTCCACTTCCCAGAGCGACAGAGAGCGAGATTGAGAGGAGGAGGATTTTTTGATTATTAAAATAGTTATTTTTCCAGAAAAAGAGGCATTATTCCGGTGCTGGCGTAGTCTTTCAGTATTTGTTGAATGACAAAGGTAGCCCTCAAGAATTTTTTATTGCTTGAGCTGGCGGAGGGCTACACCGGGATATGTGAAGGGGTTATTTTGACGACACGTGTAATGAAAAGGTTGGACCGAGCTGAATTTTCTGGGCTCAATTCTATTTCGGGCCTAGCTTGTTTAGCCGACCGTCATATCTTTTACTCCCTCCGTCATAGAGGACCTTTTTATGGAACACGGAAATTAAAAAATTTATATTACATATTTTTGTTTTTTTTAAATATAACATTTTATATAGAATGATTTAAAAAGAAAAATATGATAATTTTTATAGGACGGAAGGAGAGAGTAATTCTTATATAATAAATCTCAAATAAATAAAATCCATTATAGTTATTTGCGCTGCATTAAAAAATATAAATATACATCCTCCATACCGCTATTTTTATTTTAGTTTCATTTTTTATTGTACTGCTATTTGTCTTTGTCCGAAAAAAGAAAGTAATTTGAGAACCAAAATTAATCTAAATAGTAGACTCTATCACTTTAACACAACTCTACCCACTTTACACATCTTTACCCACTTTTTGAAACTTCGAGCCGAACAATATTAAAACAAGAATAGTGGGACGGGGGGAGTATTCAAAATCCAACAACATAATATTTTTTACCAATTGGAACCAAACCGCAACTTGCCCTTCCTCGCCACTGCTTCCCATCGACTTTGAATTTCACACCTCGTACATCGTACTTCAATCAGTTAGTCAGGACAAAGACAAATGCAATCTAAAAGAATGTGTCCTGACCTGAGTTCAGTTGATCTGACTGAAACTCAACAAACTTGATCAAAAAACTAACCTAGTCTAAAAAGAATGTTAGGCTACTTGTACATACTTAGACTGATTTCTAACCTAATTTATAACAGACTGGTTCATCTATCATTCAAAACTTTATTATTTCCAACATGTTTGTTTTGAAGATAACAAATGATATGATCAATAACATTTCGATTTCTCCAATAACATATAGAAGTAAGAAACTTTCGGTCCTAAAATATTTTGTATCTTCTTTAGGGCTACACGAGTCTCCATCTACTTCAAGTGATCGAAACAACCATTAGGTAGCTATGTAGATGTGATACAATCATATAAAATTTCTTTAAACTTTTTTCACATATCTCGACTCGTGCCTCTGTCAAGAAGATGCTCGATATACAAAACGAGACGACACTTAGTTTTACCGAAGTCTTTCAATTCAAACTTCGTCTTTGGGGATGATTACACTTCCTCAAATGCTTTTGTATTTTATATAATGATTCTCACTTAAGGAGGAATTTGGAGTGATGTAATCAAATTTTGTATACCGCAAACTTTTTATCTTTAGCACCAATAAATCTCTCATACTTTTAGCGTAAAATAGCATAAATTATTATTAGTACTTATAAGTTATCTTTGTTTATCATTTACTTAATTGAATATTTTAATGGATAGGGAATTATATTGATGAATTTATTTATATACTTAAGAAATGGATCATACGAGAATGTGATAATTAATAAACATTATATACTCGTCATCTGGATCGAAAATGCTATGTAAGTATTTTATAAATGTTGAAAAAATATACTTATGTTGTGTTTCTCTTGTATGAGTTTTTGCTTGGTCGACATGGTATAGTATATTTCTTTGTACATGATGGGAATGGAAATTGAAGTTCCATATATCACTTTATATGATAAAGTGACATAAATTGAATAAAATTGGGTTAGTAGGAAGACATATTTACATTGTTGATTGGAGTAAGATTAATCCAACACAATTAGAGTTGGACAATATGATGAACATGGAACATAATTTATTTATTTTTGCATTGCATCTGAGCATGCGAGAGGTTCGCACTTTTTCTAAATTACGATCAATTGAAACCAAATAGAAATCGACATATTAAAAACAAAACATTTTCATCAAAATAGCTATTTATTCACTAGTATACTCCAAGTGAGTATACCAAACCAAAACAGTAAAGTCGTTAGTGGATTTTGTCGTCTATTTACATAGGTTGGGAGAAATTGTTATGTCCGTTCTCATTTAACTTTTGTTTTATGAGAAATAATGAATTAAAAATGAGAGGAGTTTTGATTAAGAAAGCCAACAAAAAGTCTATTTTCGAGGATTATGAAAACAAAGGGGAAGTTGTAAGGAGCATTAATGTTTCCCTACCCCAATGCTAAGTTTAATGAGGTTCGGCAGAAACCTTGTCTCCCGACAACCAGATCACAGTAAAAAATAATTGTATGTGTTGTGACATAAATTAATCAATTGTGTGTGTGTGTGTGTTTTTTTTTTCTATTTTGACTAACAAGAATATTTCTAGACGTTGGTTGACATCAAAAGAATTGACTTGATAGTCCTATCTTGGTTCAACATGTGGTATGCGCAGTTGTACAAACGATCTCCGCAATCAAGCAGCCCTAATGAAAAAGGTTGAAAAATTTCCCAAAATAGAAAGGAGCAAGTAACGCGGCGCGAGATGAATCAGGGGAGGGGGAGAGTTCGAGTGGAGTTAAAGATAGAGATAGGTTGTTTGCATGCCCTTGTAAAGATTTGAGTTACCCGCCACATCTCACCGCCAATAATTTGACTACATAAATCGCAGTACCCTAACTAGGATAATGAATTGTAAATCTCAATTGTCTGTAAGTACAACACTAGTGAAGAAAGAATTTTGGAGAGGGAGAAGGAGAGAAGATGAGAGAAGAGGGGACTTGAGATGGAGAGAATGAGGGAGGAAGTGTTATCAAGTTTTTTGTTACTTTTTCCACTCCATGCAAACATATTTAAAGATACAAGCCCTAACATAAAACGAGTTTGTAAAGATAAAATACGCGAACACATTTACGAAAATATAAATGGATTGATACGTGGAAATGTCATGTCCGTCCACGTCCGGATCTTGATCCTTCATTTCAAAACTGTCAGCTACTTTGGTAATCCGCGGTGGGGGAAACTATCGAACGCATCGCTATACATCACCTTATCAAGTTCTTACGAGTTTCTCTCCCAACAATAGTACCTTGTCATCTTCTCCACACTTTCTTCGATCAAATCGCATTCTCCGACCGTCATTCATCGAAGTATGACAATGCCCTCCCCATTTTCAGTACCTTGTCCCCAAGGTACAACCTCTGTGTGGAATTTCTTAAGATAAGTCACCTCAATCCAAGATTCGATCTTAATTCCTTGAAAGTTCACTCGATAAAAAAAAAGTGAATTTCTCTACCTTTCCTGTTCATCGTAATCCATTTGCCTTGAATTGTAGGTGTGAAAGCAAACCATTCGTCTGCACCGATGCTGGGAAGTTTGGTGGAGTGGAATTTCCGAGGATCTATGTACTTTTTCAACAAGGATACGTGGAAAGATTGGCCAGATCTTGAGGATCTATGTACTTCTTCAACAAGGAACTAGAGGTAACCATTTATACCACTGCGACTCTGCCTTACCATGCAGCGTAGGTAAATTCCCAAACATTGATTGACCTTCTCAGTCTGGCCATCTGATTGAGGGTGGTAAGCAGAGGTCATATCCAAACTCACTCCCATGACTCTGGATAAGTCAAACCAGAAAACACTAGTGAAGATAGGATCCCTATCTGTCACTAAAGTACTTAAGGGTTGCCCATGCAGCTTTGGGCTGTTGTCTAAGAACATGTGGGCAATAGTAGCAGCTGTGTAGCGATGCTCAACCCCTATGAAATGACTATACTTAATGTACATGTCCACTGCCACAAGAAGGACGAAGGATTGCAGGCTTGAGTGGTATTTGACAGCACTCAGGTTTTGATTTTTTTTGTTTTAATCTATAATACTATACTGTTGTTTTATATTAAGATATTAAATATTCTTTATTTTATTGTCCAAATAAGGAGCATATCTAAACATGGCAAGCAACGAATGACGAAAAAAGTATATATAATATATTATATTGATACAAAGTATTAAATTAAAATAAAGTTTAATGAACAAAATAAAATACAATTCACAAGTAAGACAAAAGTCATAACCCTAATTCCCAAATTGCAAGCTTCTCCCCTCGCATCTCTCCCTGACAGTGGGGACGACGATCAGTTGGAGTATTTTGCAAGTTTGCAACAGATGAGAATTTTGTTCTTCTCTTTGAATTTTTAATTTCCCATACTAGTCTCCACATTAGCTATTACTCATTCACCGCATCAATTTTGCTTCTCTTCATAATTTCTTTTGTGCGTGACGTGAGAGCCTGATGATTTATTTAGTGAACTTTGGTGGGGAAAGATTTCTTCCTTTTCCAAATTATTGATATGAGTTGTTGTGGTGTTGTTTTCTAGTGAGTTGGATTATATTTATGCCTTTTTCCATGCAAGACGCACGATTCCACTTTGCCACTTTGAGATTAGAATATTCACATGTATCTCGTTTATTTTTTTGAGTTTTGACTTTTGAGTATAAAAATATCATTCATTATTACATTTTGCAACTTCAATCTCATATTTTCATCTAATAATAAAATCTACATACTTCGCGACATGATTGTTTTTTTTTTTTTTTTTTTTTTTTGACGAGGAACCCGCAGCCGCTACCTTTGGTGCGCACAGGGTAAACCTCGCTCCTGTGCAATAGTCTGTAAACCACACAGAAGAGTTAAACCACCATTAATGTGACAGGGTGACATGCTCACACATAGGGTGATTGTTGTTTTATGATTATGTCTATCAAGGAGTACAATTTAATACTCCCTCCGTCCATTGGAAGCGTCTTAGTTTCCATTTCGGGCGTCCCAATGGCATCTTGTTTCCGTAAAAGGAAAAAATAAGGGATACTAATAACACACTTAAGTTGTCTAATAACATAATTAAGTTGCCTAATAACACTTAAGTGCGGGCCCCTGTAGGCTACTAGTGAGAAAAAAAATCTAACTCATATCTCTCTCTTTTCATTTTCACCGCAACCACATCTCTTCTCATCTCTCTCTCTAAAACTAGATCTCTACATCGCCGCTCCTTTGGAATCGCCCTCCGTAGTGATGAACAATAACAAGTCTTCCGGCCATAGTCCCGGATACCTTCCCCTCTCCTTCAATCCAACTCTATCGATTTCAGATGATACTAAGGGAGGAGATGGAGGAAAGCCGGAATATGAGTGACGAGCTTACTTGCGGCGACTCACACTTGCCGATCTTTACATATCTGGACGGCTACAACTCGACGGATTGCTCTTGGGATCCGAACAACGACTCACAGTTGAAGATCTGTCCAGATCTGAACTTCCGGCTACGAATCTGTCAAGCCGATCTCTGAATCTGAAGTCGAGCGGTAGGTCGAAAGGAGTCTGCGACGTGAACGAGTTAAACAGCTTGGTGTCGTCGGCGCGTGGCTGATGGAAGAATGAGTGCAACGATACCTAGAACGTAAAAATCTGGGAGTCGTCGCCGTCGGGTTGGTAGCCAAGCCTCTACCTCGCTAAAAACCGCTTACTCCGGTGGTCCAAACTATGATGCCGATTTGTCTAGATCTGGACTTTTCTGGCTACGAATCTGTTGAGCTGCTCTCTGAATCCGAAGTCGAGCGGCGAGTCGAAAGGAGTCTGTGACGTGAACGAGTTAAACGGCTTGGTGTCATCGACGCACGGCTGGTGGAAGAACGAGTGCAGCGACACCTAGAACACCTAGAATGTAAAAATCTGGGTGTCGCCGCCGCCGGGTTGGTAGCCAAGCCTCTACCTCGCCAAAAACCGCTTGCGCCGGTGGTCCAAACTATGTTGCATATTTGGCTTCCGAGATTCTTCCAATTGGTCAGATCTCTTCCTTTTCTTTGACAATGTGTTCGATCTCCTTGTGAAGGATCTATGTGCTTTTATTTGCTGTATGTTTATTGTGGCAAAATCACATTGGGGTTATGCTTGGTCTTTATAGTCCTGAGATGACGAAAAATATGCTCACACTTCGGCCCTCAAAACACATCGATGATATCATCTTGATATTGTATAGTTTTCTTCATGCCTTAAGTGTAATCTTGGTTATTGTTCTCACGCCTTGCTGGCTTTGTGAAGTTGTTGCCTTATGTCCCTTCTTTTGTGTACCTTGTTGGTAATTGTTATGTGCCTTTTGATGATATTGTAGTCTTGGTATTGTATAGTTTTCTTGCTGCCTTAAGTGTATAATTTTCCTTAGCCTGATTAACTAACATTGAATGAAAAAAATGATTTCCAAAAAGTGAACTGACCCATTTACAAAATAATGCTTGATACATAATCAATCCTACACATAGTCTACTTTATGCATCATTTCATTTACAAAAACTAGAGTACTTTAGATTCGTTTCACTTGCAAAAACTTGCATTTGCCTTTTCCTAGATCCGTTCTTTCATTATCAAGTCTGATCAAACCGAATCTACTATCCAGTCTTGTACTATAAACCCTAGCCTCTCCATAACACCATCTACATCCGCTAAAGTCCCATTTTCATGCATGTAGTGTAAGCATTCCCTCACCAAATCACTTGGAACTACCAAGTTTTCAGGTAGTGATTGCTCTTTTATTAAACTGTCTTTTTTCATGTGTGGGATCCTATAAGTGTTGTGGCCCTTTACCCACATAATTTCCATCATACAACCCTGCAGACTTAAGAATACCTTGTTGAGTGTTATAGGGGACAGATGCTCAAAAGATGAGATAACTGCATTCACAAGTTCTTGGACATTTAGGCAAATCGACTCCACTTGGATACTTTAATTGGCCCTAAACCAACCTAGATCATTTACATTGGTATCTGGGGAGTTGGGTGGTTGATTAATCAGCCTAATGTCAAATCCATCCGAACTTGCCACCCTCCTAAGTCTTCATCTGAGTCCTTAATATGTGGCTTCACATTGTCCTGTTGTATAAAGATTACCTTACTTGAAAATGATGGTCATTTGGCTTTAATTGCAGGAATGATCTGAATAAAATAAAATGAAACATGCTGAATCAGATTTAGAGTAATTAGTATACATGAATGGTTAGACATGTTGTCTGGGATGATCAAGATAAAACTTGATTGCATATATATAGTTCTGTCTTGTGTACAAATTGGAAAACTGCAACATTAAGTCTGCATATATACATTTATGTCTTACTTTCAAACATGAATACTTTCTGCATGTTAGGAAATTATACATTTCTGACTTTAGCAAAGTAGAAATAAAAATAGACTTCATTACAACACTTGCTTGAACACATGAATACATAACTTGCATGGGATACTGTAATTAGATGAGCACCTATTCTAGGGTTGCAGAGAATATGAACCAAACATGAATACATAATAGGACCCTAACCTGAACACAAAACCTTTCCTATTGTAGGCTTACACATAATACTGTTATTGGATGATCACCTAGTCTAGCCTTGCAAATAATACAAAGATGAGTAGTTTTGTTTACCGGATTAATCAAGCAAGCCTTTGTGACTTCTCTTACGATTGACTGAATGGGTTTTGTCTCATTGTGTCTGCTGGCCTATTACTAGATGTTCTGATTGCTGTTGTTTGTTCTATGAATGGGAAAATCCCTATTTTCCCATAAAAAACCACCCCTCCAGTTGAATTAAAAATAGGTCGACACACCACACACATGAACATCACCTTTGTGATGAAGTTTTTATTTTAACAACTTCTATTCGGCTCTGCCTCTCCATGTGTTAAATAGAACCTATGTGATGCCCTAGTAATATAAAACCATTTCTCGTCTATGTGAACCGTATTATGCATGCTTTTAAACCTTAGACTATTCAATACCATATCGAACTCTAATGCTTCTATAGAAAACCTGAGTCGTAGTAATTTGTTTGGTGTTGTGAGACTAGGGCGAATTGTGCTTGTGTGAGCTCTGGTTAGGCCCTCTTTGGCCACCTCCCCACTGTGCTCTTACTACTGTTGACACCTGCAGCTAGTTTTCGTATTGTTGCTCTTTTGTGTAATGTCAGGCCTGCAATTAATTCCAAGTCAATGTGCACCCTTTTGCTCCTTGGTAATTCTGATTTTTGTCACTTTAAGCAGATAACTTGCCTTTCTTGTTGTTGTTTCTTTGCCTCAGCCCAAAGACGACTCACAGTCCTTGGCGACACGTGGTACATGGCGGCAACCTCGGTCATCTTCCCCTTGATTCGCTTCCCATTCTTTTGGTTCTATAGAAGGAATTGGACTAGATCATTTCTTTCTTGATCGGTGAGGTTTTTATGAATGGCCATAGTTTATATTTTCTGCTGTTTTGGATTGGAGATGGATGTATGTGTAATTCTGATTTGTGCTAGGTTAGTATTAATAGATGCAACCTCTGATTTAAACTTATGTAGAGGAAAACTGAATTGTTGATTTGCTTGCTTTTGGAGGGAACGAAAAATGAAGGGAATGATACTTTGGCTCTAATTTGTTTTAGTTTTGGAGGGAATTGAAAATTGTGATGTTTGTAAATTTTTCATTATGTTGATGTGATCTAACACAAACAGTATGCAGGTATTGATCTTTATAAGAAATTTGGAAAATCACAAAAATATCTAGTTATTGAAAAGTCGAATCTTAAAAATAAAAAATAAAAAAATTGGTAAACTGACAATTGGAATATGGAAACTGACAATTTGGAAAATCACAAAAATGATCCAATTACTTTAATAGGATATGTATTAACTTTTAAAATTGAATTAAAAAAATAATTACAAAAATCAAGATCGAGCAAGAATTTTGTCAGCATTTTAATTGGAATATTAAATTAAGAGAAAGTGGGTTTGTTGAAAATTAAAAAAATAACATAATTTATAGAAAATGGGCCATCATACTTAAGAAAGTGGGCCATCATACTTAACTTTACTAAACAACACTCCTTATTCTCCGTGCCCATTGGAAACAAGACGCTTCCAATGGGACGGAGGGAGTACTATATTGTTATTTTTGCAGTTTGAAAAACTAATAAAGATGGAAATGTTTTTCAAAAGAAAAATCCATCGATTGAAGCTTCTCCTTCTACCTTTCAATATAGAGCTACATCAAGACAAAAAATTCTAGAAAGTGGGTTTGTTGAAAGTAAAAAAAAAATAACATAATTTATAGAAAATGGGCCATCATACTTAAGGAAGTGGGCCATCATACTTAAGGAAGTATGATGGGTTTGTTGAAAATTTAAAAAAATAACATGATTTATAGAAAATGGGCCATCATACTTAAGGAAGTAGGCCATCATATTTAACTTTACTAAACAACACTCCTTATTCTCCGTGCCCATTGGAAACAAGACGCTTCCAATGGGACAGAGAGAGTACTATATTGTTGTTTTTGCAGTTTGAAAAACTAGTAAAGATGGAAAGGTTTTTCAAAAGAAAAATCCATCGATTGAAGCTTCTCCTTCTACCTTTCAATATAGAGCTACATCAAGACAAAAAACTCCAGAGATTAATCTTGAAAATCTTGAGTCTCATCCTGGGCTACGACCATCAATTTGGAGTTATGATGTTAATGATAGATATCGTGTACGAAAAACATACCTAGAAAAATGTCCCTGTCAAGCAAGGTCTCACAATTTTCCGCAAATTTATGGAAGAAGATTTGTTGCAGATTTATTTAATCAATATCAAGATTGGTTGGGCCATAGCATAGACAAAAATAAAGCATATTGTCTCTATTGCTATCTTTTCAAGCCCATAAATAAGCAAGGTGGTGGCGATTCATTTGTTGGGGAAGGATTTCAATCTTGGAACAAAAATGACAGGTTGAATTCTCATGTTGGGAAGAAATATAGCATGCACAATAAGTTCAAAAAGAAATGCAAGGATTTAATGAATCAACAGCTTACGACAAGGGTTTCTGCTTTATTCTTTGGAAAGAAGGACAGAGATAAACTAGAGTACCGAATTTGATTATATGCAGTTGTTGTTTGTATTCGGTTTTTGTTAAGACAAAGCTTACCTTTATGAGGTCACGATGAATCTAAGTCTTCGAGCAATGAAGGAAACTATCTTGAGCATTTTCGTTAGCTTTGTGATCAAAACGAGATTGAAAATGTTTCATTTGACAAAGCTCCTCAAAATTCATAGTTGATTTCTTCTGATATCCAGAAAGATATTTCTTTGTTGTTGCTTCGGAAACTACATTACCTATTCTGAAAGATATGGGTGAATCGCATTTTACAATTTTAGTTGGTGAATCTCGTGATGTGTCGATAAAAGAGCAAATGACTATTGTCTTACAATATGTGAACAAAGAAGGGTAAATAGTTGAACGTTTTCTTGGAATTGAGCATGTTCCCACTACGACAGCAGCTTCACTGAAGGACTCTATTGAGAAACTATTCTCTCGTCATAATTTAAGTATTTCAAGGTTGCGTGGTCAAGGGTATGATGGAGCAAGCAACATGTCAGGTGAGCTCAATGGTTTGAAAACTCTAATCTTATAAGAAAAATCAATACGCATATTATGTTCATTGTTTTGCTCACGAACTCCAGCTGGGTTTAGTATAGCTCTCGTGAAATCTCATTTTGAAGTTCATAAGTTGTTTGAAACCACCAAAAGTCATATGAATGTTGTTGGATGATCTGCTAAGAGGCAAGATATTCTTAAGGGAAAAAAAACATGAGAAAATAATGAAAACTCTAAGGCGAGGTGAACTTGTTATTGAATGTGGGTTGAACCAAGAAATTAATTTGAAACGACCAAGTGATACTCGTTGGAGCTCGCGTTACTCTAGCTTACTTAGGGTCACTTCTATGTTTTCCTCTATACTTGAAGTGCTTGGACTTATTGAGGGAGATATTGGAAATCCACACCAAAGAGTTGAGGCATTAAATTTGTTAGTATCATTGCGTAAATTCGAGTTCGTGTTCACTTTGCATTTAATGAAAAAAGTATTGAAAATTACGAATGAGTTGTCAATTGCGCTACAAAGAAAAGAGCAAGAGATATATAATGCAATGAGATTAGTGAATATTTCAAATTGGAGGTTGCAATCTTTAAGAGATAGTGGATGAGATAAGTTAAATGATAATGTTTCTTCATTTTGTACCGAGCATAACATTGTGGTTCTTGATATGCTTGAAGCTTATCATGCTCCAGGACGTCCAAGACGGGGAACTCAGGAAAAGACTAACATAATATATTTTCGTGTAGAGTTGTTTTATGTTGTTGTGGATAAACAACTTATGGAACTCAACAGTCGGTTTAATGAGAAAAGTAATGATTTACTTCTTTTGGGATATCTTAATTCTAGGGATTCATTTTCTGCTTTCAACAAGGAAAATCTCATAAGTTTGGCTCGATTTTATCCTAAGGATTTTTCTGCTCATGATCTCTTGTTACTTGATAATCAATTAGAGACTTATATTATTGATGTCACTACATGCAAGGAGTTTTCTTCACTTGATGGGATTGCAGATCTTGCTAAGAAGATGGTGGAAACAAGAAGATATATGAAGTAATATATCCTTTGGTTTATATGCTTCTTACCTTGGCATTAACATTGTTGGTTGCTACTGCGATCATAGAAAGAGCATTTTGTGCAATGAACATTGTGAAATATCGGTTGCGTGACCGAATGGGAGATGAAAATCTTAATGCTTGCTTGGTTACTTATACTGAGAAAGAGGTCTTTCACGGAATTGATAATGAAATATAATGCAGCGTTTTCAAACAATGAGTTCTCGGAGAGAGAACTCTGATGATGTTGTAAGTAGTTTTAGTTTATTTAACCATTACTTGTTTGTTTATAATCTTGTTTGTTCTAACAAGATTCAATCATTTATTGTATACCAGCATCGAGCCAAGAAGGGAGTGTATGGAAAAAGAGTTTTGACACTACTGGACTGAAAAGCTGGCTTCGCCACTGACCACCGAGATCATTGTCTTCCCTGGACTTGGCCGCAACTGACCACCGTTTTCCCTTAGCGGCGCGGCGATGCAAGGAGCTTCCTGACACATAAGTAAGCTACATTTAATGGATTAGGCAGGATGATTTCCCTCATAGTGCTACCCATATTGCGTGCGAATTCCTGAAGATGAGTCGGGATTTAGGATAAATTTTATGTGACTTTTTCAATTTGAGTATTTAATTGGTTTGATTAATTGATATGATTTGTCTGATAGTCTCCCACTTAGCATAATATCCACGAATTTGTCGTTACTTGTTTATAATATCAAGTTTAACGTAAAATCTGCTCAAAGTAGTCTTAAACTAAGTCAAGTTATTGTTATAAATTTGATATTACCAATGATACTGAGTAAGCTAGTTTTAAGTTTATCTTTTTTCTAAATGACGTGGATCAGATATTACCAATGGAGATTCCTGTTGTTATCTGCATTTCATGTTTTATCCACATATATATTGCCTATCATGCCCGTCTCTTTCGACTGCATGTTGCTTGTTTTTTTTTGGTTAATTTTCATGGTTGATGATGTTTTCTAGTTTAAAACGTGGTAATGTAGGTTAGATGAAGAGCTATTTGAGGATGTAAGCATCGTAATATACTTCTTTCTCACATATGGTGTATAATTATGGAAGTCCATGGTTGTTCTATAGGTGTATATATACAGTGGTAGAGAGAGTTTCTAAATTTATTTAGTTTTATGATAAGAAGATTTAAACATCTTTATAGCATGCAACAAAAGTAGGATAGACAGCACTTAATGTTGTAGTTTGATGGGGGGCAAACAGTGCCTTGAGGGGCACTATGAAACAAAGAGCAAATGATGGAGGCGTGAGGCATGAAGAGGACGAATTTGTCCTCCACGCTTGTAGATTCTTTAGGGTGTGTTTGGCCTATAAAAAGCACTTTTAGGGAAAATAAAGACTCATGGATATTAGTGTCTACGTTTTTACTAGCAAAAGTTGAACATCACATGAATGCCTACATCGGATCAACTTTTCTCAATTCCGCCATATCCTATACTAATTATATATCGTATAATCAAACTTTCAACTATTGGTATATGTATTTTTTGTGAATGTCATTTTATTACTCACTTTGTCTTAGTGAATTTGTCTTATATTCATTTTCGTTTTGTTTCAACAAACTTATCTTTTTAAATAAGCAAAATGAGTTCATTCTAAATAAGAAAATGAGTCTTACATTTTTACCAATCCAAACCAACTCAAAAAAATTATTAATTCTATGGGTCTCATATTTTTTACCATACAAATCAATTCTAAACAATTAATTAGTTATATGGGTTCCAAATCTTTATCGACTCAAAATAACTATCCTAAATAACCATTACCAACAATAACTTTTACCCTCGGTAACGATAACCGTCCGTAAATAAGTGGTAAACAGTAATGATTTTGAAAATTCATTGATTAACAATGTGACATATACTCGTAACTTAATTCAATAGTTGGAAGGATACTTCGTACTTATATAAGTTTATAGGGCTTTAGATGAGGGCAAATTTTCTCATATTACGGCCTTTTTCCGCTTGACTTGTCTTTTTTTTTTTTTTTGACTGTCACGCTTGATTTGTCTTATTTCTTAAAATGAAGAATAATTACTATTCAAACTCCCAATTCTTCATAGTGAGACTTAATTGTTTACACACAATCACCTATTCTTGCTCATTTACATACAACTATTTACTCATTTTAATCTCCGTATCGAAAAGAAACAAGATAAATCGGGCGAGAAGGAAGGAGTATAATCTAATTTGCCTAAAATGAAATTGTATACATATACATTTAAGTTTGATAGCCATCTAATTTTCCCTAATTGATAAGGAATCTTATTAGGGGTGGGTAGCGTGGGTCCGACAATATTCGAAATGGTAGGAATTAAAGGCCCCAGGATCTTCTGGCCCAAAAAATGGTGGCCCCTTCGGTGGCCCACCAATCACGCCCCGCCATGCGTGTATTGGTTGGTCACTTTTTTTAAAATCAAATACTTCATCCGTCCCATTATTTATGTTTCATTGGGACTGGACACGGTAATTAAGATAGTTGAGGTAAATGTGTAAAGTTGTGGTGTAAAAGTATAAAGGGGTGGGATCCACTTGCTTAGATTGATTGTGGTCCACTCATTTATTTCCTTATTTGGTATGGGACATAAATAATGGGACAATCAAAAAAAGCAAATGAGACATTAATAATGGGACGGAGGGAGTATTAATTTAATTGAATGTGGTTCACCAATGCACACGTGATGAGACGTGATTGATGGGCCACCGAATGTTCTTTCCATTTTGGGACAGAAGATCCGCTTTAGAATTAAAGCCGTTGAATATGTGGCGAATGGATTCCAGCCACTCTTTCATCCATTGGTTGCCACGTATCCACTTTTCTGCCGACCCACCACCATTACAGTCTATTTCTTACCTTGCCAAAATCTACTTATCCATAAAATCTAGGGCTGCAATTGGAGAATCTTCTCGAAACAAAAAACGTGGTGGAAATAGAAAAATTCTACCCTAGACCGGGTCTACAACTTAAGTTGTAAACCTTGTGGTGTAAAATAATGCCACCTCACTTATTTTTTAAAATAAGAAACACTTATAAAATTCGAAATGCGATGTGGCATTGCTCCACACCACAAAGCCTACAAGACCTGGTCTAGGGTAGAAATTTGGAAATATATGTTTATATAAAAAATCACTATTTAAAATATAAATTTATCTAAATAGTATAGTTATGTTCACCAAATGTTCAATTTAACAATTATACTTTTATTTTTCATGATTTATTTATCAGTTTGGATTGATATTTAAAATTTTCAATCATTTGTGTGGTGTTTCGTTCCAGTGCCTAAGGGGAGTCTATGAGTACCTATAGTGGTGATAAAAATTTTAGACTGTGGTGTTACGTTCTAGTGCCTAAGGGAAACTATGAGTGCCTATAGTGCTGATAGAAATTTTAGACTGATAGAATTTTTTGGTGAATGACAATATTCTTATACATATAAGAGAGAGAAGATATAAGAGAGAGAAAAGAGAGAGAAAAGATTGAAGGAATAGGAACGGCATGGGTTGTTCACGTGAAAGAAGAGGAAATATGCTTTTGTATTGAAGTGGAGAAAGGGACTGTTTGGTGTCGTATTGCATTCATTTTGGAATCTACATTTTCAAAATTTTAAAATACATTCAAAATTATTGGTGAACGACAAGTGACAACTATGAATCTCGTCTGGGTATTATTTCACACCGAAATTCAATTTTAAAAATATATAACAACACTTATAGTAATAGGAATAGATAAAAGGTAGGAGTATAATATTAAGTTAAGATTCCATCACAAATGAGGACAGGCATCTTGAGAGAGCAGAAAAGATTCTGACGATGCTTCTTCATCTCGAGTTGGGTATCGAATTTAATCTACACTATTCCCACTGCCATCCACAGAGAATCTTTAGGTACAAGAAAATACTGAAAAATACTACTCCCTAATAATTTAGGGATCTATGTTTACATTTTAGTTGTGTAGAAAATTATGCATAAATGTTTATATAAATCATATTAAATTTAAGGGAGATTCGCAAAACAATGAGAATCCAAAATAAAAAAAATAAAGCACCTATGCAATGCATTTTCAACACAAATCTATTTGTGGGTCCGACCAGATTCTTTTAAGAGAGAATAGTTACGCTGCGGCGAGCACAATAGACCATCGTTAACGGTCCACTGATTAAGATCATGATAATTTCAATTACCGGAGACAAAAGCTTTAATATCCAAATTACTGTTATTTATTTATTTGTTTGTTTAATAATTCTTACCTTCCACTTCAATTATTCAAATTTTTTTATATGAAAATTAAGAAAGTTGTTGGTTGTATGTAAAAATTAATAAATTAGTAGAGTATAATTTTTATATTGTGTTATTTTACTTAAGAGGAAAATCAACAATTGGAGTAACCGTCTGGGAAAAAAAAATAGTGAATATTTGGATTAGGACGAATGGAGTACCACTATTATAGAAACATTTTAATTTGCATTATCTAGATTTTCTAGGTAAATATCTATATATTACTATTAGTGAAATTAATTCTCAACCAGATCGTAACGCGCAAGAATTTTATAATTGTTCGAATTGGTCATCATATCTTTTGCTATTTACTATTTTAAGAAAATTATAAACTATATATTAATGAAAGGAATGACTAATCCATTGTGAGACATTTTAAGAATCTATTATTAATTAACATAAACATCAATCTATTTTTTTTAATGCCCTTAATGTTAGTTTGCCTTTAAAAAGGAAGGAAATGAAATGTTATTTGATTAAGAAAGATACATGTGACAGTGTGACACGAATCATCAAATATTGATTTGTTTGACTCATAAAAATATTTGAATTATATATGTCCTAAAGATTTCATATAAATGAAATTAAAAAGTATTTACGTTTTAATTGAAGAAGGATCTATGAGGAATAAAAAGGAAAAGAAAATTCATAACTTAGAACTATAGAAATAGATTCAGAAACAAAAATAAAAATAAAAAATATGCGACAACTAGAAAATGACTTTCTTAATATTCATCTATAAATGTTACCATACGAAGATTTCTCTCTCTACACGGATCCAACGCAGCAAAACATATCCCTCACTTCTGTCAAAACTCGGCGCTGTTAAGAGAATCTTCGCCTTGCAATCCATCATATCTCCTACTGTTTCTCTCTCTAGACAGTTCGGTTCACACTTTGTCTGAGGAGGATTGTAAATCCACGGGAAGAAATCGGAGAAAAGTCGAAGATCTGGAAAAATGGGATCGTTAATCGAACTTGGTGTGGATTGCCGATTTTCACCTAAAACGAGGGTTCAGAAACCAATCTGCCGATTTCCGCACGACGTTTCGAAGATTCACGGCGTATCGGATAATATTCTGAAGCTTGTTGATTACGTTAATCGTCTTCGAGACGAGATGAAGAAGATCGACGGTTTAAAACGAGAGCTCCCTCTTTGCATGTTTTTTCTCACCGAAGGTGACATCAGTATTTCCTTTTTCTCTTTCGTTTTAGTTTTGCAGGTTTTGGAGATTTTTGTTTCTTATTGACGTACTAAGATTTTTCGGATTGTTTGTTGATTTTTAAAAAATGATCGGGAAATGGTGGAGAATTGTGTTAAAGTTGTTTTGGATTGATTTAAATAAATGCGTTGCTTCTGACGGTTTAGGTTTTTGACGATTTGTTGCAGCAATTGTTGAAGCGCAGAAGGAGCTAGCTCAGGGAGCGAAGTTGAATCCGGAGCCGGTGTTGGAAGAGTTCATGCCTGTAAAAACCAGCTCTGATGAAGGAGACGAGAAATTTGTGGATAGGAATAAGGACGTAAGCAGCAGAGATAAGAAGGATTGCTCGTTGCAGCTACAGTTATGGAACGCCGCCGATGAACAAAATAATAATAAAAATACTCATAACAGCACCAACAAAAGAAAGGTATTAACATAGTTGCATATCTATTCTATGGTAAGAGATTGTTCTAATGTGATTTCTTGTTTATATGTGTGTTGATGTCATTGTTGTGTGTTGTGTATGATGAATAGATAAGGGGGGAGGAAATAAATCTAGCAGTGACGGATGATTTGTTTAAGAGTGGGAAGAACAGGGCATTTGTGCCTTTTAAAGGATGTCCGGTGAAGGATGATATAGATGAATTGCCGGTTCAGGGGCTTTCGCTTTCCATGCCCGGGACCAAGAATTCGAGGCAGGTGATAAATCCTGTTGTATCCAGTTATAGCAGATCAGGTTCCTCTCCAGCAAACTCAAATCTGCAAGCAAGCTTCAAGGCTGGACAGCTGCAAACTGGTAGGAAGCAAAGGAGATGCTGGTCGCCTGACTTGCACCGTCAGTTTATCAATGCCCTACAGCATCTTGGAGGCCCTCAAGGTTTGAAACTCTATAAACTTGTCATTTATAGGAAGGAGTTGGTTAAAGCTTGACTGAGCTTAAGATGATTGATGAGCAATGTGTTTGTGGAATTTGCTAGTATCAGTTTGGCTATGCATCGAGAAAAAGTTCTTAGCTATTATTTATTCTGTGTTCTTTTGATTTGATTACCGTTTCTCGAGTTTTTATTGGATTTCGTGATGAGTTATTCACTTAAACTTGTGGTGATGGAAGGGGGTAGGTATTGATTATCACTAGAAATGATTACATTGAAGCATGTAGGATGATATAAGTGTTCTTGTAATTATGCCTCTGATTTGATTATGTTGTATGCTTTACAGCTGCTACTCCCAAGCAGATCAGAGAGCATATGCAAGTAGATGGCCTCACCAATGATGAAGTAAAGAGTCATCTACAAGTGTGTTTCATTTCTGACCATCATTCCTTAAATAACCAAAATTTAGCCCAATCATCTCCTAGAAAGAAAGCCTTATGTTTCTTGATGTTCCTTTTCAGAAGTATCGGCTTCACATGCAAAGAGTGGGGACTAACTCCACCTCAAAGCAGAGCAGTGGCGAGTCTACTTCTACTGATGGCCATTTTAACATGTCGAGGTGCTCGGAGGGCAAGAGCAAGACCATCCTTGAAGATGAAGATGAAGATGAAGATGATGAATAATTGTTCAACATGAGTTTTGCAGATACTTGTTGAGAGGACTTAATAGACCTAATACACATATCAATTATCTCCAAGGCAGAGTTGTATCAAAATTTTGCAGGATTAGACTTCCTCCCCGGCTTCTGTATACCGAAAACCCTCAATTATTTGTTCTTTTATTATAAAATTTGATACTACCATCTATACAATTTGTGATTAATAAGTCACTTCACTTTCTTTTTCTTAATGACGAAGAAAACTCGTAACTGATATCCAAAATACAGATTTGATAAATTCGATTCTTTTGTTATACCGGGCTTTCCAAATAGTGACTTGGTAGATAAATAAAAGATTTAAAGGACTAGTCCATAATTTAGGGTTTGTAATTTATATAATATTCCTTATACTAGGTGACTCAGATTCTTGTACTATATTTAGCCTATTGGAAGGCTCAATGATGTTTCCTCTTCCGCCATTGGTCTTCCAGCTAAAGGCGATTTTTTGGGAATCCAAGATTTAAAATATTCTTTTAGCAAATTGATGGAATCTTTGTCAATATGATATGAAGGGAAAGAACGGTTCACACAGGTAGACAAGAAGGAGAATCTTGACTAGTTCGATTTCAAACAAGGGAATCTGATCCCCGTCCAGGGGTTAATTTAATTAATTATTCCTTCCGGTTCGACCCGTCAAATTTAATCATGAAAACGGTTGCGGGCTTTCGGGTCATATCTAGGAGGCCTACGTTTTAGCTATGTCTCGCGTGTATCAAGCCCATCGGGCCAATATATATTTGACCCAATTAAGTGCGGCCCGAATTACTTCGACCTACTATAATACTCTCTCCGTCCCGTTATTTGTAGCTCAATTGGTTTCGGCACGGGAATTAAGAGAGTAGATGATAAAGTATGAGAGAGAGTAGATGATAAAGTATGAGAGAGAAGATGAGTAAAATAATGAGAGAGTATGAGAGAAATGATGATAAAGTAGGAGAGAGAATGTAATAAAGTAGGAGAGAGAAGATGATAGAGTAGAAGATATGATAATATTTTCTTATCAAATTAAGAAAGTGGCCACAAATAACGGGACACCCCTTTTGAGAAAGTGAACCATAAATAACGGGACAGGGGGAGTAACAAACAGCCCGGTTCAATCAAAAATCGGGTCGGATAAGTAAATTTTCATCCCGATCTGACGGTATCAATTTACTTTTTCCAAAATTTGGTGGTATGGTAGCCCACGTAAAGCCTATGTTTGATCGTAATTTTGTGACTGAGACTTTTATCCGTTAATCGTAGCTTCCTGACTCAAACTTTTGACTTGTGATTCGGACTTCATGATTGAGACTTCTATTTAATCAATTAAACAATTGTCACTTTAGTACGAAAAAAAAGGTGTTTAATCATTTTATATATATATATATAGTAAACGTTCTAATGAAAGCATTTGTTTCGTGTTTCTATTAATGAAATCTTAGACTCCAATTTGTTGAATAATTGCTTTCTTCATCAAAAGAGAAAAAGTTATTTGCATATATGTGCCTATTTAACAAAATCGGCCCAAATAAAATATTGATTAAATAATTCAAATCATACAATTTTTCCCGCAATTGGATTCGCTCAATGCTTCACTTTCAAGAACAGGCTCTTCAACTTCAAAGGCTCCGGCAAGCCTGACCCTTCTCTTGATTCCCCAGTCTTGTCCACCTTGCGAACAGCCTGTCCGAATTCCGACAACTCCAACACCAAGCTCTATTGGAATATATATATCGTGATTTATTAGTCATCATGATTTATGGGTTTATTTTTTGTATATATATCGTGATTTATTAGTCTTCATGATTTATGGATCTATTTTTGGTAGTTTATCTTTTCCTTGTGGAGAGAATTGATGCATATATATAACCCATTTTCATTAGTTGAATAATAACATGATTGATCCATTTTACATGGTATCAGAGCAAGACTTTCGATCCAAATTATTCCACATCTAATACCCTATTTTTCTTTCTCGCGCCATCATGGCAGATAAGGCCGACGATCATGATACAAAAAAAATTCGGCAACGGTGGTTGACCATACGTCGCCATGCTACCTATCAACTTCATACTATCCACGTCAGATGCACGTGAACGAAGCATTGAGTGATGAAAATTATGCTGAATGGTCGCAAGAGATGTATAATTTTCTCTACGCAAAGAATAAGGACGGTTTCGTTGATGGAACCTTACCTATGCCGCCAGATGGAGCGGCTGATCAGACCCTATGGAAACGGACAGATGCAATGATCCGAGGATGGCTTAAAGCGGCCATGGACAAGAACATACGAACTAGTGTTTCTTATGCCGCTAATTTGCATCAAATCTGGAAAGACTTGAAAGATCGATTTGCGAAGCAAAATGCTCCTCGTATGTATGAGTTACGACGGACCTTGTCGACGATCCAGCAAGGTGGTTCGACAATTTCGGCTTATTACACGAAGCTTCGCAGTCTATGGGACGAGATGGGTTCCGTTTCGTCGGTCGTCGTGTGTAAGTGTGAAGAGGGAAAGAAGATAATGACAACACACGAGAGGGATCACCTATATGATTTCCTCATGGGCCTTAATGAGGAATTTAGTGTTGTCAGAACACAAATCTTGGCCACAAATCCTACACCAACCTTAAATGTCGCTTATCATCTCGTTGCCGAAGATGAGCGACAACGATCACTTTCTGCATCACGACACATCCGACAAGAAGCTGCTGCATATAGTGTTCAGGCACCTCCCTCAAGGCTTGGATCTGATGGTGTCACTAGCACAGTGTCCCACACTCAGCACCGTCAAAGCTAGTCTAGTGCAAATCCTCCAGAAAGAAGGGATCGTCGTGATCGTGACGCTATACGTTGTCAACACTGCGGTAAAACGGGCCATGAAAAGGCAACGTGCTTCGAGTTAGTTGGATATCTTGATTGGTATAAAGACATGAAGCCTAAAGGTGGATTGGAGCGAAGGCCAGAACGAAGATCAAATCCACGTGTTGCAGTCGTGGAGGTTAATACAGAGAGTCTAATACCTGGCCTTAATACAGAGCAATATGATCGATTAGTGAAACATTTTTCCGGTGGAGGACCGTCGACAAACATGGCTGGTAAGCTTAATTCTATGGGCACTTGGATTATTGATTCAGGTGCAACGGACCACGTAACATGTACTGAGAATTCCTTGATTGATGAATCAATTAAGGGCGACCAATTACCAGTAAAGATCCCAAATGGGGAGAGCATACCAGTCAGTGGTGTTGGACGTGTTGAATTACCTAATGGCATGACTATTGATCGTGTGCTTCATATTCCAGATTTTAAATGCAATCTTCTATATGTCAGTAGACTTTCAAATGATCTATATTGTGCATTAATTTTTTTCCCGGACTTCTGTGTGGTACATGACTTACACTCGAGGAACCTGATTGACGTGGGTAAGGAGCGCGATGGTCTTTACTACTTGGAGCTGATTAAGGATGGTAGAGTGGCAATGGCGGTTTCAACAGACTTAGATTTTTGGCATAAGCGGTTGGGACATGCTTCCAAAGATCGGCTTCAAGAATTAGAATTTTTGGGTAAACTTCGTTTTAATAATGCTCGTTGTGATGTATGTTTGCGAGCAAAACAAACTCGACTTCCTTCTTCAGACAGTTCTATTCAGTCGAATGGAATTTTTGATTTGATTCATTGCGATATTTGGGGTGGTTACAAGGTCCCTACTTTTGGTGGTGCGCATTATTTCTTGACTATTTTTGATGATTTTAGTCGTACTTTATGGGTTTAACTCATGAAAAACAAGTCTGAAGTGAGTAATTTTGACAACATGGTGTGCACTCAATTTGATAGAAAGATTAAGAAGATTTGGACTGATAATGGAGCAAAATTTCGCTCGAATTGCCTGCTTGATTTTTATTCAGAAAATGGGATCCTTTTAGAAACCTCATGTGTGCATACCCCAGAACAAAATGGTGTAGTAGAGCGTTAACATCGAGATATTTTGGATATAGCGTGTGCCCTACGCTTCCAAGCTAATCTACCTATCCAATTTTGGGGGGAATGTGTTTTAACCGCTGCCTACTTGATAAATCGCTTACCATCCAAGGCCATCCAAAATAAAATACCATATGAAACCGGTGTACTATACATATCTTAAGGTATTTGGGTGTCTTGTATATGCTAAGGACACGGCCAAAGGGGGCGATAAATTTGGAGAAAGAGGACGCCCTTGCGTGTTTGTTGGATATCCTTTTGATCAAAAGGGGTATAGGGTATATGATCTTAATGAGCATCAAATTTACACATCTCGTAACGTAGTATTTGTTGAGGATGTTTATCATTTCTCTACTCCGCCTCACCAACCCGTAGCCATGCATGATGAGGATCCTACTCCCACTTGGCATGATAATATTATTTTAAAAGACATGCACACTTTGTCCAATGACGTGGATCATGATAATATTTCTCTTGATTACACCAAAGCTACTATTAAGCAAGCATCAACGGGTCATACATCCGATAATGTTCCAAACACATCCGAGACTTCGGTACCTCTCGTCCACTGTAGTACACGAGTTCATGTACATCCCAAACACTTATCCGATTTTGTTGTTGATTTGCCACTCTCCATCGACCATTCGCGCTCCCCGCCAACATCAGGAACTCGACGGTACATCCCTTATCTCATTTTATCTCTTATGATAAATTTACACCTGCTCACAGGGCCTTTCTCGCTTCCATTACTTCCCACGACGAGCCTCGATTTTTTCATCAAGCGGTTAAAGATGAGCATTGGCGTGCTGCTATGCAAAAGGAGGTTACAACTTTGGAGCAAAATGGTACTTGGACTCTTGAGGAATTGCCTCCTAACAAGCGTGCCATCGACTCAAAATGGGTGTATAAAATTAAATATAACCATGATGGTAGCATAAAGTGATATAAAGCCCGACTCATAGCCAAGGGCTACACACAGGTGGAAGGAGTGGTATTTCATGACACATTTGCACCTGTTGCTAAATTGGTTACGGCTCGTTGCCTACTTGTTGTTGCCGTCAAAAGAAATTGGTTCATTCATCAACTTGACATGAATAACGCGTTCTTGCATGGTGATTTACAAGAAGAAGTCTACATGAAACTTCCTTAAGGTTTTTCCAAAGATGGAGATACTTGTGTTTGTCGTCTTCGGAAGTCACTCTATGGTTTACGCCAAGCATCTCGCAATTGGTATCAAAAGTTTACTCATGCTTTGTTGGAGATAGGATTCATCCAGTTGCATGCTGATCATTCCTTATTCATCTTTCGGGATGGTTCAATTTATATTGCAGCACTCATCTATGTTGATGACGTGGTTCTTGTAGGCACACACATGGATAAAATTGAGGACATCAAATACTATTTGGATCGTCGTTTCAGCATCAAGGATCTTGACCCTTTAAAGCATTTCTTAGGCATCAAGGTGGCTCGTACTTCCGATGGCATCGTGCTTAGTCAACGAAAATATACACTGGATATCTTGAAAGATAGTGGTCTACAAGGTTGCAGGCCTTGTACTTTTCCCATGGAACAACAACTTCGCCTTGGTAAGGAAGAAGATAAGCCGCGAGTTGATGCTGATACCTATCGAAGACTTATAGGTCGCCTTCTCTATCTTCAAGTCACCCGACCGAATATCACCTTTTCGATTAATCTTCTTAGCCAATTTCTTTCTGATCCCAGAGAACCACATATGGAAGCGGCCATGCGCATATTACGGTATCTCAAAGGGACACCCGGCCTTGGTATCTTTCTTCCCACAACCGGTGCTCTCACGCTTTCTGCTATGTGTGACGCGAATTGGGGCTGTTGTCATTTTACCCGACGTTCTAGTACTGGATATTTCATCACATTGGGAGGTGCACTCATTTCTTGGAGGACAAAGAAGCAGACTGTTGTTTCCTGATCTTCTGCAGAGGCGGAATATCGTGTTATAGCTTCAACCGTCAGCGAACTTATATGGCTTTGTTGGCTACTCAACGATTTTGATGCTCCTCAAACTCAAGCTACACCACTCTATTGCGACAACCAAGTTGCTCGTCACATAGCCAATAATCCAGTTTTTCATGAACGCACTAAGCATGTGGAAATGGACTGCTATTTTGTTCGTGAAATGGTCGTTTCTGGCGATATATTGCCGCTTGCTATCCCTACGACGCATCAAGTGGCTGATATTTTGACTAAATCCTTAGGTTCTGATCGGCACCAGTTCTTACTTGACAAGTTGGGCGTTCGAAATATTCACGATCCAACTTGAGGGGGCGTATTGGAATATATATCGTGATTTATTAGTCTTCATGATTTATGGGTTTATTTTTGGTATATATATCATGATTTATTAGTCTTCATGATTTATGAATCTATTTTTGGTAGCTTATCTTTTCCTTGTGGAGAGACTTGATGTATATATATAACCCTTTTCATTAGTTGAATAATAACATGATTGATCCATTTTACAAGCTCGTCCCTCTACTACAACATCGTCAACAACACCGTCCTTCTCCAGTCCGATCAAGCTCTCCTCACGGACCCCACCACTGCACCCATGGTCAAGACCTACGCTGCTGATCCCTTCCTCTTTGCCAAGGACTTCGCCGCGTCAATGGTGAAGCTCGGAAACGTCGGCGTTTTGACGGGGCAAGCTGGACAAGTTAGGAAGAGATGTAGCGCAGTAAATTAAAGCAAACGGCTTCGTGTTCTTGTATGGTTGTTCATCTGATCTTCTCTCTAGATTTCTCTCTAGTCTCTATACATATGTGCATGTAACTATGGAATAAGTGTTTATGTTTCCCATGTCAGAATTGAAACTGCTAGTCTTTTGCCACTATAAGAGAACCTCGCCTACTCTATATGCATGATTATTGTGTTTGGTGGAAGGAAAAAACAGTTTGGTCATATTGAAAAATTATATTATAATTTATTAATAATGTTGCATTAAAATCCCTACCCTCTTTTTACCCGTGCAATTTACTGATTTCTAATGAAAAATATCTAAAATTATGACATTAATAAGTCCCTAGGTGATGAAGATATAGACATGCAGTTTTATAAGTAATTTAATTTTCTGAACTACAAAAACCTGAAAAAAAGATTTTGTGAATTGTCAGCAAATAATTCTAAACATCTCAATATTGAGAGGCAGATTTCGAATTAAGTTCAATTATAAGGACAATAATATCATCTTATTGACAAAGTAAAGGACTGAAATAATTGAATTATATGAATTTCACATACGGTTTAAAATGATGGAAGGGGTTTTGAATTTCTTATGTAATACCCCATCTGTCCCGCTTGATTTATCTTATTTTCTTTTTTGGGTTGTCCCGCTTGACTTCTCTTGTTTTTAAAAATAAAAATTAATTACTACACAGATTTTCACTTTTTCTTTGTGGGATCTACCTCTTGAGACACAATTACCTACTCATCTACACACAACCATTCCCTCATCTTAATAAAAAAAACTAGACAAGTTGGAGGGAACAGATAGAGTAATATTTAATAACATGGGGTACTCTTTGTAATAAAAAAACACATGGTAGCTAAACGTAATTTCGTATATACACCGTGGGTATCCATTCCAGACGGCATACGAAATAACCAAAAAAAAACCTTTGTTACCATCTAAGAGTATCTATGGAAATCAAGATTTTCTGTCCTTTGAATACATATAACATTAATTAGCATCGATGTATAAAGTGATACTACCATTCAATCACAAATACATACAAAAGAAAAGATTTGGAGCTAAAAGATATAATGATTGCCTGATTTACATTATAAACAAAGATTTATGGCCCCAACGGCTATCTTTAAGGACAGTGTAGAGAATAATTAATTGGCAAGAATAATTTCCAAGATCAGAAGATGTAGAGAATAAATAAGAACATTTAATTATTTCTTCTGTCACTAATGGATACTAAAGATTGCAATACCTTCATACACTAGATAATATAATCAACTCATACTATTCAAGAAAAAATTATAATCCTAATCCAACTCATACCAACATATTCATTTCCATACCATAAATCAATAGTATGTATACTTTGGAATCGATCAACATAAGTGTGAATTGAATAGCTCAACCTAAAACATTGATAGCAATCTAACAATGACCTATATCAATCATGTAACAACTCAAATTTTTAAAGTCCAAATGTGTCATCAATAATCA